>CM077091.1:175460545-175689771 GCA_039513925.1 Platanthera zijinensis
TTCAACACCCACTTGTACGTCACAGGAGTAACACCAACCTTAGCCACAAGGTCACAAGCCTCGTCACCCTTGAGGGCAGTCATCTCTTCATCCTTTGCTCTTCCCCTTCCTTGACTCCAATGGTGCCTTCAAAGTTAGAATGCTCTCGCTCGATCTGAGGGCTTGCGAAGAAACAAGAGACCAAGCTCACTGTATTTCCTTTGTAATATCGAGCAGGTGGGTTGGTGATCCTCTTCGACCTCCGAAGAGCCTGATTACGGCTAATAACCTTCGATGTATCTCCTGAACCAGTTGCGATCCCGGGCAACCTGGGGTATCACTCCCCTAAATTCCTGAACAAGAAGCCACTGCCCTGGAACTAGAAGCATCTGGAGCACCGCTCCCCCTACTTCCTGAACCATAAGCACCTAGAGCATCGCTCCCCCTACTTCCTGAACTCGACGTCTCTACCCTGGAGCTAGAACAACCTAGAGCTCCTGGTGACATTGGCATCTCCAACCGAAGATCTTTAGCAGCCTCCTTCTCCCCACCGTCTAACCTACTCTCATTTAGCTCCACAGATGAGCCATCTTCATATGATGTCAGTTCATCAAAGACAACGTCTCTGTACACGATGAAATTCTTCGTCGTAGGATTCATACACCTCCATCCCTTCTTCTGCTCATCATAGCCCACAAAGATAAACTTCCTCGTCTTCGCATCCAGCTTTTTCCTGAGAGCATCCGGGGCGTGTACATAACAGGTCGACCCGAACACCCGAAAGTGTTCAATGTTTGGCTTTTACTTGAACATCAGCTCAACTGGAGACTTTATTTTGATCGGACTCAGAGGCATCTGATTGATGACATACGCCGCGCAGGCCATCCCTTCCGCTAAAAAGGCCTTAGGAATGTCTTTGTCATGAAGCCAACACTTGTAGGTCTCCGTCAAATGGCAGATCTTCTGATCTGCTACTCCACTTTGTTGTGGAGTATGCCCACAAGAAAGCTATCTCCGGATTCCGTACTTGCTGCAAAAGTTAGAGAACACGGTTGAATCAAATTCACCTACGTTGCATGTTCTCAACTTCTTGATCCGCAGGCCAAGCAGGCCCTCTACAAGCTTCTTGAACTCCATGAACAAACGAAACGCGTCCAACTTCTCTTCCATAAAGTACACCCAAGTGTACCTCGTATAGTCATTAATCAACATCAGCATATACCTGCTGCCTCTAAGACTGGCGGCGACGGTCGGTCCCAACATCTCACCATGGACGCTCTCTAATTGTAACACCTCGGTTTTTCAGACCTTTATCTGGAAGCTACCACGCGGCGATAGTAGCCATCGACCGGCGGTAGCCTTGTTTCATCGGGTGCCGCTCGACGAAAGCCGTTCGGTGAGTGTCGAGAGGGATATAGTGTAAGACCCCCTTTTTTTTTCAAACACCGGGGTCTTAGCCCAGAATTGCCGCTTTGCGGTGACACCGACTCACGGGAAGGTCTCCACTACAAAACGCCAATTCTGCCGGCCCTTTTCGATCGCAGAATAGTAGCATAATAAAGTAAAAGCAAGTCCACATAACCACATGTATGTATAAATCTCCACGAAGGGAGAGCCCACAATAATAATAATAATAATCAGAGTACAAAAGGTGGGCTTGTGCCCAGTACATGTAATCCTCACTACAAGTCACTCGCGGAAGCAAAACTAAAACAAAGCGTCACCGTAACTGTCACTGAACCGAGAGCACCCAAGCTAGACTGGCTCATCTCCACCGACTCCGCACTCTGCTGGTACTGCATCTCTGGGTGCTTCTTCCTTTTCGGCCTGCCATCGCCGCCTCGCAATCCACGTCTGTGTCTACGTCTTCGGCCTCCTGGCTGCTGAGCTGGTGTGCTCCCACCCATCAAGGGGCATTTAACCCGTGTATGTCCCAGCTGGTGATAATGGTAACACGGTCGCGGGGTCAACTCTGTCAGAAACTGCAACACCTGTGACCCGTCCATATGGTACACCTAAAATGTTGTGGTTCGAAAACCGTTAGTCATAAAGACTAAGCCCTATCATCCCCTACCCCTTCCCCCATGGCTCCTAGGTACCGAGCGGAGAGGAAGAAAGGGAAGGGCATGATGGTGGAGATTAAATCAAGAAACAGATGGCAGCGGAACTAATCTAGCAATTCTATAATAATATGACAGAAACAGAAAGTAAGAAAGGTAACCTTAACTTATGCGCGGAAGCGCATAAACCAAGGGATCTTTTGCAGGGCTCCCATCGTATAGAGTGTCCCATACCACTTATACGTTGGGGTGTCGGTTATCAAACAGTAAAAAGTAGCAAAAAGCACAAGAAATATAACCATTGATTTATAGGGATTACCCCTATAGACCAAGGGGTCGTTTTGTAGGGCCTATCGTATAAAACGTCCCATACCATTTTATACGTTAGGTGGCATGTTTATGTTATGACACACAATTATGCTATGAAATGCACAAGCAAGTGCAACACACCCACACGACTATATGCGCACAGACCTTTAGTTCCCCCTGTTCGGGCAGCTAGCTTCACCCCTAGGAACCTCCGTTGTGGCAAACGGAGACAGTGAGTCGAGCCCCCCACTCCTAGGCGGGTAACCACACTACCAGGCCTAGCCCTTCCGTACGCCCCTAGAAGAACACAACCTAGAGTATCCGCGTACTTGTGCTGGCTGTACACACTAGGCTTTTCGCCGAGTCAACGTACCGCTGTCGGTGTGATCGATCGCCTAGTACCGATGACCCACCACTTTTATGCACATGCAATCATGCCAATTATATCTGTACAAGTTCTCATATTACCGAGCCTCCAGCTCTCTAGGCTACCAAGCATATACCAAGTCCCCGAGCATCCCGCTCCCTGGACTTCCCAATTACAAACCAACCACCATCACTACTAGTAGGCCCTTAGACCACGGACCTACTCTACCCATTCCATGCCATTTCTTCTTCCTAAGTGTACAAGTGTAGGTGTGAGGTACAACTATTATTAGGGTTACTCTTGATCATTTTATTCCTAAGATTTAAGGTTAACCTTGGACTTCCCGAGGGTTACCCGGTGAAGGGCTCGCAGCGGTACTAGGAGTTATGATGGGGTGAATCCCAAAACTCCCTTTCCAAGGCACTTATTATACTTGATTGGTTCCCTTAACCCATTCCCTTCTCACGTTACAGTGGGTCATTCCTAGGGTGGCTTTGACTCTTCCTCTTCTCGGGGAGGACGGTCTTCCGTCGAACCCGAACACTACCTATCGCTAGTCAACCTCACCCCCTACCCATCCTAACTTCCAATAATGAACTTGATTTAACTCATCCTGTCCAAACCAGCAAACTATCAAAATTCCATCTCCAAGTTCATTACCCACTCTAGCTCAGCTTCTGCAGTTTTACTAAACGCAATCCGTCCTAATCTTTATGAGGTATGCAAGGGGTGGTACTCCCAACTGTCTTCCAAATCATATATAATATTTACTGAAGGTCTACCATGACCTAATTAGTCTAAATCCAGAAAATAATAATTTTCCTATTTCATTTAGCATTTAATTTATTTATTCTAAGATCCCAAATGCCCTTGTATGAACATGAAGTGCACTAATGAGTAAATAATAAATCATTATAAAATCAGAAAAAATCATATGAGACATTTAAACAGCAATTCCAAGTTTTGAGAAATTCCAGAGATGTTTATGCCTATATTTCCTAATTTACCATTTTAGGCCACTTTTACTATATCATTAAGGAAGTACTGTAAATATTTATCTAAAAATCTCAAGAAAAATAAGCTATATAGTGACCTAAAATCATCATAAACCTAGTACCATAATTTTTCTCCATCATTTGAACTCTGAATTTATTTTAAAGTAAGATACTAATTTTTATAACTTAATGAAGGAGGTACTGTTTTTATCCATCTAAAATTCCAGAGAAAATTACTAGGTGACTATCATAATTTGAAACACCCAATGATCAAATTTCATAATTTTTCAATCAATAATTGGGCACTATTTGTATTTTTGACTGTATATCACATTTAGCACATTAAAGAATAAAGTACCCAAAATAATCAGATAAAATTTCCAAGAAAATTACATAAGGAGTATCATACTATAATATGCACTAATCCAAGATTTCATAACATTCCAGTGAACATAAATTCCAGAATCATCAAAGCAAATACCTAGGGCACAATTAGAGTTGTAAATAAAGTACTGTATAAATTTGCCCAAAAATCTCCACAAAATTATATTATGTCTACTTGGACCATAACATCACTCTACCCAAATTTTACTAGATTTGTAGTTCAGTTGATAGCTTAATAATTCAAATAAAGGTTGGTGACCTAAACTAGGATTAGGGTTTGAGGTAGGCTAAATGTCTCCAAATACCATAATATTTTCACCAGAGGACTTAAATAGCTCTATGGTCCTCTCCACCAAATTTCAAGTCAGTCCAAGGTCATTTGACCCCATGACCTTCACAACCCTACAAATCCCCATTAAGGTACCTACCCTAGGGTTCCAGGGCTGCCCTACACCAAACCACTCTAAACTCCCTTGGAGGGTGTGTCATGCCCTAAAAAGTCAGTGACCAAAATATCAGCCTCTGTTGAGGTGATATGGCCACTCAAATACCAAGGGGGTGTTTGATCTTAAATTATCCTATACGGATCAACCTAGGGTTGGACACAAACCTAACCAAAACATCTCCAAATGAGATGAAATTTTTACCAGAACCTTATGATAAACCCAGGGACCACTCACCAAAATTTGGGAGGGTTTGGAGGTCTTTTAGCCATCTAATTAAATTGAGCTAAGATTATTGAATTTTTCTAAAAACCATAGAAAAACCTTCTCCAAAAATTCTCATTTTTGGATAGCACCTAGATATAGGTAAGATTAGGCCACACCACAAATTTCAAGTCATTGTGATGACTGGATTGGAGTGGGGAATTTTTTCTAAGGTCAGAACACCCTATGGGTAGACCTCACCAAATCGAGTACCAAGGTCTATCCAGGACTCCAAATCTAGTGAAATTAATTTTGGATTAAAGTAGACTTAAAGGGCTACATTTTCTATGTTGACCATTTTTCCTGTAGGAGCCTCTAGGTATTTTTTCCAAATTATTTAAAGTGACGGATATTTTCATTCAGAAATTGTTTTAAAATAGAATCTAATTTCATGGCACTGTTTATCTTCTTCTACAGCCCGAAACCAGAGCCCTGAAAACTGATTTTCCTGTAGCTTTTCCAAAGCTATTTCCCGGCCATCCAGCCATCTCCCTGGTCAGCCACCACCACCACCACCTCTGTTGAGGTGAGGGCTATCGTCGGGCGGCGGTACGGCCGCCGGAGAGGCGGTTTCCGGCAAACCCGCCACCATGAAATTTTGGAGAAAACATGGAAACGCTCACCCTATCCGGCTCTTTTGAGCCCGATATCTCTCCTAATGATTTCTAAGATCTGTCCATAGAAGAAAGAGTAGAGGAGGACCTTGTTCGCGGTTTGAAGGCGAGATGGACGTCGGACTGTCATGGCGCGGTGGTGGCGTCGCCGGAATTCTTCTGCAGCACCGTACATGCTCCAAATCCGTCGGGTAAGGGTGGAAACTCCATCTCTGAGTCTAGGGAGCCCTTTTAAAGGGAAGAAAGGAGGGAGGGGAAAGGTTGAAACATTCATGGCGATTAATATTTCTGTTAATAACGTTTCAGTTATGATGCAGGGAAGAGGAAAAGGTGGAAGATGAATTGGCTGATCAGGTGGCGGTTTTCTATTGGACCTCATTTCCTTATTTTATTAACTAATTAGAGTAGGGAACGACCCATAAATACTCCTGGTGTAACATCCCATAATCAGAATTGATTACGACGTTGGTTACCGAAATTTCCAGTCCGGCTGACGTTTCGGCCTTGGTCACGGGCGTGACACATAGGTCACGGGCGTGACAGGCCCGGGTGGCTAATTCTGGGTTCGACGATCGTCGAACTGAGATCGACGATCGTCGAAGGGTGGTCACGCCCTAGGTCACGGGCGTGACACATGGGTCACGGGCGTGACACATGGGTCACGGGCGTGACAGGCCCGGGCTTGACGATCGTCGAATTGAGGTCGACGATCGTCGAAGGGTGGTCACGCCCTAGGTCACGGGCGTGACGGGTCGGTCACGGGCGTGACCAACCCGTGACCCGAAATCTCGGTCGATTTATTTCACTTTTTGGGCTTCCTAGGGTGCTGTCACGACCAACCGACTCCTAGGGGTCTAGCCGGAAATGGGATGTTACATATAGCCTGGCAGTTGTTAGTTATCGCATGGAGGTAACCCGGTCGACGAAAGCCATTCGACGAAAGTCGTTCGTCAAGCGTTGAGAGGACTATCGCTCGGCGATAGTTGTTACCGCGCAACGGTAACCCCGGGGGTAGCGTCGAGAGCGTTGAGAGTGTCGAGAGCATTGAGTTCTTGAGAAAGGATCTACCGCATCACGTTAGACTTACCGTTGGCGTTAGTATGACATTATTTTCTGGCAGAGCGCTCGGGAAACTACCGCTCGGAGGTAGGTAGTTACCGCCCGGCGGTAGCGGACGGAAGCAGTTCCGTCGCTTGGATTTTTAGCCGTCCGATTTTATTTAGGTTTTGATCCTAAGCCCCAAGACTCTCCCTCCAGAGTGCTTTTATAAGGCTGAACGGTTGTTTCTCCTCATTTTTCTCATTTGAGAAGTGGGAGTTAGGGTTTTTGAGAAAGAGAGCGGAGGAGCAAGAAGAGAGCCTTCTTCCGCCATTGACGGAGCTTCGGAGCCCCGATCGTTGATCCGAGTCCAGATCCGTGGAGAGGACTTGGAGACGCTCGTTTTCATCTGTGCAAGGCAAGAATTCCATGGCTAGGAAGAAGAGTCGAAGGATACCGACACTTCTCCTCTCGGTCTTTAGGATGCGTGCATGACATCCATGTTGTTTTTGCTTTCTTTCAAGCATTTATGCACCGAATCTCTCAAGTGAGAGAGATTCAGGACGTTCAAGAGGAACCACCAGGTTGATTGTGTCTGTCCCTGGCATGATATTGCATTAGAGATCCACTCCGCTAGTGGATTAGACATTGTGGATGAAGCCGTAGTCGCGATCATTAGTCCGACTCGGTGATGTTGCATAGCGAACTTAAGGATTTTGGTAGAAATCCGTTGCGGCAAGATGCTGTTTGTGATGTGCTAAGGCGTGACTTTGTCTCCGTGGTCGGCTGGTTATCCCGTGACATGCAACTTGTAACATCCCGACTTTATTGGGCCACCAGAACACTAATGGACCCAATAAAAGTGACCCGAACCTCTACCCGTAACCCGGTAGGAGGCAACCCTAGGCAGGGTATAGAGCTAGAGAACTCCGATTTGAGTTCTGTCAGTTCATGTGGCCTCGTATAGTAAATACGAGCGCGTCGGAACTCATTCCGTTGAACTCCGAGCTCATATGGTGAATATGGTCGTTCCTCGCAGAATGTCGCGAAAATGAGATTTTTGAATATTAACCTAGAGAACTTCAATTTGAGTTCTGTCAGTTCCTATGACTTCATATAGTCAATACGACCGCATCGGAACTCGTTACGCCGCAATTCGAAGCCTAACGATGATTATGAGCGTTTTGACCGTTTTAGCGCGCTGCGACGCGCAGATTTTGAATACTTAGCAAACGAACTCTGATGTGACCCCGATTAGTGGCATTGGATTCTTATGGTCAATACAAAGTCAACGAAGTTGGTCCCGTAAGTTTCGATGACGAGTGGTCAAACCGTGGTCAAATCAAGCTAAATCGTGCACCGAAAAATGTGCGCACACAAATTATGACACGACACCCTAACTCTGACCCGAACCCGATGTCATGGACCTCTTTTGACTTGACCACCATGGGGACCCACCCCATGGTTGACTTTGTCAAACCTCCCATAAAAATTGAATTTTCACGAAGAAATTCTAATTTTCAAGTTACCCCCACTTGAGGTCATTCATGTAGGCCACCCTTTGACCCAACATCAGCTTTATATGGGCTTTATTTTATAGCAAAATTACATCAATGTTGGTGGCCTTGGGCCAAGCCATGAGAGAGCCTCTCTCCTTCCCTTTCTCTCTTTCTCAACTCCAAAGCCCAAGCCCATCTAAGCTATACTCAAGATGAGGACACATGGTTGTCCTTGACCATTCAGATGAATGCCACCTGCCCTAACTTTGCTAAGATGCAAAAAAAAAGCTCTCTCTCCCTCTCTTCCTATTGGCCAAAACTCACCCCCATCACATGACTAAATAGCTCAACCCCTATCCTAGCCACTAGGGGGTACAACCAGCCACCAGGATGCTGACACCTCACCCGTACTTCACCATGGTTAGCTTAATCCAACTCATCTTCTTCCTTAAGAAATCATGGCCGAGAGAGAGAGAGAGAGGAGGTGGGAGGTGTTCTCCCCTCCTTCTACAAATAGGCCCCTCTGCCCTCAGAGGAGTACACCCCTCTCCAAGCTCAAACGAGCCACCACCATGCCTTTGTCCGAGCTCTGTCTCGCCGGAGAAAGAAGACATGACGCCAAAGCGTACATAAAGGGTAACGATCCTCTTCCGGGGACATGCGAAGTCTCTTCTTTTGGCATTAGAGGGTAGATACTCCACGAACACGTGGATGTGGTTCTCCCGACGGGTTGATTTGTGTGTCCCCGTAGTGTTGCATTTAGATCCGGAATTGAAGTATGAAATATGCATTCTGTGTGAAGCTCATTCAGACGGGTTGATTTGGATTGGTGATGCTTCTATGTTTTGTATGTCGGAGAAGACTCCGTGGTTATCGCGTAGATTTCGGAGTCACATGGTGCAGATGACTACGTTGAGAGTACTGAGGGTAAGTCTTCAGGAAAACACCCGTTTAAGGGGAAGAACCGACAGTCTGTCCCCTACCGCATGGCGGAAGTCCTACCGCCGACGATAGCTTTCAGTAAGCTATGTATTGTTTGTGAAGCCTATCTTTGAGAGACCTGAGGGCTTTATTTGATTGAGCGTGAGCTTATATTGCTCAGCTTTGATATCCATGTGCACTAGCCTTAATTAAGGACCGGTACATGCGATCGTAACCGTTTGACCGTTGAAAATAAGTCCCTTCCCAAACAGCGCCTACGAGAAAAATAGGAAATAGGAGCCAGCCTGGCATGTTTGGCCGACCTAAATGTGAACGAAAAACCCCCCTTCAACCGTTGTTATTGTTTCCACGACATCAGAGCCATCATCTGCTTTCATAAAACTACTCATCAGTGTGAACAGCTCCATTTTCGACTCGGGTCAGTAGCGTCAGAAACGGGCGACTGGAGGGAAGGGGGATTGCGAAATCGCTCTTCCTCCTCCCTCCTCTAACGCCGACACGCACCAAAATCCTCTTGCCGGCGCCCGGCGGTCGCCATGGATCCTACAGCAAGGATACCACGCCGCGCTTCCTCGCCACCCCGCTTCATTTTCTCGCGGACTCCCTTCTCCCCCCTCAACCCTAAGCAGTACCATCCCAACTTACGGATCTTCCTTTCCGCTGCTTCCGCGATCTCTTTGTTCCTCTACCTCGCCCTAGCCTTGAATAGGATCAATTCCCCTCGTTTCGGCATCATCATCGACGCCGGCAGTACTGGAAGTCGCCTCCACGTCTATGCCTACACCATCTCCCCAGAAACAAGGCTTCCGGTGATTGATCAAGCCTCCACATCGGAGATGAAGGTGAGGCCTGGCCTCTCTTCCTACTCGGGAGATCCGGCGGGCGCTGGGGCTTCGCTTCTGGAGCTTCTGGATTTTGGGAAGGGGAAAATTCCGAAGGATCGGTGGGGTGATACAGAGATTAGGTTAATGGCTACCGCTGGCTTGCGGATGCTTGATGATGGGGTCAGGGAGATGATTCTGGAATCCTGCAGGAGGGTGTTGAAATCCTCTGGGCTGCGGTTCCTAGACGACTGGGCCAGCGTGATCTCAGGCAGGTTATTCACTTCTTTTTCTTCTTCTTCTTCTTCTTTCAATTTCGTGTTTGTTGTTTCCCTACCTGCACTGATGCCTATTTATTTCAGGATCCACTGAAGGGGTTTTTGCCTGGGTTGCTGCGAATTATGCCCTTGGCATGCTTGGAGCAGATCCTACAGAGACCACCGGAATCATTGAACTTGGCGGGGCTTCTGCTCAGGTTATTCTTTCTGCAGCATCGGTGACAGAAACACATTCTCTCTTAATACGTTCATAAATAGGCATTTGGATATAATGTGTTCAATGAATGGGATGATTGTTAAATCGTTTCACTTTGCACCCACTTTTTAAACTTCATGGCATTGAAATTTATCACATCTATTGCAGATAACATTTGTTACTGGTGAAGCCTTGCCATCCGAGTTCTTGCATGTGGTCAAGTTTGGAGGAAATACTTATAATCTTTACAGCAACAGCTTCCTTCGCCTTGGTCAAGTAACTCTCCAAAACCAGAACTTTATAGACTTGTAAAGAACGTGTCTTCTATAGTATTAATGTATTATGCTGCAGGCAGATTAGGTTTTAGACTTTTAGTAAAGAAAAACATAGGAACTTGGTTGCAATGTAGACTTTTAGTAAAGGCTTGAGTGTTGTTGTTGTATTTGAAGTTTTCAATTTTTGTTCTGCATTATTGAAAGAATATTCTATTTGATTTCCTCATTGCCAGAAGCGGCAAGTGCTCACATGTTTGACAATATTTTTAATCAACTTGTTTGCAGAATGCGGCGCACGATACCATTCAGGAATCACTAAGCTTGAGAGGTCTGAAATCATGTGAGTTGCTTCTCTTTTTATGACATTGCTTAGACTTGCTAGAAGTGCCAAAAACATATACAGTTAAACTGCTACTGACTGATTCGCAGATCATAAAATGGCTTTTATAAAACCTTATTAATTACCCCGAGGTTGCCAACATCGCAGTTCATCCTTAATATTTCATCAGTCCTAGTATTTCTCTATTGCTATGGCATATTTTCTCTCATCAAAGCTCGTGGCCTTCTGGGGTGGCCGTTATGCTTAACTTTTAAAGCCTGCTGTATTGTTTGAAGCAATGCTGTATCGGAGTGTGCAAAAAGAACCGATCCAGAACCAAACCGAACTGATCAATTCAAGATGGTTCTAATAGTTCTCGGTTTGGATATGGTTCTTGAAAAGGCAAGAACCGACCTTTCACATTGGTTCTCGGTTCTTACGGTTGGGTACCCGAGAACCGAATACCTAATACTTGTTTAAGAAAATCATATTTGATTACTGTTATAATATGTAGTAGTCATATTATGTATTTTACTTTTTTCTTGTTATTTATGCCTCCATATATAGACGAGTTTACTCTTCCTAATGAAATTAATCAATCATCCTTCAAACAACATGGTATCAGAGCCAGGTCGGGCTTCTGGCGCCCTAGTCGCCTTCTGACTTCGCACCGTTCACTTCCCTACTCGCATTCGCTCTCTTTCGCTCGGGTTCGCCGCTTCCTCCACCGCAACCCCCTCTTCTTCTGCCGTCCCTACTTCAACCCCTATCCGGCCCCAGATACCCAATGCAATGACGTGCCCGCTACTTCCGGTGCCTTCTGCACTTCTTGTGCTCGCATGAGGTAGATTTCTCTTTCTCCCCCAATGTAATCAACAACTTTTGCTTTCCCTAAGTCTTGGGTGGTCTCCGGATTTCTATTCTTGAGTCACTATGTCTAGCGGTGATGATTCTCCCACTCTCTCGTCAGTGGTTGCCCCTCCAATGAGTTCTCTCTGTGGGAACCATGATCACAATACTCCTCAGATTACTACCATTCGTCTGGACGACTCTAATTACCTTTCTTGGTCCCGGTCTATCACCTTTGCGCTTAAAAGCCGTCGTCTCTTTGGCTGTATCACTGGCCAAATAAAGGAACCAGACAAGACCTCTTCCGAGTGGATACAGTAGGAATTAGAAAACTCCTTAGTCATGTCTTGGCTTACTAATTCGATGCAGGAGTCCATCGCTCGTAATTATTTATTTCTCGACCATGCTGCGGACATTTAGCGAGAGCGGAGTCTACCTCCTATCATCGAGGCAATGCCGCTCAGATTTTCCCGCTGCGACGGAACCAACAGGGTGATCACCCTCCTTCTGCGTACTACTTGGAGTTCACACAGTTGTATTAGGAATATGATCATTTTGATCCTCTTATATTTGTTAGCCCTGTCGATGAGGCGACGGCTCATGCCAGAGAAGACCGTAATCAAATTTTTAAATTTTTTTATGGCCTGTATCGGGAATTTGATCAGATTAGTGTTCAGATTTTTTGGCATCCACAGTTACCATCTCTTCCCGAGGTTTACAGTTTTGTGCAGCAGGAATTCGATCGTCGCCAGACCTTACTTCCCGATTCTGCGCCTGAGAGCTCTGCTCTTGCTTCTATTTCCCCTTCTCTTCTTAATGGGCGTCCATCCCGTGAATCCAAGTTGAAGGGATCTGATAAAGACCATCTCCTCTGTGATTATTGCGGGAAGAATTGTCACACTCGAGACACTTGCTTCCGGCATCATGGGTTCCCTCCGCCAAAAGGGGGTGCTCCACCTCGTGGTGGACGTGATTTTGGGCGCACTTCTGGTTGTCATGCTTCTCCTCATGCTGCTCATCTCACTGATGCTATTGCAGACATTCCTCCTAGCTATTCCTGTTCTAATGGCTCTGCCCCTCCCAATGCATTCACAACGGATGAAGTGCTTGCCCTCCGTCGCTTGATGCAGGGTCTTTCTACGGATCCTTCTGCCTCTTCCTCCTATGCTCACACGAGACTTCCAGGTGCTCACTCTGCTACCTCTCATCCTTCCACCCAGTGATCATTGACTTTGGGGCCACAGATCATATGACTGGGTCCTCTTCAAGTTTCATCTCATATACCCCTCTCTGGTCGCAATAAGATGAGCATTACTGATGGATCTCTTTCATTTATTGTCGGAAAGGGTTCCATCTCCCTCTTCTCTCTCACCTTATCTTCTGTTCTTCATGTTCCCAATTTCACTCATATTTTACTTTCTATTAGTCATCTCACTAACTCCATGCATTGCTTTGTGGCATTTCTTCCTTCCTCTTATGTTTTTCAGGACCCGATGACGGGAAAGGTGATTGGCTCTGGTAGCATGGTCAATGGACTTTATGTGCTCGACTCTAGCCCAGCTCAACCTCCTCTTGCTCTTCATTCCAACACTACTCATCTATTATATTCCTGACATTGCCACCTGGGCCACCCGTCTACTTCTGTTATAAAATTATTGTTTCCTGCTATGTCTACTGTTGTCTTTGATTCCTTTGTGTGTGATGTCTGTGATATTAACAAACATTATCGTACTTCGTTTAATCATGTTTTGTTACTTAGTTTTACCCTTTTTGCAGTTATTCATACTGATATTTAGGGGCCCTGCCTAATATCTTCGACCTCTGGTTGTGTGTGATTTGTTATTTTTATTGATTGTTACTTTCGTACTACTTGGTTATATTTGTTGTTCAACAAAAGTGTTGTATTTTCTGTTTTTTAAAAATTTCATTACATGATCTCCACTCAATTTCATACCACCATTAAAGCTCTTCACAGTGACAATGACCGTGAATATATGGATTTGCAGTTGGAGTGATATCTTGCTTATCATGACATGCTCTAGTAGACTACTTTGCGCTTATTCCCCAACATAGAATGGTGTTGCTAGCGGGAAAATCGTCATCTCCTGGAAGTCCCTCGTTGCCTTTTGTCCACCATGCATCTTCCAAATTCTATTGGGGTGATGCGGTTTTTACTGCAACATATCTTATTAATCGTATGTCCTCTCGCATCCTTGGGAATGCTACTCCTCTTAACACTCTCCAAGTGCCTCATACTCAGCTTTCCCCTTAGTTGTTTGGATGTGTCTGCTTTGTTCACATCCATCACCCTCGTCCTACCAAACTTGATCCTCGCGCACTTAAGTGTATTTTTATTGGCTAATCTCCTACACAAAAGAGGTACAAATGTTTTCACCTACCTACGTAGAAAGTATTTGTCACTATGGATGTCATGTTCCATGAATCCGAGGCATACTACCCTGCCTCGGGTGACCCTCCTCCTTTACCCGTTCCTTCTATACCTCTGCCCATACCTCCACCGTATCCCTCACTTCAGGGGGAGTCTATACCAGTGGAAGTGAGTCCACCTACTGTGTCCCTACCTCTTACATCTATTGCTCCGATCTTGCAGGTATATACTTGACGTACAAAGAGGACAAACACACGAGGTCCGATTATGCCACCATAACCATCATTGAATCCTGACCCAGGGCCTTCTGATCCACCAATTGCTCTTAGGAAAGGTATTCGCTCATGTACTCGTCTATGTATCTTATGACTCTTTTTCTGCTTCCTGTAAGGCTTTTGTGTCTTTTCTTGCTTCTCTTTCTATACCTGCATCTTGACAGTAGTTCCTGGAGGTCCCTATATGGAGAGAGGCGATGGTTGAGGAAATGACTGTCCTTGAGAAGAATCATAGATGGGATTTGGTGCATCTTCCATATGGAAAGAAGACTATTGGGTGTAAATGAGTGTTCTCTGTCAAACAGAACTCTCAAGGGATTGTCGAAAGGTGTAAGACAAGGCTGGTGGCTAGAGGTTATACACAAACTCTTGCCATTGACTATCAGAAAACATTTGCCCCGGTGGCAAAGATGAATACTATTAGGGTTTTGCTATCCTGTGCTGCCTGCAAAGGTTGGGAACTTTGACAACTTGATGTGAAGAAAGCGTTCCTTCATGGAGATCTGGATGAGGAAGTCTATATGTCTATTCCATAGGTCTCACTCCTAAAGGTGTAGAAGGGAAAGTCTACAGATTAAAGAAGGCTCTATATGGGTTGAAACAATCCCCAAGAGCCTGATTCGGGAGGTTTCACAAAGGTATGATGTCATTTGGGCATTGAAGAGAAGTGACCAAATGATAAAAAAAAAGTAGACTACGAGAAAAATTTGAAACATGGAACACAAAAAAGATAAAGTGAGAGAAGAATAAGGGATAAAACCTTTCCCAGCAATGGAGGAGAGAGAGACATCAACAATGCTCACGTTATCTCTGTATGAAAGAGGAGTATAGGAAACAAAACCTGAAACGGAACCAGTCATGTGATCAGTGGGTCCAGAATCGATAGTCCACTGAGTAGTAATAGTAGCAGAGTGGGCACTCGGAGTACCTGTGTGGGCAAGGGCAAAAAATGACAGAGACAGTAATAGGCTCAGTAGAAATGCCATGCATCAAGCGATAGAGAGCCTGCATCTCTTCAGCAGTGAAGGAAGACGACTGAGGAGGACAACACTCTAGAAGCTCGGTTAGATGAGCAGAGTGATAGGGTCTCCCTAGAGGCCTACCACGATCGCGACCACCACGTGAAGACAGACCGCCCCTGGGAGGAGGAAAGCCATGTAGGCTAAAGCATGTATCCCGAGTTTGACGAGACTTGACACAATAATCACAAGTGAAGTCATCCTTATCTATAGGTTTAGGTTTGAAATCACGAGAAACACGACAGCCAAAGTTTGTCTGATGAGCCACTAAAGCGGATCCTTCCGGAAGGGTGGTGGTGTTCCAGGACTACCTGCGGTCAAATCCCTCTTGAATAATGTTGTAAACTTCAGGAAGCGGGAATAGGAGTGTGTCCTAAGATCTGGATTGTAATCTGATCAAAACCTCTGTGCAGCCCGTGCAGAAACTCAAAGACTCGATTGAGATCCTCGTGGCTCCTCAGCAAGAGCGCATCCGCATTGCAAATCATAACAAGAGAGTCAAAATGGTCGTACTCCTGATATAGTTGGATAAATTCATGGTTGTGGGCAGAAGGAGGGCGATCGCCCCGTCAGAGAAGAAAAATCTTGCAACGAAGTTGATAGATCTGGGCCGCATTCCCCTTGTGGCAATAGGCAGACTCATCACGCTTCCATATCTCCGCAACAAGATAATTCTGAGCAATAGATTCCTGAATAAAATTAATGAGGCATGACATGAAAATGGAGTTTTCCGATTCCCATTGAGGCCAAGCAGTAGAAGTCGTGGCAGGAGCGGTGGTGGTGTCACTAATATAGTCAAAGAGACGCCGACTCTTTAAAGCTACTAGGCTAGAGTAATGGAGCGGGACCAAGACAAATAGTTGGTGTCATCAAGTTAGATTGTTGTAATCTAAGAGTAGTGGTGATCTTGACCAGTCTGGGTAGATCCAGCAGGGGTCACAGAGCTACATGAATCAGCAATGTCCGACATAAGAATAGATGTTAGCCAAACTCCGCCAATATGATGGTGAAGATTAGAGAAGAATACCCTTTCAAAGAACGAAAGAGAGATAGAGCATCACTATAGAGTTAGGAGATGTCCTCCTCTTAAACAAAGGAAGCATGAGAACTGAGATCGAGAAGCATCCAATTGTTGGAATCTCGAGAAAATTGTGGTGGAGGATTAGTGGGCCGAAGCAAAACTTTTTCCAAAGTTTGGAGTCAATTGGACCGCCGGAAGGCCGCCGAAAAAATCATCCAGCACGCCTGACACTGGTCGACCTACGGGTTTGTCAAGCGCACCGGCGCTGTAGAGAGGGGCACGCGGCACGAGAGAGAGAGAACGGCTGGCTAGAGGATATAGGCGAGTGGGAGAGAGAGGCGGAGAGAGAACGGCGTGCGGGAGACACGCAATGAGCGAGATACGGGCGGCGAGCGGGAGACAGAGCGCTAGGGCTCTTATACCATGTTGAGCGGAAATGAACCGTTTGTCATTAAACAATGGTGGAGCGCCCTCATATATAAGGGGGGAGGGGAAATTCAACATATAATTCTAATTTCATTCTAACAGTATGCACTAGCAAATCAATCTAGACAATACCTTAGACATCACGGTGAATCGCTGCATTAAAACTTTTCCATAGGCCATAATCAAACTATGATTACTAAGAGCGTGTTTTATTTCCTTTTTGTTTTGGTTTTCTTTACTTAAAATTTAAATATGTTTGGATGAGTATTTGGTTTCTATTTCCACAACATGAAACAAAACATATGCTTACATCAAGAATTCGTACTCAACATGTTTTTTAAATCTATAATATTAAAATGGCAAATTTTGGTTGGCCTGGTCCTTAAACAGAACCATCACGTGGATATGATTCCTTTAATTTAATATTACATAATTCTTCGCAACGCATGCTCAAGTCTTTTCAATTTGAGTTTTATGTTTTTTGGATGACGTCTGTTATGACCCCGCATATCAACCGGTTCACAGGTAAGCAATATGCGCGTCGGCAGAAGGAGACATCACAAAGTAGGGTTGAACCTATCAGTTCATCCCTCCCAATTAAACCGCGGCGGCTTGGGGCTGAACCTGCGGGTTCAACTCACATGGTGGTGCCGTCCGACCCCCTCTTGGCCTAGAGGTATAAATACCTCTACTCTCTAGTGTTTGTTCGGCGAGGGTATGCAAAAGTCTCTTCAGGTATTTCCTTTCTTTCTATCTCTCTCAAACCCTAATCCTAATTTCTCCATTCTCCTCTTTGATCCTAACATTTGGTATCATAGGCTCGTCCACCGACTTCGCTTTTACCTTCCGACATCATTCCTCATCCTAACCGCGGCACACCCTTCGATCGGATCCTTCAATCAACCGTGACACATCCTTCGGTTGTTCTTTCAATCGGCGGTTTCGATCGGCGACTTCAGACACCATGCTCGACGACCACTCCACATCCGCCGATCTTCAGCTTCAATCGTCGACGCCGGACGGCTGCGTCGCATCCTGCGTCCAATGGCTTCAGCGGTGCACCCTTCACACGTCTTCAACGACACATCCTTTGACCAACCGCGCCACATCCTTCGCATGGCAAGACCCGACTTCCTCGCAGCCTTAGTGGCAAGCTGCTTCCGAGGAGCCTTGCCGCTGATAGAATTTCTGGCCGTCTGCTTCGTGCAACATCTCATCTGTTTGCTTCGCCGACTGCGCTGGGATGCCTCGTCGATCTCCCCGACACCGACGTTGTCCTCGAGCAGCGTGCCATCCCACGTTGAAGCCCACTACTGCCCTTCTCTAAACCCTCGAGTTCCACCGTGGTGACTCGCTCACAGGAAGAATCCACGAGGCTAGCAACTCTAGCGGAGAACTACACCGGGTTGTCAGATACAGTGACGACAATTGAAGAAAAATTAAGGTCGTCAGAGAAACGCTTGGAAGAGCGACTAGATACTCGTATGGAGGAAATCAAGAGCTTGTTGTCCCAAAGTATCAAGGAGGAAACGAGCACTCATCAGGGGCCGATCCAATCACAAGAGGGCCTCGACAGGGGACAAGAGGACCTGATTTACCCTCCTTGGGATGGGCTTCTGCCTAACCCTAAGGGATTGGGAATTTGGGACACGTCGACAACAGCAGGACAGGCGGCGGCTGAGACTACAGACCTCCCCCGGTTGCTACAAGGCCCGACTATCAACACGGGGAGGAAGGAGGATAACCGAATTGACCGATAGAGCGCTAACGACCTCGGCCAGGAGTATGGAACACACGACCAGCAGAATTCGAGAGCCTACATGCCACCGAAAATGACCCGCATGAATTACCCGACATTCAAAGGAGGCGAAGCGTTGGAATGGGTTCAAAAGGCGGAGTTATTTTTTAACTAACGGGAGATTCTAGAAGAGCAGTGTGTGCAACTGGCGTCCTTTCACCTTGAAGATGATGCATTCCAATGGACCCAGTGGTTCCTCCGAGGGCGTGAGTATGCTCCTTGAGTCAATTTCGTTGACGGTTTCACGACCAAATTCGGGTCCCTCGAGTATGAAGATTTTGAAGCCCTTCTCCAGAAACTGAAGAAGAGGGGTTCAGTAATGGAATACCGCATAGAGTTCAAAAGACTGGCGAATAGGGTGCAGTAAGAGGAGAGGATACTTCTGAGTTGTTTTGTTTCCGGGCTGAAAGAGCACATTAGGGATGAGGTCCACGCATACATGCCATCCAGCTTGAACCACGCCATCAGTTTGGCCCCAATCCAGGAGGAGCACTTTAACCGACAGAGGGAATGCATAGCCAATGGGAAGAATACGATGAACCAGCCAACGGTCAGAAGGGAACAAACTGCGAGAGGGAAGACAACAGTGAAGAAACTAACATGACCCGAGCTACATGCACGACGGGAAAAAGGGTTGTGTTTCAACTGCGATAGAAAATATGACCCCGAACATAAATCTCAAATGATCCAGGTATACATGCTGAGGGAAGAAGGAGAAGAAAGGGGAGCTACAAGCGAGGAGATGAACATGAAGAAGACTTCAATCTGGCTGAGTTCAGCGTATCCATCCAGGCTATGGAGGGAGGGACCACACCCTTGACTATGCGAATCACCGGGAGGATCCTCCAACAAAAAGTGACCATTTTGATCGACATTGGTAGTACACAACTTCATCAACACCATAGTTGCTCAAAAGTTGGGCCTGGAGGTCAACCGCGACGCTGCCTTCCAGGTTATGGTAGTCGACGACAATAAGTTGCATTGTGAAGGAGTCAGGAAGGGGGATGGAACTCCGGCTGCAAGGGTACTTGTGTTGGCTGGAAGTTTACTTGTTGCCCATCTAGGGGTCCGACATAGTTCCGGGGGTCCAATGGCTACAATAGTTAGGGA
This sequence comes from Platanthera zijinensis, assembly GCA_039513925.1. Lineage (NCBI taxonomy): Eukaryota > Viridiplantae > Streptophyta > Magnoliopsida > Asparagales > Orchidaceae > Platanthera > Platanthera zijinensis. The sequence continues at coordinate 175,480,216 of CM077091.1, forward strand.
AGGTAACAGTGGACTGACAGTCACCACATGACTATGGAGTTTACTCAGGGTGGGAAAGACTATTGTCTGAATGGACTCCAAACCTCACCCATGAAGGAGGTTTCTCTTCGATGCCTAGAAAAGTTGTGGGATCAAGAAGATCTTATGGAGGTGATCATGGAGCTTGCGCCGCGACCAAATTCGCCACACGAGGTGCCAAAGCAGATGTAGTCCTTGCTATAACAATACTCAGAGATTTTCCAGGAACCCCACTCACTTTCACCGCAGAGATTTAGAGACCACCAGATCAACCTCAAGGAAGGAGCTGAGCCGACTAACATTCGATCATACCGCTATCCACACATACAAAAGGCAAAGATAGAACATAACATAAAGGAGATGCTAGTTGCGGGAATTATCAGGCCTAACACCATCTCTTTTTTCTCACCCATCATTCTGGTGAAGAAAAAGGATTGCTCACAGAGGTTTTGTGTCGACAACCGCGTCCTGAACAATTCTACCATCAAGGAAAAGTTTCCCATTCCCATGATAGAAGAAATGTTAGACAAATTGCACGGAGCATGTCTATTCACGAAGTTGGATCTGCGCTCGGGCTACCATGTGAAGGAAGAAGATATCTAAAAGACATCCTTCCGGACACACGATGACCACTACGAGTTCCTCGTGATGTCTTTCAGTCTCTCCAACGCACTATCGACGTTCCAGGCGGTGATGAACGAGATCTTCTGGCCCCTTCTCCGCAGGTCCATATTGATACTTTTTGTGCAACATCTCAAACATATGGAGCAAGAGTGTTTGTGATCCTTCGTCAGCACCAACTCTACGACAAGCTCTCCAAATACTTCTTTGGACAAGAACAGGTGGAATATTCGGGTCATATATTCTCGGAACAAGGAGTCCAGGTCGATCCGAAGAAGATTGAAAGTATGCAAACATGGCACTGGCCGCGCACGGTCCGAACCCTTCGCGACTTCCTTGGGCTGAAGGGCTATTATCGACGGTTCATGAAGGATTATAGAAAGAGAGCACGACCGTTGGCACAGTTGCTACACAAAGATGCATTTAGTTGGCAAGCGGAGGCGAAAACGACGTTCCAGACTCTCAAGACAGTGATGACTACCACACCAGTGCCTAACTCTACCCGATTTAACTTAGGAGTTTGTCCTGGAGACCGATGCGTCAGGCGTGGGGATTGGAGCCGTCCTCATGCTTGAGGGGCGTCCAATAGCCTACTTCAACAAGGATTTGGCGCCACGGACACTGGGCTTATCTACCCACAAGGAGGAAATGCTGGCCATTATACATGCCGTGACCGTGTGGAGACCATACCTTTTGGGGAGACACTTCAAGGTACGAACCGATCACTAAAGCCTGAAGTATTTCTTGGAGTAGCGGGTGGCCTCTGCTCTGCAGCAGAAGTGAGTAACGAAGTTGCTGGGCTACGACTATGAGATCGTATACAAACAAGGGAAAGAGAACGTGGTGGCAGACACACTCTCCCGCATACCATAAGGGACACTTCACCACATCTCGGGGCCGTTGATCGGGGCTTTAGACGACATACAGGAGGAGATCCTTCAGGACCCAGACCTGCGTCCAATTGTGGAGTCTCTTCAACATGGGCAAACCACCAATCCAGGGTTTCACTTACATAATGAACACTTATACTACCACGACGTGGTGGTCATACCCTCTACATCACCATGGAAGATCAACATGTTGCACGTGTTTCATTCATCGCCGGTAGGGGGACATGCGTGCGTCCTCCACACTCTTCAGTGGGTACGGGCCACGTTTTCTAGAAGGGCCACCGAAGGGATGCTCAATAATTTGTGCAGCAGTGTGAGATGCGCCAACGGTAGAAATACGAAACGTCTCCAATGGGACTGCTTACCCCTTTGAGATTCCACAACAAATTTGGGACACGGTTTCTATGGACTTCATCAACGACCTGTTGAGATCTCAAGGGAAGACATTTATCCTGGTCGTGGTGGATAAGATGTCCAAGTACGACCACTTCCTGGCCTTGAACCATCCCTATTTAGGGAGTCGGTAGCCGATTTGTTTGTGCGGGAGATAGTCCTACTTCACGCCATTCCTCGGGCCATCATCTCGGATCGAGATCCTGTGTTTGTGAGCAACTTCTGGAAGGAGCTATTCCGACAACAGGGTACTTGTCTGTGCATGAGCGCCGCTCACCACCCTCAAATGGAATGACAGACATAGGTGATCAATCGGGGGGTCGAGACATATTTACGATGTTTTGTGATGGACACGTCCCGCACCTGGACCCGTTGGCTTCATTGGGCCGAATACTGTTATAACACCTACCACACTGCAAGTAAATTCACTCCGTTTCAAGTTGTGTATGGACGCTCCGCCCCGACCTTGGGGACGTATGAACCAGGGGGAACAACACTACCAGTTGTTGATCGTGAGTTGCGCTATCGGGACCGTACTCTTGCCCTTATGCGTGAAAATCTCATGGCCTCTCAGAATAGAATGAAGGTTCAAGAAGATAAACACATGACGAAACGAGAGTTTGTAGTCGGAGATGAGGTCTTTCTCAAGCTTCAACCATACAGGCAAACCTCCGTGTCTTGGAGGACGAACTAGAGTTAGCATCGCGCTATTATGGGCCCTTCAGAATCATCCAAAGAGTAGGACCAGTTGCATATATATTGGCTCTGCCAGAGGGATTGTGTATTCACCCGACCTTCCATGTATCCTTGCTGAAAAAGATGATTGGGGACACGGTATAGGTGCACCCTACCCTGCCAGAATCTACCCACAATGGGGAACTGCGACCGCTCCCATAGGAGGTACTGCTCACCAAATGGAAGAAGAGCGGTACCGAGTACCGCCAAGAGATCCCCGTCAAATGGATGAACTTATCGCCGATGCACAACACATCAGTCGATCTGCTCGAGTTCCGAGAACTTTATCCTGATGTTCATCTTAAGAACAAGCTTGGCTGCTGATGGGGGGGGGGGGGGATGTTATGACCCCACATAACAACCGGTTCACGAGTCAGTAATTTGCGCGTCCGCAGAAGGAGGCAACACAAAGTAGGTTCAGCCCCCCCAATTAAACCGCGGCGGCTCAGGTTCAACCCACATGGGGGGGGTGGGGGGCCTCCTGGCCAGAGGTATAAATACTTCTAGGGCTTATTCGACGAGGGCATGCAAAAGACTCTTCAGATATTTCCTCTCTCTCTCGAATCCTAACCCTAGTTTCTGTATTCTCCTCTTCGATCCTAACAACCTTACACAATTCATCAACATTTGGAAGCGGAGAATTAACCCATAAACCATAAAAACATTATGGTTAGAAAATCAAATTTAAATTAATATCAATATTTATCTACTCAAATAAAAATTAGCTTAAAAATAAAACAATCTTCCATTCATATTTAAAATGCAGTTAAATAAATAAATAAATAATATATTAATATTAAGCTACTCAGCTAAATATGAATTAGAAAATAATTTAATAATTATCTCCCTTTTAAGTAATCTATTTATTAATAGATTTACTAGCAACCGTGCAACCTCCCAAATGAGTAGTGTGCGATGGTGACAATACTCATTGTTGCTCACTGTTTCCAACACAGTGACATGATTTTGCCAGGAGATATCAGCAATGGTCAGATACTGTCGTCATTGCACTATGTGCATGACCGCTAGCTAGTACAAAACAAAAAAATAAATCTAGACATTTTGAACAAATCTACGTGCCCAAATCACATTCCATGATTAATAACTTTGTACTACCCTCTATTGTAATACACTTTTTGGATCAAGATTTTATAAATATTTAGGTAAAAAGAATCATACATTGTAAAGATTCTGGTTTCAAATCATATAAGTAAAAATGAATACATCGAAGGTAGAATGGAGAATACAATTAGGTAAAAAACCATACGTTACAAAATCATATCATATAACATCATAAGTAGGCATAAATGAAAATATGTAATTAATTGACTCCAACCACTTATCATCTGAATCTTTTTATCACATGCCTTTCTCCATATCATTATCATAATGTACGCAATTTTTTAGCATCCACAAGCATACTTTTGTGTATCCGACACTTTTTAAAATTTAAAGAAAAAGTTTTGGGAACTGATTTCTAAGAGTTTTCCAACTCCATAAGGTCACTACAAGTATCTGCACTTCCTAGATAATGTTAACCTCAACCTTATCGTGGAGATGATGGTGGTTGTGGGCATCTTGGTGTTCTTATTTTCTATATAATGGACATACTATCCAAACATGGTATGATTTAATTGGGTATCCATCATATGCTCATCATGTTAAGGCTACTCTCTGTGTTTCCCTGTCGATTGCTTGTTCAATGATTGAAGCTATATGGGTACTTTTTCGCATGATTAGTGTTTTTTCCCTCATATGATTAATCTTTATGAGGACACATATGTTCCTTGTTGCCTCATTTGTGCCATGTACTACTATTGTATTCTAGCTCAACAAAGGTAAATTCACGCTTCTCCCTGGATCATTAACTTTGGATCCATCGATCATATAAGTGGATATGTTAGCTCTTTTACTGACACTACATTTATTGGTAATGAGTGATATAGTTTTCCAAAAGTTGCATTACCATTTGTTCACCTTTGTTGAGAGAGCACAAAAACTTTTATGTATTGCTTGTGTGTCTAAATACAAAGAGAGAATACAAATATATAGGAGGAAGAAAGAGAGAGAACAATCCTATACATGATGTGAGACTAAAGAATAGAGAAGAGGAAAAACAAAAATGGGCCCAATAATGAGCTCTTTACATGGGCTTTTCTAACACTCCCCCGCAAGCTGGAGCGTACAAATCGTATACGCCAAGCTTGGACAAGCACTGATAGAAGAGGGTACTGGAAAGAGCCTTTGTGAGGACATCCACAACTTGTTCAGTCTCTGGAACATGCTTTAGATCGAGCTTCTTCATTTGAACCTTTTCCCGGATGAAGTGACAATCGACTTCGATATGCTTTGTTCTTTCGTGGAAGACCGGGTTCTTGTCAATATGTATAGCAGCTTGGCTGTCACAGAGGAGGAGAGCTGGTGAAGGTAGCTTTATACCCATATCGGCGAGAAGACTCTCAAGCCACGTCAGTTCAGACACAACAGATGCCATTGTCCGGTATTCTGCCTCAGCTGATGATCGAGCAACGACCGCTTGTTTCTAGCTTCGCCATGTAATCAAATGTCCTCCAAAATAAGTGCAAAAACCACTGGTTGATCTCCGGTCATCAAGGGAACCAACATAATCAGCATCCGAGTATGCCACCAATGTCGGAGCTGAAGAGGAGGATCTGTAGATAAGTCCTTGGCCAGAAGCTGTTTTAAGGTATCTGAGAATGCGTTCAACAGCCTGAAGATGAGATCTTCGAGGGGAGTGCATATACCGATTGACAATACCCACGACTAGGGGTGAGCATAATAATCGAAATTCGATAGTCGTTCGAAAATCGCTCGAGTTTTTATTCGGTTCGAAATCGAAATAAAATAATCGAATCAAATTGAATCGAATAAAAATTGACTCGAAATCAATTTCGAGTCGATTTCGAGCCTAATATAACTCGCTCGATTAATGATTCGAGCCGGATCGATTTTAAAATTTAATAAAAAAATATTATTTTTTAAATCTTCCTTTTTCCAAAGCAGAGGCAGACGACTGACGCACAGAAGCTCGGAAGTCAGACCTATACTCTGCTACTCTGCTTTGATTTTGAAATTTAATCAAAAATATTGGTGCTGTGTTGTCTCACCAAAGATTTTTTTTTTTAAATCATTATATGTTTTGTTAACTTTACTTGTGCTGTGTTGTCTCTTTCAGTCTTTCAAGCTTTCACTTTACAGATGCTATCGCAGAGTACCGCCAGTCTGCTTTCTTCCTTTCTTTTTCACTCTGCAGTCTGCACATCGCCAAAAAAAAGAAACCAGCAAAACCAAAGGTCCGCTGCATGCAACCTTTTGAAGCTTACACTCTAAGCAAAACCTAAGGTCCTAAGAGCAACTCCAATGGGGGATCTCTATATTTAGAGATCCCTCATGTACTATGTTCTCCATACCAAATATGGAGAACATGGAGAACCAACTCCAACCATGTTCTCCATATTTGGAGAACATGAATTTTTTAATATTATATATATATATATAATATGTCATGTTATTTTATGTATATATTTATATTTAAAATATGTCATATATATTTTATATATTTATATGTATAAATAAACAAATATAATAAATAAAATTAAATTTTTTATTATATTATATTATTTTTTAACCCTTTTTTTGAAATTTAATTGCATAACTAAAATATAATAAACATTATATAGTTCAAAAAAATATTACATTTGAAAATAATGCTAAAATTCTGGAAGGTCATCATCGGGTTCGCTACGACTTCCGCGTGCGCTTCCCCCGTGTTGTTCTCCCCCATACTCGGGAACTCCATAGTCGCTTCCTCCATACTGACTTCCTCCGTGCTGGTGTCCTCCGGATCGAGCTCCACCATATTGGTCTCCTCCATATAGGCTTCCGTCGTACTGACTTCCTCCAAAATGAGGCCCTCCAAAATGAGCCCCTCCAAATTGAGGTCCTCCAAAGCGAGGCCCTCCAAATTGAGGCCCTCCAAATATAGGTCCTCCATGTGGGACTCCTACATAGTGACTTCCTCTATACTGGCTTTCTCTATGCTGGACTCCGCTGTACTGGCTTCCTCCATACTGGCTTTCTCTATGCTGGGCTTCGTTGTACTGACTTCCTCCGTATTGGCTTGCTCCACATTGGGTTCCTTCGAGTGATGCTGATTCTGTAAATAAGGATTGTTTTATGTTTTTATTCATAATTTCTTGTTTTTTTTTGCCGAAAATATTGTCGCTCCGGAGTTTCTTTTATGCTATTCAAGTCTATCATCATAATATCATGATCTTGTTTAGCACTCTGAAGCTCTAATTTTTTCTTTTCATTTTCGACCTTTAACTTCATCAGTTCATTCATAGAAGACCTATCCTTCGCTCGTTCTTCTTGACCTCTTTTCAAAATCTGTAAGATTTCTTCATTTGCTTTAGTTTTTGTTTCCATACCACCACTTTTACCACTAACCTGTCTCCTCCTTTCCTTTTCTTTCTTTCTCCCAGTAGGCCGTGTATTTGAAATTGAGTTTGGAGATTCTTCATCACTAGTACTATTAGGGTTCATTTCGTTATTGTCTGTATTTAGGTCTATGCGTCTCCGTTGTGTGGGAGAGTTAGAATCAAGCTCTTGCGACATGTCATCACGCTGAGAGGTCTTACCAGCTGCAACCCCGGAATGATCGATCCACTTTTCAGTATTTTTCAAAATTGATCAAACAAGAAACCTCTTCTCTCGTTGGGATCTTCGCCGTACAAAATTTTTGCTTGATTTAGCTACAAAAAATAACAATTACAATAACAAATAATTTCATCGATCTAATATTTCAAATGTAAATATATAATTACAATATCCAGTTCAGATGCACCGCTCGGATTTCTTTGCTCAATCTGTCGAATGCATTCTCTAAATTTGTTAGCCTTGCTTGCTAACAATGACCAACGACATGAGAGAGATTTTGGGGTTCTCTGTCCTGAGCAAGTACTTGGTCTCGTATTGTGGAATACAACAGAGATTCTTTCCCACATCTTCTGTTCCTTTTGATTGTTACCCATAACTGGGTCTTCAGATACCTCAAGCCATGCGCAGCATAATGCTTGATCTTCTTTCACTGAGAACGCTGTTCCTCGACTGGAAGTCATGCCTAGCACAACGTTGTTCCTCGAATTGAAGCGTTGAAGATAGAGTGATGGGTACTTATACAAGTCTTGAAACATGAATCCAATAATAGAGAAGTGATGAGTATATAAGATTTTTTTAGATCATGCATTGACATTGGATTCTCTTGTCACTTCATCATAAACATTGGATTCCTTCTCCAATATTGGATTCTTTTTCCAACATTGGATTCCTTCTCCAACATTGGATTCCTTTTCCAACATAGGGTTCCTTCTCCAACAGATCGATGACTTGGCATTGGATTCGCTGAACACGACGAACCGTCGAGCTGAGCCCGATGAATCGTCGCGCTGAGCCCGACGAATCGTCGCGCTGAGCCCGACGAATCGTCGGGCTGAGCCCGACGATCGTCGGGCTGAGCCCGACGATCGTCTGGCTGAGCTCAGCCCGACGATTCGTGGGGCTGAGGCCGACGAATCGTCGGGCTGAGCTCAGCCCGAAATCGTCGGGCTGAGCTCAGCCCGACGATCGTCGGGCTCAGGCCGACGATTCGTGATGCTCAGCGCGACGGTTCGTCGGGCTGAGCCCGACGATTTGTCGGGCTCAGCTCGACGGTTCGTCGTGTTCAGCGAATCCAATGCCAAGTCATCGATCTGTTGGAGAAGGAACCTTATGTTGGAAAAGGAATCCAATGTTGGAGAAGGAATCCAATGTTGGAAAAAAATCCAATGTTGGAGAAGGAATCCAATGTTTATGATGAAGTGACAAGAGAATCCAATGCCAATGCATGATCTAAAAAAATCCTATATAATCATCATTTCTCTTCTCATCTTCAAACTAAGTAACTATTTTCCTCTCATACAAGTAATGAACTCCGGTGCAGGATCATCTCATTTACGATCTTCATCGTCTTCAGATGATGAATTTTTTTATCAACAAATACAACGGTGGGAAGAAGACACTGCTGAATGGGAGCAAGAAGATGAAATTTTGGCGTGCGCTTACTCTCCAACTTATCTGAAAGTCATGAAAATGAACTTCCGAGACGCCGAGGTTCAATACTCGGTCACGTGGTAATCAACCGGGGCAGGATTGAAGGTGATACTAGATTGTGCAATGACTACTTCTCCGAGCATCCCACATATGGGGAAACATATTTTCGAAGAAGATTTCGCATGAAAAAGAATTTATTCCTTCGTATTATTGCTGCGGTGCAGGAGCACGATAATTTTTTCGTGCAAAAGAAGGATGTGGTTGGTAAGCTTGGATTGTCCACCTTACAGAAAATAACATCAGCATTCCGTATGTTGGCTTATGGAACAACAGCTGATAGTTGCGATGAATATATTCGAATCGGTGAGTCAACCGTGATTCAATGTTTGAAAAGATTTTGTAGGACAATTGTACAAGTGTACACAGAAGAATATTTGAGATATCCCAATGTCATTGATGTTGCAAGATTATTACAGAAAGGTGAAGAACGAGGATTTCCAGGGATGTTGGGAAGTCTAGATTGCATGCATTGGCAATGGAAGAACTGCCCAACAATATGGGCAGACCAATATTCAGGACGTCATGGTGGGCCAACAATAATACTCGAAGCAGTAACATCTTATGACTTATGGATCTGGCACGCATATTTTGGTTTACCAGGCTCGAACAATGATATTAACGTCCTGCAATCGTCTCCTTTGTTTTCCAACTTAGCACAAGGTATTACGCCTTCTACGCATTATCAAATTTTGGGAAAAAATTATGATGTTGGTTATTACTTAGCCGACGGAATATACCCGAAGTGGTCAGCACTAGTTCAAACTATTTCTCATTCACAATACAAAAAAAAATAATACTTCGCAATGATGCAAGAAACATGCCGAAAAGATGTAGAGCGGGCATTTGATGCTCTTCAATCAAGATTTGCGATAATTAAGGGGCCGACCCGTTTTTGGGATAAGAGCGCTTTACACGATATCATGACTGCTTGTGTTATAATGCATAACATGATCGTCAAAGACGAGCGAGATGAAAATGAATATGTCGCTATTCCTACTCCAACACCAACGCAGAATGTTGAAGACTTGAACACAGGCGAAGCCGAACGATTTCGTCAGTTCCTAAATCGACATAAAAAGATCAAGGACAGAGATGCGCATTTTGCACTTCAAGATGCACTAGTTGAACATTTGTGGGAACGACATGAGAATGAAGCTATGTAATTTTGAATGTATTTTTTTGTTTCCACGAGTTTATTCAGTAAATGGATTTATATTATTTGTATGACAAATAATAATTAAAAAAGTATTCAATATTAGTCTCGTTTTGTAGGTCTCGAAAAAATAATTTTATTGATATATTATATGTCATCATTGAAAAATTATTGTAGCGGATACGAAGATTTATAGATTATATAAGAAATTAATAAAACTAACAATTAAATAATTAAAAAATAAAAAAATATTATAAAATTAAATGCCGTGCCCGGCATTTCCTCTCCTCCGACTCTATATTTAGAGGAGGAGAGAGAAAATTTGTATTTTTGCAGGGTCAAATGCCGCCCGGTTGGAGGCAATTTTTTCGGCAAAAATGCAGAATCTGCATTTTTGCCGACCCATTGGAGTTGCTCTAAACGGCTAAACCTCTCCAGGCGGAGATGCAGAGGAGGGGCCTTTTGAAGCTTACACGAGCGACGGAGCGACGAGCTTGACAGCACCGCAAGCCGCAAGGTTCGCTGCCTGCAACCTTTTGAAGCTCACCGATGCATCCACTTCTCAAAGTAATTGTCGGTTTTAGCACGCGGCATGCCAGACTCGGTGACGAAGGGAACATCACGCAGGTTAGGGTTTTTTCCATTTTTATTTTGGTTTGAATTTCTATTTAGATTTTGGTATGAGCATTGGACTGAAGCTCATTTCTTCCATGGCAGCCTTCCTCTGCCTTCGATCCATCAACCTCCCAGGCGGAGAAGCAGCTAGTGATTCTGATTCTCTAGTCTCCACAACATTTTCTGCTTCTGCTATGAAGTCCACTCAACTTCCAACGCATATATTTATAATCAAATACTTAATTTGGAAAGTATGTTAATTTTCAAATTCCTTTTTGTATGGATTTGAGTTTGGGTAATTGTTTTATGAACATGTTCATGTAAATGATTTAATCATGTTTATGAAAAATTTTCTTGCCTTGCTCTTTTAGAAAAAATTGGTCTGGAGTAGCGAGTGGTGGAGTGTAACTGTGTTAGAATGATATATAACAAGTTTTTTTAAAAAGTAAAAACAATTTGATTTTAATAGCACTCCCTGGTCACCACTCAACTCAAAGTCATGTAATTGATTATTTAAAATGTGTAATAAATTAATTTTTATATAAAAATAATTAATTTCGAGCCGACTCGAAATTGATTCGAGTTGGCTCGGAGTCGAATCGATTTCGAGTCGAGCCGGCTCGACTCGAAATAGATTTCGACTTCGAGTCAAAAATTTCGATTTCGAGCCAGGTTGGAATCGATCGAAATCGACTCGATATCAGCCCCACCCACGACGAAGGAAATATCTGGTCTGGTTACCGTGAGATAAATCAATTTTCCAACGAGGCGACAATAATATTATGGATTTTGGAGTAGGAGATCCGAGTCAGATGCCTGAGCGCACAACTTGTGGTTTACATCCATTGGGGGTGTCACTCGGCCTACAGCCTGAATAACCCGCATCATGAAGGAGGTCGAGACAGTACTTTCGTTGAGAGAGGACAAGCCCATCTGGCCGTCTGGCCACCTCAAGACCCAAGAAGTACCGTAGGGGCCCCAAATCTTTTGTCTGAAAGACGGAACTCAAATGTAGTTTGACCGCCTGTATCCCTTGTGAGTCATCTCCTGTAATTATGATATCGTCAACGTATACTAACAGAAGAACCGTTCCTGTTGTTCGGTGACGAGTAAACAGCGAGAAGTCGGCCGAGCTCCGAGTAAAACCAATTTCCCGAAGGGCTTTATTGAACTTGTCAAACCATGCCCGTGAGGATTGTTTGAGACCATACAGAGCCTTCAAAAGGCGACAGACCTGAGACTCCCCCGTGGTCTCAAACCCGGGTGGTTGCTGCATATATACCGTCTCCTGGAGATCACCATTCAGAAAGACATTCTTGATATCCAGTTGGAGTAAGGGCCACTGGCGATTGACAGCTACGAAGATGAGGACACGAACGATATTGAGCTTGGCCACCGGAGAGAAAGTTTCCTCATAGTCGAGCCCCTGTTGTTGAGTGAAGCCACGAGCCACTAGACGAGCCTTCAGACGGTCTATCGTCCCATCAGCAACATGTTTGATGACAAAGACCCACTTACACCCAACCGATTTCTGACCCGGAGGAAGGGGTACTAGAATCCATGTCTGGTTAGCCCAGAGAGCAGTCATTTCCTCCTCCATGGCGGCCCGCCAGCCCGGATGTTGGAGCGCCTCCTGCACAGAGTTAGGAACAGAGACTGAGGAAAGAGAAGTAGCAAATGCGTGAAGTTGGGGAGAGAGGCGATGGAGACACAATCTTCCAGTGGATGAGCAGTGGAGGGCGGTACCTGATCGGCAGGATGCAGAGTAGCCGTGGTTGAGGCCGACTGCAGAGGGGCAACAGAATTTGGAGGGCGACGAGTGTAGACACGGATAACAGGTGGTTTGGAGGGAGCAGGAGCCGGTGAAGGTGGTGCAGTAACGGGGATAATAGAGCGTGTGATGGATGGTGGGAGAGGAGCGGGCGGTAGATGAGCGGGGAAAGGAGCAGGGAAAAAAGGTTGATCCTCCCGGAAGGTAACATCAGCAGAGACCGAGATCTTTCGGGTAGCTGGAGAATAACATACATATCCCTTCTGGGTGCGCGAATATCCGACAAAGATGTGTTTAGCCGCCCGGGGATCCAACTTGTTCGAGGACGGCCCCGGACGGTGGACGTAGCAGGTGCTGCCAAAGATACGAGGCGGGAGAGGAAATGCCGGAGTGGCGGGAAACAGTAGGCTGAACGGAGTAGCATAGTGGAGGACGGAGGAAGAGTGACAGTTGATGTGAAAACAGGCAGTGGAGACCGCAAAGTTCCAGTAAGGTTTGGGAACATGCATTTGAAGCATGAGGGAGCGGGCGACATCGAGTAAGTGACGGTTCTTTCGTTCGGCAACGCCGTTCTGCTGGGGTGTGTAGGCACAAGATGTTTGATGAATAATCCCGAATTCAGAGCACAAATCCGTAAATTCGTGATCGGTGTATTCGCGAGCATTATCGATGCGCAATGTTTTGAGGGTAGTGTGGAATTGTGTACGGGTCTCAAGGACAAAGGCCTGAAAAATACGGGGAAGCTCGGAGCGATCATGAAGAAAGTAAAGACATGTTGTGCGAGAGTAATCATTAATAAATGTGATAAAGTACCGAAACCCAAAAATACTAGTAATCTTAAAAGGACCCCATACATCGGAATGTATTAAATCAAACGGAGCAGCGCTCCGGGTACAATGTGCAGAAAAAGAAGAACGTTTCTGTTTGCCGAAGATACAAGACTCACACTGAATCAGATGAAGAGATATATCAGGAAGATCCCGCTGGAGGACTGGCAGAGGGGCATGCCCAAGTCATCGATGCCACTCACTGGAAGAGACAGAGGAGAGAATGGTAGGAGAGTCATCGAGAAGGTAGAGCCCGTTCCGCAATGTGCCTTTACCAATGATAGTCCGCGTCCGCCGATCCTGTATAACAAAAGAAATAGATGTGAATATGACAGAGCAATCAAGATCACTAGTAAGGCGTCCCACAGAAAGTAAATTGAACGGGGAGCTCGGAACATGAAGAGCCGAGCGAAAAGAGATCGACGTGTTGAGAGAGAGATCCGCCGAGCCGGAGATGGGAACCGTCGCCCCATTAGCCACAGTGATACATTTTGGATGAGGAGAATCCGAGTACTGGGCAGGCCTTCGCGAGGTAATGTGATGAGTGACACCTGAGTCCACGATCCAGCATGGACTGGTGGATAAACAAGCAATACCTATGTTGGAGACAGAGGCAACGGAGGCAGAGGGCGGGTTGAGTAGCCCCTGGAGTTGCTGAAGCTGAAGACGAACGACCTCAAGGCCAGGAGGGGCGGCAGAGGAGGCGTCAGCAGCAACAGACGCTGTCGGACGAGGAGGATAACCAATCTTCCGGTAGCAGGTCGCCTCAAGGTGGCCGTCCTTCTCGCAGTAAGAACACTTCGGCCAAACCCGACCACCACGCCCACGGTCCCGGGATCCCGAACGTCCGCTACGAGCAGAGGTAGTAGGGGACGGTAGGGGGGATGGGGCCTGCTGAAGAAGGGCCGGGGGAGAAGGCGCAAAACTATCCGGAGGAGGTGACACACAGAGAAGCATGAAGCAAACATCAGAGAAAGACGGTGTTGTGGGAGAAGCCAGAACCTGAGTCCGAATGTTCTGAAGGTGAGACGGAACACGAGCCATCATGATGGCAATGCAGACGACTTCCTTCTGAGCGCGCTGAGCAACATGATCATTGGTAGATGGCTGATGTTGGATCCAGGACTCAGCCAGGGTCTTGGCTCAAGCGACAAAGGAGGTCATGTCCGAAGCCCCGCCAGTGTCGAGAGCGAGAAGATGAGTGAGTGTGTCGTAGAGATGCTGAAGGCTGTCCCGACCGGAGTATAAGGAATGCAGCTCATCCCACATAGCCTTGGCAGTTTCGTGATACATGGCCATCTGATAAGGTTCACCATCCAAGGAATTGAGGAGTCAAGTTTGAACGCGACCATCATTGCGGAGCCAGTCGTCAGTTGGAGGAGATGGAGGTGCCTGAGTGAGGTGAGGCAAAAGGCCCTTGGCCTGAAGAACCCGTCGAACAAAATGCACACAAGGGATAAAGTTCTTCCCAGAGAAAGAAATGGTAGTTATACGCAGCTCGTCGCGGATTTCAGCAGAACAAGCCGAGCGATCTGCTGGACAAGCCGGGCGGTCTACAGGCGGACTAGCCGCCGGGCCTGTGGAGTTGACAGAAGAGCCATAGAAGCAGCAGGAGAGAGACCGTTACAGGTCGGGCGGTTAGCAAGCCGCAGCGACTAGAGACTGTAGCAGGTGACGAAGACCGCTGCGAGAAGAACTGGAGACTGCTCGGCAGGCAGGCATGCACGGAGAAGACCGCAACCACAATGCGAAAGAAGCAAACCGCACAGTCACAATGTGTACACCAGCGGCCAAACGGACCGTGACGTAAAAATGCGGAAAGAAGATAGACCGCACGGTCTCAGTGTGCACACCGGCAAAGAAGGAGGCCGCGAGTAGAACTCGAGCGGACAGGAAGAGGAAGCCGCGAGTAGAAGAACTCGAGCGGGTAGAAGAAGAATCCGCGAGGTAGAGAACTCGAGCGGATAGGAGAACGAGTCCGCGAGTTAGAGAACTCGAGCGGATAGGAGAAGAGTCCGCGAGTTAGAGAACACGAGCGGAGAGACAGAGAGACCGGGCGAGTAGCACCGGAGGAGGGGCCCACGGGAGAAGAAAGCATGGAGAAGGCCGCGAGCTAAGTGGGGAGCTCGCTGCGGGAAGGGAGAAAGAAACAAACCGCGCGGGTAGAGAGGAAACCGCGCGGGATAAGGGAGGTGGGAAAGGGCCCCTCTGATGAGAGATACTTCTATAAAATGACAGAGTGTAGAGAGAAAGAGTGTGGGGGCCACGGGATAGGGGTGGGAGGTAAGAGAGAGGCGGTGAGCAGAAGACTAGCCGCGCGCCTTGCGCGAGAAGGGAATGCCGTCTGGTTAGACAAAGGCAGACCGCACCTAGCGCAAACAGAGTCAGGTCGGGCGGTTAGCAGAAGGCTAGCCGCAAGGAGAGACCGAGTCCCTCTGATACCATGTTGAGAGAGCACAAAAACTTGTATGTATTGCTTGTTTGTCTAAATACAAAGAGAGAATACAAATATATTGGAGGAAGAAAGAGAGAGAACAATCCTATACATGATGTGGGACTAAAGAAGAGAGAAGAGGAAAGACAAAAATGGGCCCAATAATGGGCTCTTTACATGGGCTTTTCTAACAACCTTGCATCTATATTTCTCATTTTTTCTTATATTCATTAACAAACTTATAATTTTTGATGTACTTAGAAGACTATTCACATCAAACCATTGTTTTTATTGTTCTAATACTTATGATCATTTATCGTATTTTATATTGTTAGGATACTAAGATGTTGATTGGGCTGGTTGGCGGAATACTCTTCAATCAACTACTAGATATTGTAGCTTCCTTGGTAGAAATACGATCACGAAGCAGAAAACAAACTATTGTATGAGCTTGCTTGGTTTTCACATTTTTTGGGAAGAGTTAAGAATATTTTTTTTATACCAATCGAGACGTATTGTAATAATCGGGCTGATATTTACATTGCTGTGAATCTTGTATTCGATTTGGTCAAACTTATCTGATTAGGTTAAATTAAGTCATTTTGACCATTTGATTCAACCTATGTGCAATTGGGCCATGTTGATCCATATTAGGTGACCTAAGGTCTCGTATTGCTCAACTAAATTAATTTGTTCAACTCATGTCAATATAACCGTCATGAGTCAAAATTGACCAAGTTAACCATGCTTGAATTACTAATTGCCAACCTAGCAAAATTATCTCGTTCCTAGTTTCACAGGTCATTGTTAGGGTTCCGAAAAGAGAGAGGAAGGGGGAAGAGATTAGAGGGAAAGAGAGGGAGGGAAAACCAGAAATTACAAATTCATTCAAGCATGCCAAGAAAACAATGGTCCCCGACTTATATAGACGCCGACCATACACAAAGTAACGAAACCGAAAAATAAGACAACAATAATGTAAATGCTAGAATAACGCCCCTCACCCCTGTCGGCTACTACGGTAAGTTGCGCGCACCGCGCTCGCGGCGTTGATACACCCACCACACTGGTGGTCGCCCTTCGCCCTCGTTCGCTTCATCGGGATCCGTAACAATACCACCCTCTGGGAAATTTGTCTTGTCCTCAAGACAAAAGTCTGGGAACTGGTAGCGCATATCAGCTCGATCCACCCATGTCGCCTTCGAGAGTGGGCGATCTTGCCAAGCCACCAAGAACTGATCCACTGGCTGCTCCGCTCGGATAATCGTGCGCGTGTCCGGCTGTCCGCAATGCTCTGAGGAAGGAACACCATCAGGGTGGTGTGGGGACCGTTCGAGGAAGTGCTGCCTTGATTGGGTGATCACCGATCACTAGCTTGAGCTGCGAGACATGGAATACCGGATGGATGCGGCTTTTTGAAGGTAAGGCGAAGGCGATATGCCTGAGTGCCCACTAGGGCTAGGATCTCGGAGGGCCAGTAGAACTTGGCCGCCAGCTTGGAGTGTGTCGGCGGGGTCACCGTGACCTGTCCGTGCGGCCGAAGCCTGAGGAACACTGAATCACCCCCGTTGAACTGGACGTTGGGCACCATCCTATCTTGGGCACGTTGGAGGTGTTGGCGCAGTTGACAGAGCATGACATTGCGGTCACGGAGGAGGACGTCCACGGACGCTACCACACATTCGCTTGGTACGGTCTGTATGAGGGAGAGCGGAGGCCTCCCATAAACTACCTGAAATGGTGTGGTGCTGGTGCTGAAGTGGAAGGACGTGTTGAAGGAGTACTCTGCGCATGAGAGCTCTCGGCCCAAGCCCGCGAATGATCACACACAAAACAATGCAGATAGGTCTCCAAACATCGATTCATGACCTCGGACCATCCGCCCGTATACGGGTGGTAGGTCGTGCTTATCTTAAATTGCGTATCCTGCATCTTGAAAAACTCTTACTAAAAGGAACTCAGGAAGAGGGGGTCGCGATCGCTCACAATGGAGCGAGGGAACCCATGGAGGCGGACCACCCCGTCAACAAAAACAACGGCCACTCCGGGAGGTCGTAATCAGGTGCCGAAGGGGAATGAAATGAGCATACTTGGAGAGGCGGTCCATGATCACCAATATGCAGTCCCATGTCTTGGAGCGGGGAAGCCGGGTGACGAAGTCCATAAAAATGTCTTCCCAGACCCTTGTCGGAACGGGAAGCGGCTGAAGGAGGCCCCCAAGGAAGGTAACCTCGTACTTGGCGCGCTGGCACGGTAGGCAACCCGCGACAAAGGTCTTTACCCGCTAGAACATTCCCGGCCAATACAGGGATGCGGCGATACGTCCCGAAGGCGCCCGCGTGGTCCCCTTTCGGGCTTGCATGGAACTCAACGAGTAGGCGGGGAATCAGTTGAGAGGTGTCGGAAAGCACCAGACGATCCTGGTAGTAGAGGTGGTCGCCCACAAAGCAGGGACGGGCCGCGACGTCTAGCCGCAAGGTCGCCACAATAGACTGGAGCTCGGGGCCAACTGCAACTTCGCGCTGAAGAATGGAGGCGTCCTCCCAGATCGGTCGGAAAATGGCTGTCAAATTCGCCGTCTGCGATTGGCGGGAGAGGGTGTCGACCGCCCGGTTGGATGATCCCTCTCGAAACTCGATGTCAAAGTCGTACACCAAGAGTTTGGCCATCCAAACCTGCTGCGCCGGGGTCGCAATCTTCTGGTGGAGGAGATAGCGCAAGCTGTGATGATCAGTCTGAACGGTGAAGTGGCGGCCAAGTAGGTAGGGTTGACAATGTTGTATGGCTAGGACTAACGCCATGTCACCATCAACTCGGATTCGTATGCGGAGCGAGGAGGCACTGTGGTTGCAAACGATCGACTGAAAAAGGCGACGGGTTGTCTTGCCTGCATCAAAACTGCACCGATGCCCGAGCCGGAGGTTTCGTACTCCACCACAAAGGGTTGTGAAAAATCTGGCATCGCTAACACGTGGGAGGTGCTGAGGGTCTGCTGAAGGGCCTGGAATGCCGCCGCCACTTTCGGTGGCCACTGAAACTGCCGCTCTTTGACTTCTTCAAAAGGGTGGAGAGCGGTTTGGCGATCTATTCGTAGTCCCGGATGAACCGACAGTAGTATCCGGTGAGACCCAAGAATCCCCAGACGTCGCGAAGTGATCTGGGTGCGGGCCATTAAAGGACGGTCCGAACCTTGTCTAGATCCATAACTACACCGTTTGCGGTTATGGTGTGTCCCAAGTAGCTGATCTCTGATTGGCCGAAGACGCATTTCTCGGGGTTCACACAGAAGTAGTGCTCTTGGAGAGTGGTTGTGGCCCGAAGTGGTCCAAATGGTCCTGCCAAGATGAACTGTAAATCAGAATGTCATCGAAGAAATCCGATATGTACCTGCACAAAACTGGATGGAACTGTTCATTCATGGTTGCTTGAAAGGTGGTTGGAGCATTGGTTAGGCCAAAAGGCATGACCAGGAACTCGTAATGATCATCTTGCGTGCGGAACGCCGTCTTGGGAACATCCTCCCCTCAGACCTGTATCTGATGGTAGTTGACACGTAGGTCCAACTTAGAGAAATAGACTGCTCCTCGTAGCTCGTCTAGGAGCTCCTGAATGACTAGAATGGGGTACTTATCCAGGATGGTGGCTTTGCTGAGTTCCCGGTAGTTCACGCAAAAGCGCCAGCTACCATCCTTCTTACGGACCAGGAGGACTGGGCTTGAGAAGGGGCTAGTCTTGGGGCTAGGGGCGTGCAAAGATAACCGAAGAACCGGACCGGAACCGAATGGTTTGAGTCGGTTCCAAATAGGTTCGGTTCGGGTCCGGTTCCCAAATACTAGAACCGACAATTCGGTTCGGTTCCTGCTTCCAAGGGTCGGATACCCAGAACTAACCTGAGAACCGAACATCAATGCTAAAGAAAATATTTTGAGACAACAATTATAGTCGTATGACTAAATATGCGAAAATAATTGAGAAAATAGTCATATGACTAAAAGAAATATTTATTATACTCGTGTAGTTGTCTGACTTCAATATTATATATAGTCATCATTCAACTATTTTGAGACATTGAAACTTACATTACAAAGAATTATGAGTTGGAAAAGTCTTTTTAAATTATTTTTAGACATGTAGAATCAAGAACCGAACCGGAACCGAACCAAAGCAAATGATTTGGATCCGGTTCTATACATTAAGACCGTGGGTCAGTTCCGGTTTCAAAAGTTTAGAACCGAACCTATATGGGTCGGTTCTTGGTTTTGGGTGGAACCGAACCGATCCGAGTTGCACCCCTAGCTGGGGTGAATGATGTCTGGATATACACTTTTTTGTGCCAGATTGTTTCAAGAGATCGATTTATAGTCAATGTTATAGAATCTTGCCAACTAATGGACTAATTTTCTGAGCAAAATTAATACACAGATTCTACCACCCATTCATCAACTGTCTCCAGGTAGACCAAAGAAGAAACAAAACATTGATGTTAATGATAATGAAAATCAAACAAAGATGGGTAGTAAGCATGTAGTAATTAAATGCTCAAAGTGCGGTATTTCAGGCCATAACAAAAGAAGTTATCAGTAAATTTAATATTTGTTACTATAATACTTCAACTAGTTAGCAATTTTTAATTACTACTATATTTTTCTCTCAACATAATTCTACAACATGAAGGAGATGTCGAGATCCACTATTATTGCGGATGACATGAAGGATGGATATTTGTACTATTTATTATGACTGTTAATTGTAGTTTTGGATTCTATTATCATTCCTTCTTTTTGGTACTCTTTTTGGGCTACTTGTGTGACGAGATTATTTTTGAAGGCACTTAATTTTGTAAGCTATGAATGACTGTTTATGCAGTTATTTTTACCTATTTGTTATCTTAGGTTGTTTTATATTGTTATATTTCTATCATAATTCCAATAGTGAAGTTTTGTTAGTTTATAATTACATTAATAATCTGAAACATATATGAAGATTAAAGGACCAATTTGAATCAAATTTAATTTAAAGGACTTGCTTGAAATGAAACTTAAAGATGAGGGATTTATTTGGATAGTTTGCAAAGCTTCACCGTTAGATATGATATTAGATATGATATCTAACGGAAAAGAAAAGAGGGAATGATTTGAAATAGATATGAAAATTAAGGGACCAATTTGAATCAAAATAAACTTAAAGTACTAATTTGAATCAAAATAAACTTAAGAGACCAATGTGAAATGAGGCCTAAACATAAGAGAGTGATTTGAGCATTTTGCCTTTAAAAGATATGCATATTTTCATTTTCATTTTTGGTAATAATATGCATCTTTTTTTTCTTTCCTTCAAATCCTCGAGTTTTTTCTCTCAAAATCCAGTCAATGTATCACAAGTTTAGTACATTACTGTTTTGAAAGTTGATAAAACTTTCATATGAGCTACTCGTTTATCTTGTAATGCAGCAGGAGAAGAATCTACCGCTAGTAGGGTGTACACGGATCCCTGCTCTCCTAAAGGATATTCACATAGTGTGCCGCCAACTTCAGCCTCTTTTCCCACTGCTGGTTCCAGTTCAGAACATCATTCCATTGCTTATGCTAGAGGCAACTTTTCAGAATGCAAATCCGCCGCAGTGATGCTGTTACAAAAAGAAAAAGGTGCAACATCTTTGTCAGGCCTTCACCATCCTGTACTTTGCCCTTTATCTTTGGTAACCAAGAACATTTGTTCATAGAGCTAGGCATGCTAACGTTTTCTTCATTTCACTTTCAGATAGATGCCTGTATCAGCAGTGCCACCTGGGTTCAAATTATGTGCCTAACCTGCAAGGGAAATTCTTAGCAACTGAGAATTTCTTCTTCACTTCAAAGGTTAACAAATCTTCCAGCTTCCGAACTTTCTGCACTAGTTGAGTATCATCTCGTTTTTTTTTGCGCGCCTATTTCCTTAATTGTTTCTCTATCCTTTCTGATAGTTTTTTGGGCTGGGGCCAATGCCAATCCTATCGGATTTCGAGTCGGCCGGACGATTATTTTGTGAAGAGGATTGGAAGAAACTCAAAAGCAAATATCAAACTCTAGACGATGAAGATTTTACGAGGTATTGCTTCTCTTCAGCGTATATTGTGGCCCTACTGCATGACAGTCTTGGGATTGCAATGACTGATAAAAGGTATTTTTCTTCAGCAACTTTTAGAATCATGCCTCTGTACTTTGAAACCTTTGCAAAGAAACTCCTTTTCTTATCCGGTTGAATCAGTTTGTAATTTCTGCATCATAATTCCATCTTGGTGTATGCTGTGATCAGGCTCTGGTATTCGAATCAGGTGGGCAGTGTCCATCTTGACTGGGCTCTCGGTGCATTCATCATGAAGAGTATGGAACAGATGGGTTGGAGGGCTTCCATTATACATGTCAACTCTCCCACACTGCGTGGCGTCATTGTGCTGTCCTCGCTCTTAATCTTTTTTGCTTGGTTGATTCTAAGAATGCGAAAACCGCAGCTGAAAACCATATACGACCTAGAAAAAGGGCATTACATAGTAACTAAAGTCGGTAGATGATTTTTGTTCTTCGTCGGATTTGCTTGCCTTCAAAAGGTTAGTAGTCGTGGCCATTGAAGTTTCATTCGATTTTTTTTGTTGATTTTTGAATTGAGGGTCGGTTGTATAGATTATAGAGCAAGTGTCGCCCTCCCATATTGTTGTAATGTTTTCAGGCGCATATGTATTATACTATATACATGTAAATGCAGTTTTCTTTTTTTGGGATTTGAAGGTGACTAGACAGCATGTGGTACAAACTGGTGTATAATATCTATATATATATATAAATATTCTAATTGATAGCAGTAGCAGCCTAGCAGATGGAGATACAAGCTGGTGTATAATATTGATATATATAATAAATGTATAATACAGCTGAAAGCCCCCTCGTGCATGTGGAGAACATTTGGAAGGCAGTTTAGAGGAGCCATCCTTTTGGAAATGCTTCTATTTGGTATTTTATGCTCTATGAAAACAATTGCAGTTTCTTTTTAGAGGCTTACATCTTCACTCTTTCTCTGTATCGGCTTAACACTCGTTACACTCCTATTTTAATATTCATGCAGGCGATCCCCGGCGGTGATGTGTTTTGAGCATATTTTTTACGCTAAAATTTGTGGTCAAGCTGTGCATGCAGGAAAATGACATTAAGAGCATGTGTAGAGCCAGCTTTGCAGAGCTTCCTCCCAACCCAGCGTGTCTCCTTGGCTTGGCCTTCAGCTGAAAGAAAGCCAGAGGACCAAAAGTGGAAAAAAAGGCCGCCATGCTTTCAGAA
Organism: Platanthera zijinensis; assembly: GCA_039513925.1. Lineage (NCBI taxonomy): Eukaryota > Viridiplantae > Streptophyta > Magnoliopsida > Asparagales > Orchidaceae > Platanthera > Platanthera zijinensis. The sequence continues at coordinate 175,503,151 of CM077091.1, forward strand.
AATTGAAGTGGTCATATATATCATTGCAAATTCAACAGTCAAGCACAGGGTTGGGGGGAGTATTACTGGGGCATTACTAGATTCCGTAAACAATGGAACTGCAAGCCGCCACTTTCCTCAATCCTCTCGCCCCCACCATCCTCCTCACAGCCTCTGCATCCTTCCACCTCCCCACCGCAGCATAAATATTCCCCAGCAAAAGATAGTTTCCAGTGTTCTCCGGCTGTATCTCGAACAACCTCTTCGCCGCCACCTCTCCCAGCTCCACATTCTCATGTATCAAACAAGCTCCGAGCAGGGCTCCCCACACCGCATGATTAGACTCAAACGGCATCTCCTTTATCACCCTATAAGCCTCCTCTAGCCTCCCCACACGGCCCAGGAGATCGACAATGCACACACAATGATCGATGGTCGGATTCAGGCAATGAACTCTCTTCATTCCATCAAATATGCGCAAGCCCTCTTCCACCAGACCCGCATGACTGCATGAATGCAGAACTGAAGTAAACGTGACCTCGCTTGGTTCCACCCCGGCCTCCACCATCTCATTAAAAAGCCTGATTGCCTTCTCGGCGTGCCCGTGAGTTCCGTATCCAGCTATAATCGAGCTCCAACTCACAAAGTCTTTGATCGGCAATCGATCAAACAGCTCCATCGCAACATCCAAGCAGCCGATCTTAGCATAGGCATCGATCAAACATGTCGTTATTTCAACATTTTTGAGGAAGCCGGCCTTCACCAGGTAGCCGTGGATGTTATTGGCTTGCCGCAGGTATGCGGAGCAGGAGTAGGCTGGAAGCAAAGATGTCATTGTGACCAAATCCGGCACCGCTCCTTCTCTGAGCATCAGTCGGAACTGGTCGGTTGCATCCCGTGTCAACCGATTTCGAGCTAGGCCTGATAGGATGGCATTCCATGCGGGGGTTGTTCTTGAGCTGCCCGCAAACATCCGCGAGCTCAAATCCGTGTCTCCACATTTGGAGTACATGTCGACGAGGCCAGTCTCCACAAAACCATCACACTCGAGTCCAATCCTAATGCACAAGCCATGAATGCCCATACCATGGGCCATAGAAGGCAAGCTCCCGCAAGCAGCGAGAAGAGATGAAATCGTCGTTGAATTAGGTCTGATATCCGACAAGTGCATCTGATTGGACAGGGCAAGCGCTTCCACCTCGAAGCCATTGAAAACATAGCCTCCGATCATGCAAGTCCAGCAGATAACATCCCTTTCGAAATCTGCTTCATCAAATAGCCTTCTTGCCGCAGTCAAGTTCCCGCATTTCGCATACATATCAATCAGAGCGTTCCTCACAGGAAGATATGATTTAAAGCCATACACCTCCACTAACTTGTGAACACACCGCCCCATTCTCAAATCCTTGAGTTGAGCGCACACCGGCAAAAGTGATAGCAGGGTAGCCCGGTCGATCAGAATGCAGCCAGAACTCAACATTCTATGAAAAACAACCATGACCTCATCCAACAGTCCATTACGCAAGCAGCCGGCGATCATCGTGTTCCAAGAAACAACACTCCTGCCGCACATTTGATCAAACACCGCCTTCGCCGCATCCTTGCTGTGACAATTCATGTACATAGAAATCAAGCAGTTCTGCACGTACTCGTCTGAGCCGAGCCCTTCCATTATGGATCTGCAGTGCACCTGCGCGCCGGCGGGGAGGAGGGAGAGATCGCCGCAGGCCTTGAGGACGAAGGGGAACGTCAGGTTGTTGGGTCGTTGTGGGGAGCATAGCATGGAGGCGAAGAGGTCGAGGGCGTCGCGGGGAAGACCGGCATCGACGCTGCTGCGAATGAGGACGTTATACAGAAAAGTAGTCTTGTCGGGAATTTTGACGAACAGTTGGCGTGCGAGGGAGAGTTGGCTGCAAAGTGAGTACATGGTGGCGAGAGTGGAGAGGAGAAGTGGGTGCCGGAGGAGAAGGCCGGAGGAAATGAGGAGGGAGTGGAGCTGCTTGCCGGAGCTGAGGGATCTGCGGCGGGTGTAGGAACGGAGAAGAGAGATGCATTGTGTGGGCGTGAAGAATAATAGTGGAGGTCGGGATGATGATTCGTTCATTCATGAGCAAGAAGAGTTTGCTCATTCATGAATCGTCTATTAACCTTAGTTTTCATTGTTTTTTTTATTAAATATGTATCAACTATAATCACGGACTTTTTTTTTAAAAAAAATCTACAAATAATTTTCCTTTTTTTTTTTTCACTTGAACAAATAAATAATAATGCAAAGATTCATAAATTTGGTTTTAGCCTTTTAGGATGAATCCCACTTTGGCCTGTTTTGTTTTGATCGTGAGAGTTGAAGTGGCGAAAAATAAGAGCATTAACAATGGGGTTGTGAGAAATGGAGGTAAATGATTGAGGTCTTAAAAAGGGCCAAAATAATGTTTTAGATCATTAGTGGTGAGAATTGGAGTGTTACAAATTTTTTTTTAGCAATGACATTTTCTCTCCAATTGAGACGGAGCAAAAACGCCTTGTTCGACTGAATTCTAAAATGAAAATTTAATTTCAAGGTAGACTCATTAGTAAGGCATATGTGCACTTCTCCTTTTCCAATAATCTCACATGACTCATCATCACGGGGATACATTTTGCCAAAGTTTCTTGACTTACGAAAGTGTGATGGTTGGAGGTGGCATGAAACGATGCACTTGAGTCAAGAACTCATGAGTCACATCCTGTAACACATGAAAGAATTAGGGCATCCTCAGATGACTCATCATACATTGTCATATTTGCTGATTCCTTGTCACCTTTCTCTTTTTCTTTTTTCGACTCCTTGCAGTCGAGGATAAGATTCTTCTCAAGCCCCACCCACAACAACAACAACAGCCCCCTGCACCCCACACAAACAATCCGCCTTAGTATGAGGCATTTCATACCGTTTCACATCATTGACAAAATCGGGACACAAAATATAAGCTTTCAGCTACCATCATATTCCAAAATACACTTGATCTTTCAAGTCTCGCTACTTAAGCCCTACTAAGCTGCTAGTCACTCTTTGCAAAAATTAAGGCTTCATTTGTTTTAGTTTTTTTCTCCCCGTTTCGTTTTCTAAAAACGCAACCTTTTGTATTTTCCTACTTGTTTTTCCGTTGTTTTTGCAACCGCATGACGTTTTATCACAAGTAAAAAATCAGCGCGTTGAAACCCAGATCACGAGCTTCGGTTTATCGCATTTGGGGAGGAGAAGAGGTCAAAGCACCAGGGCATCAAGTGTCATGACCTCTCCACTGTCTCTCCCGTCGTCGCGACAAGAATCCATCCCGCCGCATCGAACTCCGACGACAACCAGGGTTCCCGACTCCGCACAAGTTGTCTTCTCCGGCACAGGGCGCTCTTCTCCGCCGCATCCAAAATCTTACCCGATCTTCCAACACCTGGATTCTTCCTGGATCTGCAGGTATTCTTCTCAAAACACTTTATCTTGTTGCATCATCTTCTCCTGTAGCATCTTCCCGGACAAGCCCTGTTTTGTGCATAGACATCTCACCTCTCCGCCCTGTTTTGTGCAATTGTGATCCCCGATACACTCAACAAGCTTTGTTGATCTTGCCCCTGATCTGCAGACCTCAACAACAGTAGGTGCACCTGCCCTCTTGTTTTTTATTTGGTGATTTGGATTGTGTGAATGCGATTTGTGTAGAAATATTAATGTGTAGTTTTTTTATGATGAGTGAATGTGATTTGTTGGATTGTAAAAATATTTATTTTGTGTGTAGGCCTATGATTTGGAATATGTGCACTTGTGTGTGTGTGTATGTTACGTGATGTGAGTGTGTGTATGCACACTTATTTGTGTGTGCTCATGTATGTAGTAATGTGCGTGTGTGTTCATGTATATAATAATGTGTGTGTGTGTAGTAATGTGTGTTGTGTGTATGTAATGTGTGTGTTCATATATGTATGTATGTGTGTGTAGTAATGTGTCTGTGTGTGCAGTAATGTGTGTGTTGTGTTTGGGTATGTGTATTCATGTATGTATGTGTGTGTATGTGTGTTCATGTATGTGTGTGTGTGTTCATGTATGTGTGTGTGTTCATGTATGTGCGTGTGTGTGTTCATGTATGTATGTGTGTGTGTGTATGTAATGTGTGTGTTTGTGTGTTCATGTATGTATGAAATGTGCGCGCGTTGTGTGTGATGTGTGTTGATTGTGTGTGAATGTGCACTTGTGTGATTATGATTTGTTTGGTTTTATTTTTCTCTCATCCAGTTTACGTGTTATGAGGAAACATAAAGAAGACGATGTTAGTGTAAATTGGGAGACCAATGATATTTTTATTGTTTGTGACTTATGTTTGAAAGTAATTAAGTTGGGTAATCGCCCAACCACACACTTTAGCAGAGATGAGTGGACCAACCTAACAACATGTTTCTTTGCTCGCAAGGGAAAATCTTATGATCGTAATCAAATGAAGAGCAAGTGAGATCAGCTAAAGAAATATTGGAAGTTATGACGGAGTTTAAGGACCGCAAGACGGGTTTGGGCTGAAATTCAATTAGCAAAACTATTGCTGCTTCGAAAGATTGGTGGAATGAACACCTCAGATTATGCATTTTATTTTTAAGATTCTTGTTTTTATTAATGTATTATAGATGATTCGACTGATATATATTAATTTTCATCTCAAGTGTTTCCGAGTGCAAGAAAGTTTCAGTTCTCTGGCATATCACCTGAGTTAGAAGAGAAGTTGAATATGTTATTTAGCCAGGCCATAGTAATTGGTGATCTTGCTTGGGCTTATGGGTCGATTGAGGAACATGACTTATCTATTGGAGATGACACACATAACATGAACGAGTCACCAATTTTGCTGAAGCAAAGAACAAACGGATGTCCACTAAAAAAGCAAGATGACTAACAAGAAGACAAGGAGTTCAACACAGGATGATATAGTTGAAATATCACACATTATTGGGAAGTGCATGATGGAATCTCCTCACATCCAGATAACGTCATCCTCATACATCATTCTTGAGGCAATTTCAGAACTCAAAATTATGACAGAGGTTATGGATGAATCCAACTACGACTTCTACAACTACTGCACCATATTTTTGATAGAGAAACATTATCGAGAAACATTTATATGCATTTGAAAGGATTGACAGCTCAAATGACTACAGGCTCGTTATGAGAAAAGACCGGGATAGTTGCTACGTGATGGACTTTATGCTAACTACTATGTGATGGACTTATGCTTTATTCTATGATGGAATTTTTTATGTTCTATTTTTTTGTGATGAACTTATGTTTTATGCTATTTTGTTAAAGTTTGAGCATTTATGTTGGTCTTTTATTATGTTGTAGTTGATGCTGGAATTTCAAGTTTTACTATGTAATATTTTGTTAAATTTAAAATTGTCGTAGATTTATAATGTTAACCTCAAAATCGGCGATCCCTTCCCAAGGTCTCGGGCTCGCAAATCGCGACCCGCTCAGGGGTTCCCCCCCGAGGGTCGCGATCTGCCTTAGCCCTCCTGTTTTGGGTCAGGCGGATAGGGTCTCCTATCCGCTCAGGTTGTGAGGCTAGGACGGTCTCCCCTGTCTAACCGCCCTGGTTGCATAGCCACCGCGTGCCCTGCGGGACGACGGGTTGCTTTCATAGCTCACCCTCGCAGGCCACGCGGTTTGGCCAGCTAACCGCGCAGCATTCTTCCTTGCAGGGGCAACCTACATCAGTCCGCTGGGTCTTTCCGCCGGTGTCGACCCTCGACCAGCGCAACAGTCGCAGGCTCAGCGAACTCCTCAAGCTTCAGGTTTCCGCCAGCCTCTGGAGGGCGGCCCGCTCCCCCGACCGCCTGCCTAGGGGCGGCCTGGCCTCAGGCCGCCTCCCCTAGGAGCGGCCTGACCTCAGGCCGCCTCCCCTAGGGGCGGCCTGGCCTCAGGCCGCCTCCCCTAGGGGCGGCCTGGCCTCAGGCCGCCTCCCGAGGGGCGGCCTGGCATCAGGCCGCCTCCCGAGGGGCGGCCTGGCCTCAGGCCGCCTCCCCTAGGGGCGGCCTGGCCTCAGGCCGCCTCTCTAGGGGCGACCTGGCTCCCAGGCCGCCGGCTTTGGGGCGGCCTTGCTCCAATGCCGCCGGCTTATGGGCAGCCTGCTCCTCAGGCCGCACCCTCTGCTGCCCTAGGAGCGGCCTGCTCCTCAGGCCGCGCCCCCTCCTCTGCTCAGCTCTCTTCCGCCGACCCGCGGACTCAAAATGTCAGTCCGCCGAGTCCGCCAAGATCGTCGACCTGTTTTCCGAGTCTGCCCAGTCCTCCATGATGACGTCACTGGGCCCCGCCTCTTCAAGATTCCCCTCGGGCCTATAAATAGGCCCCAAGGCCTCTCATTTAAAAACAAGCGCAGGAGAAATGCCACTGCCAGCAAGGCCTGCGGACTCAAATTTCCAGTCCGCCGAGTTCTCCACAGTTCTGCCAGCAAGGCCTGCAGACTCAGATTTCCAGTCCGCTCAGTCTCTTTTACTTAGTCTCTGACAACTCCTTTTCTCAGCCGTCAGCTTCCCTCTGTACCCTTTACTGCTTTTACATGTAATTGTGCAATAGCGTGCTGTAATCTTGCTTCTTGATTAAAGGAAAAACCCGCCGCAAGAGTGGCATTCAAGCCGCGGCGGGCGAAGTCTATTGTTGCCGCCGTAAGCGGCCCCGTCTCTTCTTTCCCTTTCTCAGTCTAACCATCAGAGCTCAACCGACAAAGTAACGTCTGCTCGACAGTTCCTGATGCAGCTCTTTCCATGCTCAAGCAAGCTCCTCCTTAGCTCAAGCAAGCTTCTCCCTTGCTTCAAACCTCGCCGCTATCCCCGCAACCCTCTTATTCTTCTTGCTTGTGAGATCGAACAACCCGTTAACTGGAGGACGCATTTCGTGCGTCAACAGTTAACACGCGACCTTCAGATCTCGAACAGACAGTGAAATCAACGGTTACTCATGACAGACCATCAACCAGCCGAGAGCCTTGCCCCAAGTCCCAGTGAGGATTCTCTTTGGGAGGCCTTGGAGCAATCTCGCAGAGAAACTGCACAACAATTTCAAGCAATCAATCGTACTCTAGTTGCTATCACCCAACGATTGGAAACACAATCTTCAGCAGCACCAGCCCCTCATAATCATGACCGGTTGTTTTTACTTACTCCTCAAACACTCTATTTTTACAACACTTCTAAGTGCTTCATTTTCATCTCAATAAAATTTACATCAGAGATCTTATACTGACACTTTTCCTTTTGTGGAGTATTTTCTCCTCTATTTTTTCTCTTTGCCAAAGAGATCACTAAACCACCGAGATATCGCCAAGTCTTGCTCAGGGCCCCCTCGAGGTTGTCCTCTAGCGTAAGACCACAACGACCACATATCGCGAGGAGTTTTCGCATATGTGCAGTTGGGGCCGTTCAACTCTCGTGCGGAGGATGACGGGACTTCGGATCCTAGCCGGCATCTAACACAGAGTGCGATTCCCGGGAGGACCCATGTGTTAGCTCTGCTGTGCTTCGTTAAAGGATACGTTATAGTTACGATGATCTTTGCGTGACAAGCAATGATGATCAAATGTAGCCTTATCTCTTCGATCATCTCACAACTGTGACGACCAAACACTCTTTAGTACTCTCAATCTGTGCCTTCGCGGGGCCCAAAACTCCGCTAATCAATCCGCAGACAAGAAATAGGCCACTTGGCGCAACTAGTCTAATTGATCAGCGATGCTTGTAACCCGAGGCATGAGAGCAGTGTATCTGTCGATTTCTTCTCAGGAATTTTCATGCTTGTGTCTTTTGTGCCCTTCAAAGGGAGCGTGACCAGCACACTTTGGGTAGGACTACACTCTTGATTATTTCTTCTTAAGGCAAGTGATGTATAACGCCCACGGGGAACACCTGTGGCAGCATCCAGTCTTTTTTCGATCATCATCGAGGTGTAGCCCTCCTCTGTCTTTCTGCCTTTTTACAGGTTAACAGGTTAAATTCAACCTATTCTTAGGATCGGTAATATCCTTAGGGCTTATGATTATTTTATATGCGCTGCCTGCATTGAGTTCTATCAGATGTTTATAACCAAGCTCTCTTGTCAGATGCTAATGACACAAATCATTTAGTCAAAGTATCTGGTTCTCCTTGCTTGACAAGTCATGCTGTTATAAGTCTAAATTAAGATGGTTTCATCTTGCTGATCCGGATTTCATGTTAACATTATATCTGATCACGCGAGACGATCATTATCATATTCTGATCTCTATTCAGTTGATAACAGAGTTTGTCGGATATCTCTTCTATCATATCTTATCATATTAAAAGACAAAATTCAAAGGTTCTCTCCAAATACTTGCGATTTAGTTTTCTTTCATATCTGCTTGTTCACTCTTCTTTTGCAGAGCTTAGCAGATATTTGCAAGTCCTATCCAGGTACTTGTAGCCTAGTTTTCTACTTCATATCTGCTTTCTCACTCTTCTTTTGCAGAGCCTAGCAGATATTTGCAAGTCCTATCCAAGTACTTGCGACCTAGTTTCTATTTCATATCTACTTGCTCGCTCTTCTTTTACAGAGCTTAGCAGATATTAACAAGTTCCGTCCAGGTACTTGTATATTTGTTTTCTTTTATATCTACCTCTTACCCTTCTTGTTGCAGAAGTTAACCAATACTTGCAAGCCCCCCTTTTCTGATACTTGCAAGTTATCATTTTCCTATGCTTTCATCTCATCGCTGTTTTGCAGAACCAACTAGGAGACATTCACGCCTTATATGTTTTGCAAAGGCAACCCAGGTACGCATAAGGTGTACCTATTTTCACCTACTTTGACTTTTCTCCTTCTTAGGTGAAAGACAGGCATTAACAAATTTTTTCTCTGAGGAGAGACATCAGGTTCCATCTCTCTTTTCCCTTTTTCTCGAGGGAAGGATCACGATTTTCGTGGGTCTCCTACTTTTTCGAAGTTCCCACTGGAACTTGAAAAAGAAAGGGGATTATGTTAACCCCAAAATCGGCGATCCCTTCCCAAGGTCTCGGGCTCGCAAATCGCGGCCTACTCAGGGGTTCCCCCGGAGGGTCGCGATCTGCCTTAACCCTCCTTTTTTGGGTCAAGCGGATAAAGTCTCCTATCCGCTCAGGCCGTGCGGCTAGGACGGTCTCCCCTGTCTAACCGCCTTGTTCGCATAGTCGCCGCGTGCCCTGCGGGACGATGGGTTGCTTCCATAGCTCACCCTCGCAGGCCACACGGTTTGGCCAGCTAACCGCGCAGCATTCTTCCTTGCAGGGGGAAACCTACATCAGTCCGCTAGGTCTTTCCGCCTGTGTCAACCCTCGACTAGCGCAACCGTCGTAGGCTCGACGAACTCCTCCAGCTTCAGGTTTCCTCCAGCCTCTGGAGGGCGGCCCGCTCCCCCGACCGCCTTCCCAGGGACGGCCTGGCCTGAGGCCGCCTCCCCTAGGGGCGGCCTGGCCTGAGGCCGCCTCCACTAGGGGCGGCCTGGCCTCAGGCCGCCTCCCCTAGGGGCGGCCTGGCCTGAGGCCGCCTCCCCTAGGGGCGGCCTGGCCTCAGGCCGCCTCCCCTAGGGGCGGCCTGGCCTCAGGCCGCCTCCACTAGGGGCGGCCTGGCCTCACGCCGCCTCCACTAGGGGCGGCCTGGCCTCAGGCCCCCTCCCCTAGGGGCGGCCTGGCCTCAGGCCGCCTCCCCTAGGGGCGGCATTGCTCCCAGGCCGCCGGCTTAGGGGCGGCATTGCTCCCAGGCTGCCGGCTTAGGGGCGGCCTGCTCCTCAGGCCGCCCCCTCTGCTGCCCTAAGGGCGGCCTGCTCCTCAGGCCGCGCCCCCTCCTCTGCTCAGCTCTCTTCCGCCGACCTGCGGATTCAAAATGTCAGTCCGCCGAGTCATCCGAGATCGTTGACCTATTTTCCAAGTCCGCCCAGTCCTCCATGATGGCGTCACTGGGCCCCGCCTCTTCAAGATTCCCCTCGGGCCTATAAATAGGCCCCAAGGCCTCTCATTTAAAAACAAGCGCAGGAGAACTGCCACTGCCAGCAAGGCCTGTAGACTCAGATTTCCAGTCCGTCGAGTTCTCCACAGTTCTGCCAACAAGGCCTGCGGACTCAGATTTCCAGTTCGTCGAGTTCTCTACAGTTCTGCCAGCAAGGCCTGCGGACTAAGATTTCCAGTTCGCTCAGTCTCTTTTACTTAGTCTCTGGCAACTCCTTTTCTCAGCCGTCAACTTACCCCTGTACCCTTTACTGCTTTTACATGTAATTGTGCAATATCGTGCTGTAATCTTGCTTCTTGATTAAAGGAAAAGCCCGTCGCAAGAGTGACATTCAAGCTGCGGCGGGCAAAGTCTGTTGTTGTCGCCGCAAACGGCCCCGTCTATTCTTTCCCTCTCTCGGTCTAACCATCAGAGCTCAACCGCCAAAGTAACGTCTGCTCGACAGCTCCTGATCCAGCTCTTTTCATGCTCAAGCAAGCTCCTCCTCAGCTCAAGTAAGCTTCTCCCTTGCTTCAAACCTCGCCGCTATCCCCGCAACCCTCTTATTCTTCTAGCTTGTGAGATCAAACAATCCGTTAAGTGGAGGACGCATTTCGTGCGTCAACATATAACGTCTTCCTCGGATCGAACTGACAGTTCTAATGAGGAGATTCAACAGCAAGTTGCTGGCTGGTTTTATCGTAATAGAGCACTCAGTGAGCAACAATTTTTAGCATCAGTGGATTTTAAATTATCTGGGGTTGGTGGATCATCAAATTTAGCTTGCGTGACATCAAACAAAAGAACGCTTGGAAATTTTCAATAGAGATATGCAAGGGGCAGTATGCCTATACAAGGACACCGAAAAATATTCAATCAAGCTCAATCTTCCTTACATAATATTATAGAATAGTCATTCAGAGTATGTAAAAAAAAAAGCAGAAGATACTTATGGATATGCCGCCATATAGTTTGACAAAACAATGATACATTATGATTGCAATAATGATTTTACATAATTATATTCACAGGCACCCATCCCGCTCAAACGCTCATTTTCGGGTTTGTGATCAAGACGGACATTTCATTACACATCAGACCTTCAAAGAAGATCAGGACAACATGATGAAAGCTCAGGTGGAGATCATGTTAGAGGGATTCAAATTGGTGTTGATGAGATGACGACACTGCGTGACTCGATTGCCGAAAACCTACATGAAGCTTGAACATACTTGGAGTATCTGCATAATCAACAGATGTATTTTTAGTTTTTGATATTTGCATGTATTTTGATGTTTGCTTGTATGTTGTATTTACGCGTACGACGTACATATGTTTTCTAAGCTATTTATGTAAAAATGTTTATCTTTCTAGTTAATAAATTCTCTGTTCTGAAAAGCTACTTTGCCAAATGAATCTATGTTCTGGAAAACTCTACAAACGTATATTTTTCAAACAAATTTTCATTTCTACCAACCAGTTTTTAACAGCTCCATTCACAAATCTTAATTTGAAATAAATCCTTTTACAACCGTAATTGCTCTCTCAAATAAAACCTAAATTATGACAAAAGAAAGCAAAATATATAGTATGTTATTTATTTTTTTAAAAAGTGTCTTGTCCACTCATTTTTTTTGTTAGTTTTTTTTACTGGACGATTAATTAACATAAGATATATGATCGTGCCACACTATAAGGCTTTGTTTGGTTTGACGTTTTGCTCAAACGGCTGGAAGAGAATGAGAGCTTTTGAAATCGGAGGGGGGAGATCGCAGTTGGAATCCCTCCGTTTTCCTCCATTTCTCATGGTGCGGCAGATGCAATCGGAGCAAACGCCGTCGCCGACCATTTGGTTACCCGCCGTGCGGCGGCGTTTGCCCCAAACGGAGAGCTCCAAACGCTGCGCCAAACGAAGTCTAAGGATTCGTTTGATTGAGCAGTGCGGGAGGAACCGACGGGTCCAAACAGATGTGTCGAACCAGAGGGGGGGAGGCGGGGCTGAAAAAGCTCCCATTTGATGTCTTTTCTGTTTAGGGGAGAAGCAGAAGGGCGCCATCTTTCTTTTTTGAGATCGAGAGGAAGGTTATATAGTATGTTATTTATTTTTTAAAAAAGTGTCTTGTCCACTCATTTTTTTGTTAATTTTTTTTACTTGACGATTAATTAACATAAGATATATGATCGTGCCACACTATAAGGCTTTGTTTGGTTTGACGTTTTGCTCAAACGGCCGGAAGAGAATGAGAGCTTTTGAAATCGGAGGGGGGAGATCGCAGTTGGAATCCCTCCGTTTTCCTTCATTTCTCATGGTGCGGCGGATGCAATCGGAGCAAACGCCGCCGCCGACCATTTGGTTACCCGCCGTGCGGCGGCGTTTGCCCTGAACGGAGAGCTCCAAACGCTGCGCCAAACGAAGTCTAAGGATTCGTTTGATTGAGCAGTGCGGGAGGAACCGACGGGTCCAAACAGATGTGTCGAACCAGAGGGGGGGAGGCGGGGCTAAAAAAGCTCCCATTTGATGTCTTTTCTGTTTAGGGGAGAAGCAGAAGGGCGCCATCTTCCTTTTTTGAGATCGAGAGGAAGGTTGTTTATCGCCTCATATTCTCTATATTGTCATGGATATATATCGTTATCGTTCCAGGAAGAGATTCATTCAATAAATCTTCCTGGAACTAAGATTGCTCTCTCCCGTTGCCGGAAGGAGTTGCTCTCTCCCGTTTCTGGTGCTGCATCGCCTTGATAAAAGGAAAATCTTGTCTGAATTTGACAAGGTTTGAAGAAAATCCTTATCTCGAATCTTGGAGGAAACACTTGAGAGGGATCATGCTTGTTCTTCTTGAAAGGCATAATTTTCTTGAAAAGAAGGAATCAGTAGATTCCATTCAGATTTGAATGCCTTCAGATTCAGTTTTTGACGACTGTGCTCAACCAAAAAGGAGGAGCAACATCATTTTACTGGATTGGATCTGAAGTGAACTGGATTGACTCTACTCAGATCAGGTGATATTATTTCAGTTTGTGTTTTCATTCTAAAATGTTTAAACGTAGCACCTATAATATAGAAAAATTGCAGTTTTTTAATTACACTGTTTTCCATGGGTGGAAACTTCACGTTCAACTTGACTTGAAAAAATAGGAGATTTACCACACAGTGCTTAATGTTTTCGCCACTTTCCGAGAGGATATGGTTGAATATCGTTAAACAAAGACGAGATTTTTTCTTTAGGGATTGTCTTCTCAATCTCCTGAATTCTCGCCTTAAAATGACCTTTAGCAAGTTGTCTCTTAAGTAGTTTACCTTCAAGTCTGAAATGAATAGACTGAAGAAGAAAGAGAAAGCTCCACAAAATACTGCAACATGCAGGCTTTTTGAGTGGTGGCTGGACAACGCTGCTACCTGTCATGTGTCTAATGACATAGTTTTTCTATCTAAGGTCACAGTAGTTATGGAAAAGGTGAAGCACTGCAATGGAGGAGAGACCAAGGTGACCCATACTGGGAATGCTACCATCGTGCTCTACTCAAGTAACATTTTAATTTTGGAACATATTGAATTTATTTATGCACTAGGTGCTAATTTAGTGTCTATTAATTTACTTAGTGATGCTGGTATGTTGTCTTTTAACCTTTTGTAGCGGTAGAGTAACAATATAAGTTAACTCACATTATTTTGGTTATACATACGTCCAAAATAAGATGTACCGACTAAGTCTAGCAAACAAATTAGTTCAATAAGTTCAAACAAACTTAGTTAGTCCTAAGACTCTACATGAGAGACTATGACATGTGAACTATAGGAAAATGTTCCAAATAGCTAGAACTCATCAGATCACATTAGACACTAAGTCATCGCCTGAGAAATGTGACGTGTGTGCTCAGACTAAGATCACTAGGAAACCTTTTAGTGTGGTTACTAGGAGCACAACACCCCTCGAGCTTATACATTCTGATATATGTGACTTTAAAAGTTTTGTCACCAGAGGAGGAAGGAAGTATATGATCACGTTTATAGATGACTGCTCTAGGTTCTGTCACATCTACCTTCTTAAAACTAAAGATGAAGCATTTGAAAAGTTCTGTCTTTTCAAAACCAGGGTAGAGAACCAACTAGACATGAGAATTAAGAGGTTTAGAAGTGATAGAGGAGGAGAATATATGTCTAGTGAGTTCCGGTGTTTCCTTGCCTCTCAAGGGATCATAGTAGAAATCACTGCTCCTTACTCACCCCAATCGAATGGTATAACTAAGAGAAAGAATAGAACATTAACAGAGATGTTGAATTCTATGCTCCTCACTGCTGGCATACCTACTGCCTATTGGGGAGAAGCAATTTTAACTGCAAACAACATTCTAAACAAAGTTCATCATGCTAAGTTAAACGTCACACTCTACGAGCTTTGGTTTAAGAGACCCCCGTCTTTAACTAGACTTAAGACCTGGGGATGCATAGCCTATGTCAGGGTCTCTGATCCTAGAAGGTTTAAACTTAGACCTAGGACCAACACGTGTGTCTACTTAGGTTGTGCTGAAGATAGTGCTGCAGATAGATTCTTAGACCTGTCTAATAATATAATTATTGAATCAAGGGATGCAGTGTTCTTTGAGGATAAGTTCCTTAAGGATAAAAACCTGACAATCCCAGGTATGCAAGCAACTATTACTGAGGAAGACCCTGAATCAGTACCGAGCACCTCCTATTCTGTCGCGGTAGATAGTAGTGTACTAGAGTCTAGACGGACTTCGGTGAAAGATTGTACTCCCAGAACCTTTGGTAGTGACTTGGTCACTTATCACATTGAGGCAGATCCATCCACCTATAAGGAGACTATGAGATCAAGGGATTCACTACTCTGGAAAGAAGCCATTGATGAAGAGATTAATTCTCTACTTCAGAACAACACCTGGACGTTGGTTGATAAGCCAAGAGGGGCTAAAACTATAGGGTGTAAGTTGGTTCTAAAAAATAAGCTCAATCCTGATGGTAGCGTAGCGAAGTATAAAGCACGCCTGGTGGCTAAAAGTTTCACACAAGTTAGTGGGGTGGATTATTTTGATGTATATTCACCAGTGTGTCACTTAGCAACCATTAGGATACTCCTTGGTATTGCGTCTATTGAGAACTTTATTGTTCATCAAATGGATGTTAAGACTGCGTTCTTGAACGAAGATCTGACCGAAGAAATATACATGAGCCAACTTGAAGGCTTCATAGTAGAAGGTCACGAAAATAAGGTCTGTAAGTTAATCAAGCCGCTATACGGACTAAAACAAGCTCCAAAATTATGGCATGAGAAGTTTGACTATAGTGTAAAGAACATGAGATTCATGTCGAGTCTCTCGGATAAATGTCTTTACATACGTCATAGATCGAACAAAGTGAAAGTCAAACTAGTGCCAACTAACTTCACCTAGGGGGGGGGGGATAGGTGATGCACAGTCTTTTTGCGGAATTAATATTTTACCTGCACAATAAAAGAAAACAAACAAAGCACAGAAAGACACAGGCAGTTATAGTAGTTCCCCGATTTGGGTACGTCCACTTTCCCCTTCGACCTATCTCCCAACAAGGGACGACTCGGTCACTTCACCAACAGGATTGAAATCCAATCCTCACACTAATGGAAGGAACCCTTCCACCCGAAGGAGTCACCACTCCTCCACTACGGGTTGCACCCAACCCTTCCAATGAGGAACCAACATTCCTTTACAACAAAAGTGAAAATGTAATGTATAAAATACAAACTACTTTTGGAGCGCTAGGTGTCCCTCTTCGTTCGATGACGCGTTCTTGAAGAAGACGAAGAGTCCACGACCTTAGCTCTCACTTGGAAAGGATCTCCTCGAGATCGGCGGCGGCAAAGATTGCGGCGACGATTCTTTCAAGATCGGCGACGACACAGATTGCAGCAGCAATTCTTTCGAGATCCAACCTTCATAACAAAGCTAGCAAGGTCTACCAACGATCTTACTTGGATCGATCGTCTCAATTGATTTGGAAGGGGAAGGTATTCCCGTTCAACAAATCAAGAGACAAAGGATCTCAAGATTGACACGTGAGACATGTTGCTTGACTAAGCTTCTGTCGCCGGGAGATCAGGAAGAATCCATGATCATCGGCGGCGACCTTCTTCACAAACGACGACGGCGGCGGAAGAAATACCGCGATCAATTAGGTCACGCGAGGCGGCCGTTCCTTTTCTTGGTGTTCGCTACTTCTTTCGTTCAAAATAAGAGAGTATTTATACAGTAGAATAATCCATTATGACCGTTGTGGGCCCCACCAGTAGAAACCCTAGGTCCGGTTCAAAACAGCGCCTGAACATTTGGTCCGGTCCAGCGAGCCAACGAAAATCGCCTAATGCAAATTCGGCGGGAATCATTGGTGATTCTCGACGAATCATCGAGAATCACTAATGATTCCCGTCGAATTCTACTTAGAGGATTTCTAGCTGAAAAGCAAGCCATCAGGAGTGAATCGGCGAGAATCACAATTCATTCTCGACGAATCGGCGAGAATGCAAAGTCATTCTCGACGATTCGGCGAGAATCACTTAGTGATTCTCGCCGATTCTGCCTTAGCAGAATTCTGGACGGCGCTGAGACAGCCGGAAGCATTCGACGAGAGTCGGCTAGTGATTCTCGACGATTCGGCGAGAATCATTTAATGATTCTCGTCGAATCTTACTTAGACGAATTTTCGTCTATCTTCCCGTGAGCTGGTCTTTGACCCATTCTTGCTCCTTGTCTGCTCTTGATCTATCACTGCCCTGTACTTGAAAGTAAGTACACCACAATAGAGAGAGTACACGTAAGCCAACACACTGATCTGCTCAACGAGGGATTACGTTGCGCAGACCCGTGTATATTGACCTACTGCACTCTAACATTGGTGTGTACTTAGAGTGGAATAACTGCAAGCACAACTTGATAGAAAATCATCAAATACATTATCTATTCACCTTAGCTTGTTCAGGGGCTTCTTCAAATCAGGTATATTGTGGATACACTACCCAACAATCTCCCCCTATTTGAAGAAGCCTAAACCCTACAAGCTAAGGTGAATAGAACCATATGGGAATGAAAATCATAAACTAAGAATTCAGTTGAGAGAGAAATTCATTACCATTTTCTTGAGAGCATACTTGGAGCCACCTTAGCCTTAGCCGAGAGGGTAATCTCCCCCTTTTCGGCTTCTGCAAATCTGGGACTTCACTTGGAGCCACATGCTCCCCCTCAGATCTTGCATCCATGCTCGAGCTTGAGTTCCTTGCTGATGCTCCCCCTTGATCCAAGAGCCTTGAGCTGTACAGTCTTCACTCTTCATAGTTCAGCATGCCGAGTTCAGTTTTGAAGAGACTGAACTTGGCCTCGTCTAGGGGCTTTGTTAAAATATCTGCAACCTGCTTATCCATGGGGACATAGCAGAGAGATATATCTTTGTTTTCCACATGCTTCCGAATAAAGTGATAGTGCACTTCAATATGCTTCGTTCTGCTGTGCGACACAGGATTGTTCGCAATAGCTATTGCACTTGAGGAGTCGCAATACATTAGAACATTGCTAAACTGTAAGTCATAATCTTTGAGCTGATTTCTGATCCATAGAAGTTGTGCGCAACAGCTGCCTGCTGAGATGTACTCAGATTCATCTGTGGAGGTTGCGACACAATTCTGCTTCTTACTGTTCCATGAGATAAGTCTTCTTCCGAGGAATTGACACGTCCCGGAAGTGCTTTTTCTATCATCCCTGCTTCCTGCAAAGTCAGCATCTGATATCTGGCACAAACGCATGTGGAGAACATAATATCCGGTCTACTTGCAGTAAGGTAGAGCAGGGATCCAATGATGCTTCTGTATTTGGTTTCATCAAAAGGTTTCCCTTTCTCATCATTATCATTTCTCTTGATTGATTTGGTTCCTCGAGCCAGTCCACAGAAGAGGAGAGTCCTGGCTCGATCCTCTTCCTCCAAATAATCTTCTTGATCAAAGCTGGTGAGCTGCAGATATCTTGACAGTTTTCCTGCTGTCATCTTGATCCGTACTCTGGCAATTTTACTCTTGATTACCATATCTTCGTGACGTAGCTTTGCTGTTGTAAAGAATTCCAGCACTTCCTTATCCAGTATTTTGCATGGATGCTCCAGGATGAATGTAAGTCCGGCCTCTTCAAGCATGAGAATAATATTCCTGAACTCATCTGAGGCATGCGAAAAGCCTGTCCTAACCAGTTTGCTTCCAGTGAAGAGTCCTACAGTGGTTCTGGGATCATAAAATAGATCATGCAGATCCTCTATTTGAAATACACCAGATGTCCAATTTGAGTATGCCATTGTAGTTAGCACTGCTCTTATTCCAAATACTTGTTCCATGTCATTCTTGGAATATCACATGTCTAGTTCCCATCATGTTTACGGGAACCTAGACTATCCTGCGAAAAAAATTACCCTACCTTAGAAACCCAATATGTATTGGGTCCTAGGTTCTTGTAAGCATAAAATATCGAATGCCTTCCTATAGGAATCCTGTCAGGAAGGCTAGCTCTTCCCAGAGGAAGTGGACATACCCTTGCCCTTGGCACAGAGGGATTGTGCCAACAATCTACGGCAAAGTGACCCACCTTGCCACAACACCAACACTCATGAATGTTATATCGCCGTTTCTGACCTGATCTACTGACTGAGGTAGTCATGATCTTAGGTCTAAACAGGACAGGGCAAGTTCTGCTCACAAAATTGCCTTTTCCACCGTGACACGTGGGATGGTGGAAAGAGAGCATGTGGTGAGTGTCATGAGGCCTGGGAGGTGATGCCTTCCTTTCAGTCAGCACACTTCCAGAGGCCCCATGAGTACTTACCGCATGTTTCCTGACCCCCCTTTCCTGTGTCCTAGGGAGGTAGGTACGACAGTGAGAGCTGGTTCCTGCAGATTCATGATGAGTTGAGGCTGAGGCCGAGAATACAAAGGGTTCAGGATGATCCTTGGGTATTCTCTCAAGGGTAGCCATGACAGCTCTTGCACTGTGGGTATTTTCACCTGAGGGTCGATCACTCTTGCAGTGACCAAGGTTGTTCCTGTGGTCATACCTGAAAGCATGACGTGTGCCCTTCCTACTCGGGGTGGGGGGGGGGGTCTGAACACAGTTTCCTCATTTCTTCATGAATTAATGATTTGGGAGATCCACCCATTTTCTGCTTTTCTTTTGATAGCATCTATCTTGGAAAAGTTAGAAACTATCCTCTTCTCGGTCTCTAGACGATTCTCTAGATCCGAGATTTTTGAATCCTTTACCTTGATGCATTCCAATTGGAGATTCATCAAGGTCCTTTGCTGAGCAATCTCCTTAGCTTGTTCCTCAACAAGTAAGTTGCTCTTCTGAAGGGCACTCTCAAGGGAATCAAGATTTTCAATCTTTTGATTGAAGCTATCTATATCCCTTGCATCACTGGAAAGACAACCCTCTGAACTATTCCTGTCTTCAGGAATTTCAAGAGGAGAGGGGCATGATGAAGAGGTTACCTACTCCTGGCTTTGCTGTTCAGAGTTACCGTCAAGATCGATAGAGACTGTTGAGTCAGCTTCATCAGAACTGCTTTCCTCAACTTCTTCTTCAGTCTCTGACAAGGACACAGGAGCTCTGATACTGACAGATTGATCATGCCCTTCATCTTCAGAAATGAGGACCCCCACATAGGCTTCATCCTCTTGCTGACAACTGGTACCTGCTTTCTCAAATCCCTCCATGAGGTCTGAGATGGTTTGCCACATAGACTTGGCAGTCCTACACTTGTCCACTCTTGAACGAGATATACCAGACCAGACGTCAGTGATGATCTGACGAATCAACTTGTCCAAGTTGAACAGTGAGAGCTCGGTCTCAGACATCTCTTCGGGACTCTTGGGGATTTGGAGATCCTTTCCTGAGCCGGAAGCCTTCATGGGAATGAAGGGACCCTCTTCCAAGATGAGTGATGCTCGAGGGTCGATGACCTCTAGATGAAATGACACTCTCATCTTCCGGATGGGATAATACTCCTTTGTGCATGCGGGGAGTCTTAGGGGAGATACCTCAGAATACAACTCCATGCTTGAGTCTGATCTTCTTGTTGACACTAGAGGCAGGATTATACTCAAGGTGTTAACTTTTTGGATGAGCAACCTCCCTCTGATACCACTTGAAAGTCACACTAGTGCCAACTGACTTCACCTAGGGGGGGAATAGGTGATGCGCAGTCTTTTTGCGGAATTAAAATTTTACCTGCATAATAAAAGAAAACAAACAAAGCACAGAAAGACACAGACAGTTATAGTGGTTCCCCGATTTGGGTACGTCCACTTTCCCCCTTCGACCTATCTCCCAACAAGGGACGACTCGGTCACTTCACCAACATGATTGAAATCCAATCCTCACACTAATGGAAGGAACCCTTCCACCCGAAAGAGTCACCACTCCTCCACCACGGGTTGCACCCAACCCTTCAAATGAGGAATCAACGTTCCTTTACAACAAAAGTGAAAATGGAATGTATAAAATACAAACTACTTTTGGAGCGCTAGGTGTCCCTCTTCGTTCGATGACGCGTTCTTGAAGAAGACGAAGAGTCCACGACCTTAGCTCTCACTTGGAAAGGATCTCCTCGAGATCGGCGGCGACAAAGATTGCGGCGACGATTCTTTCAAGATCGGCGGCGGCACAGATTGCGGCAGCGATTCTTTCGAGATCCAACCTTCGTAAAAAAGCTAGCAAGGTCTACCAACGGTCTTACTTGGATCGATCGTCTCAATCGATTCGGAAGGGGAAGGTATTCCCGTTCAACAAATCAAGAGATAAAGGATCTTAAGATAGACACGTGAGACACGTTGCTTGGCTAAGCTTCTGTCGCCGGGAGATCAGGAAGAATCCACGATCAGCGGCGGCGACCTTCTTCACAAACGACGATGGCGGCGGAAGAAATACCGCGATCAATTAGGTCACGCGAGGCGGCCATTCCTTTTCTTGATGTTCGCTGCTTCTTTCGTTCAAAATAGGAGAGTATTTATATAGTAGAATAATCCATTATGACCGGTGTGGGCCCCACCAGTAGAAACCCTAAGTCCGGTTCAAAACAACGCCGATTCTGCCTTAGCAGAATTCTGGACGGCGCTGAGACAGCCAGAAGCATTCGGCGAGAGTCGGCTAGTGATTCTCGACGATTCGGCGAGAATACTCGTCGAATCGGCGAGAATCACTTAATGATTCTCGTCGAATCTTACTTAGACGAATTTTCATCTATCTTCCCGTGAGCTGGTCTTTGACCCATTCTTGCTCCTTGTTTGCTCTTGATCTATCACTGCCCTGTACTTGAAAGTAAGTATATCCCAATAGAGAGAGTACACGTAAGCCAACACACTGATCTGCTCAACGAGGGATTACGTTGCGCAGACCCATGTATATTGACCTACTGCACCCTGACATTGGTGTGTACTTAGCGTGGAATAACTGCAAGCACAACTTGATAGAAAATCATCAAATACATTATCTATTCACCTTAGTTTGTTCAGGAACTTCTTCAAATCAGGTACATTGTGGATACAATACCCAACACAAAGTCGCTATAATATGTTTGTATGTGGATGATATGCTGATTATTGGTTCTGATCAATCTGTAGTGGATGACGTTAAGTCAGAACTAATAAAAGAGTTTAACATTAAAGACCTAGGTGTAGCTGAGACTATTCTAGGCATGCAAGTGAGCTTTGGAAAAAATGGCATTTTCCTAAGTCAAAGCCACTACATAAACTCCATGTTGGACACGTGGGGATACAATGAACGTAGAGCAGTGGAGACACCTTACGATTACAATAATCGCTTGAAGCCCAATGATGGAGCTGCGATTCGACAGTCAGATTATGCTAAACTGATTGGTAGACTCATGTATGCTATGGTCTGCACAAGACCTGACATAGCCTTTACGGTCGGCATATTAAGCAGGTTCACTAGTAATCCTAGCCAAGACCATTGGGATGCCCTCGATAGGCTGATGCGATACCTAAAGCACACCCAAAAGTATGCTTTATGTTATCATGGTCATCCTCTAGTGTTGGAAGGATATTCTGATGCATCATGATGCTCAGAATTAAATGACAGCAAGTCCACTAGTGGATTTATATTCACACTAGGAGGAGCAGCTGTAGCCTGGAAGTCCAAGAGACAATCATGTATTGCACTATCTTTTATGGAATCCGAACTCTACGTTCTAGCTTCAGCGGGAGAAGAAGCAGAGTTAATACGAGATTTGGTGATGGACATTCCATTGTCGAGCCTGAAGTTGAGTTCTGTTGCAGTTTACTGCGATAATCAGGCTACGAAAACCATTGCTACGAACACTTTGTTCAACAGCAAAAGAAGGCAACTCAGGATGAAACAAGCCTGGTTGACCTCCCTTACGAGTCAAGGGATTGTGAACCCCGTTGATGTGAGGTCAAAAGATAATGTTGCAGACGCCTTGACAAAGGGCTTAAATAGAGTTCTCACAATTAAAACATCGGGGGAGATGAGATTAAGGTTCATAGAAATATGAAACATCTTCCAATGTCTATGTTTTATGGTAAGAACTTATAGTCGCAACATTCAAGCATCTAATAACAGACTGAAAATCCCAAATAATTTCTTGATGAAAGCCCAAGATGGTTAGATGTTAGTCATTCCACACCTGATGACTTAACATCTTTCCCATTGTAAGCCGATTTGAGAATTATTCAACTGGGAATAGAAAGTCGTTGTATGAGTTAATCTAACGTTAGTGAGCATATCACATTATTCCACATTTGATAATGTTGCAAATGACGGTGTGCCAAATCATATGATGAGGTACATAGTGGTCACTAATGAGTAAGATAATAACGTTTGATTTATTAAAATCAAAACCTGACTGGTCCTAGTTAGACTGGATAGAGATGCTGATAATGTTACTTCACTACTGCTACAAGTACTAAGCTCATTTAGGTAGAGCTAGTTTACTTTGATACGTCACTGCATATGTTTATGAATTCATAGAGTCTGACTCATGAAATTTCTTGCAGGCACTGGTGAAGATGGAGGAGAAAAAGTAAATTTTGACATAAATGATGATGATCTACTCTCTGAGTAGAATTGTTACATGTTTATCTGTAGTCATTTTATTATTTTCCACTTATTTATTGTTGAATAACACATTTTTCTTTGAATGCATTATATTTTTGTTTTTAAAATTCATGTTTATGTTTTTCTTTAAAAACTGTGCTAACTCTTATTGAAATGTGTAAAGTCAGAAACTTGGTTTTTTGATAATCTCCACTTTCTGCATTCCGAAACGTACACGTTATTTGTCACAAATATAGGAGGAGATTGTTAGTGTATATTTGAACAATAACGGGTTCGGAGGCTTAACGGGTCGTGTCGGGTACACGGTTAACCCATACCCGTAGTAACTCCTAAGGGTTTTGCCTATTTATACCTATCTTGGAACAACGGGTAGGAGATTCCACCTAAATCCTCATCCAAATGCTTCGAGCAACACCAATATTTTCTTCTGTCCGGCGGGTGAGCCGGAGCAAACGATATTTTGAGGAGGGGGAAATTAAAGGGCTGCTGTAGAAAACTTTTGATCAAAATCGGGCAATTTAACGCTGTCCATCGTATATTCGTATCTCCATTATTATAATTAATTTTTTTTCCCCTTCGGAATTGCTGTGTGCGCTTCTCGTCTTCCTTCCCCCACTGTTTGCAGCAAGCGATGGCATCAACCCTCGGCTACCTTCATCTGCATCTAGAACCCCCAACCTGCTCTTCCCCTTCAGCCCGACCTCGAAATGGAGCCAGCGTCCTCTCTTTAAGGGAGTCGTCGGCTACCCGATTCTTCCGAAGAGACCCTACTCATATTGTTTGCCGATTCGACCCCTTTATTAGGGCTGCCGAGGAAAAAGGAGGAATCCTGTTCGGTGTTGGTTGGGCAGAGAGAGAAGGAAATAGGCAGATTCTGCAAGCCTTTGGGTTTGGAAATGGTGGTACCCAGGAAGAAGCTGAGGACGTTGATGACGACGATGATCTTGATGGTGAAGATGCAGATGAGGCAATTACCGATGACGCTCTCCGGGAAACAATCAAGACCAGCAAAGAGGTCCTGGCAATGCAGAAAGACCTACTTCGCCAGGTGCTTCCATGTTTGAATCACTGCTCCTTCTGATTGTTGCTTGTTTGATCTTGTTAAAACTCTTCTCAGCTGGTTTTGTACCATGTATTACTTTCACACACGGCTTAGATTTTTTTTTTTACATCAATGCTTGAAAATTAATTTGATGTCGTGCTAGAAGATCTATGCTGGAGGCAATTTTTATGCTGAGGCAATTGATGTGGAAGAAGAGAGCAATAGAATGCTGTTCATATTTTTTTTAATTGATCTTCGAATTGTATAGGATCCAATACCATTAGTATTGACTTGGTTAATACCGAGGAGAACCAACATCCCATCTTTCTAAGGGGACCTGAGGACTTTAGTGTCACGTCTAGGTGACCTAGGAAGACTCTGTGAACTACTCATAGGATCATGAGTAAACCCCCAGAGACCCATGTGTGTTCCTTTGACCTTTTGTTGACATTGTTGTGACCCCAAGCTTTCCCTAGGGGATGTGGGTGCCCTAATTACGACACATCTCCCTCCTTGTACCCCTTTGTGGTGGTCGTAGTAGTAATTGTTAGAGAATATTAGGAAAGATGATGTATAAGCCTATTAATATGGTAAAGGATTCTGGTTTAGTCCCACATTGTTTGTATAGTTATCTTTTTCTCTCGTCTCATATATATTTGTTCTCATACTTGTATTTTGGTATTCAACAAGGATATACAAGGTTTGAACCATTCTTCTACATGGTATCAGAGCCACTGATCTTCCTCTGAGCGGATACTTCTTTTCTGACCGTTGTTATCCGCCCTCCTTTGAGCGGGTACGCTTTGTGTGATCGTTGCTATCCGCTCGGTCTCCTTTATCCGCAAGGTTTGACGGTTTCCTCTAGCCTACCCGCTTCGGCTAGTCTCTCTCGTGGCTTCCATTTCTCCTTACTCTCCTTCGCTCTTTTATAGCCTTCTTCTCTCTGACAAGTGGACCCCACCCCCGTGCTTTTGCCCGCCTGACCTTCTTCTCCCCGTGCTTCCTGCTAGTGCTCTCCTAACTGCTGCGGGTTGTCTAGCTGCTGCAGTCTTCCCGTGGTAGTCGCTGCGCTCTTGCGGTCTCTTCTTGCAGGTTGTGGTCAGTCCGCCTAACCGCTGTGCTTCTATTTGCCTCGCTGCTGGCTCTTCTAAACGTTGCAGGCGCTGCTAGTCACTCCTCGATCTTGCTTGCCGCTGCTTCTGTTTGCTCGGCTTCTCGCGTAGTCGCGTGTTATCGGCATCTTCTCGCGGCTTGTGGTCTCTCTACATAGCCGCTGAGTCTCGGCCTGTTGTGCTTCTAACCGCGACTCTGCTTAGTCGCTGGTCTACTCTCTTTAACCGCCGCGGGTTGCCTCTTTAACCGCCGCAGGTTGCCTTCTTAATCGTCGCGGACTATTTCTATCCGCTGCGGGCCCTCCTTCCTCCCGCTGGTGTGGTCTCGTCTTGCCGCTTCGGTCTCTCTTCGTAACCGTTGTGGGTTTTGTTCTAGTCGCTCGTGTGCTAAGTCACTGTGACCGCTGCGAGCTTGGTCTCTTAGTCGCGGCGGGCTCTCTCTAACCGCTGCAGCCCACTCTAACCGCTGCGGGCTCATGGCTTCTGAGGATTCTAATGCCACCTTCGCTCTGCCTACTCATGTTGTGTCTTCGGTTCCCGAGCTTTGCGATGAACTCCGAATTACTACTATCTCCCTCAGTGGGAAGCAGAATTTCGTGGAATGGGTGCACTCCGTTCGTCGAGTACTGCAGACGAAAGGACTTATTCATCACTTGACTCGAGTCACTCCTACTGCCCCCACCGATGAGTGGCTTCGGGATGATGATCGGGTCCAGTCATGGCTGCTCAACTCCATGGACACCGAGCCCTATAGGATGACTGTGCATCATGACCAAGGTTGTAGATTGCGGCCGACATGTCAGTTTTGAGGGGGAAACGACACGTTATCGCCACATATGAAAATTCTGGCATTTTCCAGTATTGCGGCCGACATGTCGGATATGTCGGCCCAATATTGCGACAAATGTCGGGTAATGTTGGATAATGTCGGCCCAATAGCGCAGTTTTTTTTTTGTTTAAAAAAAATTATAATTATTTATAGAATGAATTCATCAGAAGGGTCTAGCAAGATACTTAGTGTTTTTTCTGTAGCATGTAGAGATCTATGTTGGGCCTTTTGTGAGAATGTGACTTCAAATGACACTAATCAAATACGATTAAACGCTCGTTAGTAGTTTAATTTTCTCTAATGAATTTTAATTTACATTTAATCGGATAAAATAATTACCATCTAATTAATAGATGAAAATATTATGAAACATATATATAAATATATATCTATGTACATATAACAATACAGTCCGACATTTTGAAATGTCCCTGATATATCCCCTGCAATCCGACATTCGACATAAAAAACTCAAACCGACTTGAGTCCGACATCTGCAACCTTGATCATGACACGGTGAAGGCCATGTGGGAGGAGCTCCATTCTTTTTACTCTGGGCAAAATAGTCTTCAACACTTGTTCGACATCATCTCGGATCTTCAAAACCTTGATCTCGGGGCTCACGGTGATATGATCTACTTTGTTGCTAAAGCCAAGACTCTGGTCGAGGCCTGAATCTAGCATCAACCCCTACTACAGATCTAACTACTCAACGAGCCCAAAAAGAAGCTGACGGGATTGCGATGATGTCCCGCATTCCTTCTCACTTGCACAGTGTTCGGGCCCAGATTTTCTCGTCTACTACCACTCCATCTCTGTCAGATGTGTGCTCTATGCTTCTGAAGGTCACACCGCCCCAGGATGCTCCTGTTACTCTCAATTAATGTACAAGTTTTAACCCTACTAAAAATGTACCTCGTCATGATTATTACTCGATCAAATTCACTCGAGATCAGACCCATGCACTAAAATTTTATCCTCGCGTCAAATTACGGATGTTACAGGTAACTCTATTGGTGGAACACTAGGAGGGTCTTGACATGTATTGTGATCCTGCCGATGGTGACCTCTATTGGGTTCCTGAGGGTCGTCTAAACGGTAGTTCCTTACATAATCAGATTGTGCTCGTGGGTTCGTATTGTCCCTGTGAACGTGCAGTGGAGGTCGCTCATAGCCAAACCCAGGTTCCTCTCCTAGAGGCGATGTGTAGCGGCGATGACCTGAACAATATTCGATTCTATCATCATGAAGTCGCGGATAGGTGGAATGATGAAGACGTGAGGACCTCTCGTTGTGGTGATCGCCTTTAGCATAATGAAATTGTGTCGAGGGGTTGACACGATCTCTAGGAGTGGTGTGCGGGGAACAATGATAATCATAATGATAGCATGAAGGTTTCTCTAAAGGAACTCTATGAGATCGGATATATGTAGACTCAGGATACCCAGATAGAGGAGACGAACTACGACAATAACTAGACATAAATGAACTCAAAGACTATTTAAAACCTACCACTACGAATATAAATGTGACTCAAACCTTGGTTTGATACCAATTGATGTAGGGTGGGCTATGGAGGTGCACTAAACCAAGGCTACTAGGGGCGGAATGCAAATGCGACTCACAAATCTTTACCTAAATGCAATGTAACCGTCTATGACGACGATGAATAATTCAGAGCAATGGGAATATTAACACCACGCAAAATAATTAAAGAACAAAGAGCAACATTCAATTTAGCAATTACGTAATGACTTTCCTCCGCTCGGAAGGCCAAAGCTAAGCGTGCGGTGAATTGGTCTCACCTGTAAATTATAATCGGATCGCAACAAATTTCTACAAGCATGAATCTAAACAAAGCATGATAATCAACAAATAATAATGTCAAATTAAATGTTCTAATACAATGAGATGCTTGCCAAAGTAGTGGGCTGACCGAGGCACTGAAGATTTCGGAGACGGATGCGTAGATCGACGATCGAAAGTGAAACCGACGGCGTGGAAATAATGGCGTTGGCTGTCCTTGGCGGTGGATGACGAGATCGGGCTGGAAATTGATAGATCTGGCCTCGTGGGAGTAGATCCGGGCAAGTAATGGTTGGATCCGAAGTTTGGGAGCGGATCCAGGCTACAAGAGGGTATATGAGTGGTGGGGATGATGAACGGGTGGTGGAAATAACGGATCGGGGCTGGAATTCTAGATCTAAACCGATCTTAAAAGATAAGGGCTGCTTTGGCAATGAGTAGTGTTTGGGAGGGGAGTGGATCCACGGAAGGACTTAAGGGGGCAGTCAGAATGGAGCAAAGACATCAGGAGGGTGGCGGTTTAGGGGGGGGGGGGTTGTTGCTTGGGTCGGTGGCTATAGGGGGGCAGCGGGCTGTAGAAGGGAAACTGGAGGCGGCAGACAGGCGGGCGGGATTCACTGTTTGAAAATTATAGCATGAATATTAAATTTCATGAATGAACAGTAACAATGATAGAAACAGGATTGTTTTCTGGACAACAACGTGGGCTGTTTTGGGGGGCTGCAGGGGGCTGCGGGATGGAGTTTGGGAGGGGGAAAGGAGGCTTAGGGTTAGGGGTTACCTTGGGAAAGAAGATACAAGTCTAGGAGTCGTCACCTAGGGTTCCACGGAGTCGGCACCATGAGATGATTGTGGGATTCCGGGATTCAATGTCTCCAAAATCTGCAATATCTAGATCAACGTCTAACATCTCTATTTATGATAAAACAAGGATTAGGGCATCCCCTATCAATGACTATGATTGGCCGGAGGCGAGGCTACCTAAATACATTAAAATAAACGCAAACATAGTAAAATAATATATCAAATCGATTCGCAATGCGTATCCAGACATATCTGCGGAGTCCTATCGTCGATCCAAGCACGCCATATATGGTAAGTCGCCAAATCAGCCCCGAATGGGCCCAAAACTCGTGCTCGTCTCTGCTCCGCATCAAAAAGCTTGGGAATGGAATACAACGGTGGATCAGAATCTTCATCAAGGGAGAAAGCCGACAGTTGTAGATGAAGAAATCACCCCAAATGGAGCAGAATCTCCTCCACCTTCCAGTTCAAGTCCTTCTCCACAGTCATTAAAAGTTTCAGATAGTGATGATTCATCACCTCCACCTAAGAAATACAGAAGAATAAAGGAATTGTATGCTGAACCATATTTGACATACATGGTGGCCACATAATTATAATGAATCTAAAGATAATCCACACATAATTATAATGAATCTAAAGATAATCCAAAGTGGATTGAAGCAATGAAACAAAAATACAAATGACAAAAAAACATGGCACCTGGGAGGTAGTAAATCAACCCAATAATACAGAAATAATAGGGATGAAATGGATCTATAAAGTGAAGTATAATGAAACTTGTAATATCGCAAAATACAAAACAAGAGTAGTATCAAAAGGGTATGCTCAAGTACCTGACCGTGACTACACAGAGACATATGCCCCTGTCACCAGGATGGAAACAGTTTGGTTATTCCTGGCCACGACTATACAACTCCAATTGCCAATATATCAGTTAGATATTAAATTAGCTTTTTTAAATGAAAATTTAACAGAAGAAGTGTTTGTTCACCAGCCAGAAGGATTCAAGAAAGAAAACAGTGAAGGCAAAATTTATAAACTTAAAAAGGCACTGTATGGACTCAAGCAAGCCCTACGAGCCTGGAATGTCCACATTGATAACTATCTCCAACAAAAAGGCTTCTTAAAATGCCCATATGAACCGGCATTTTTTATGAAGAAAAATGCAAAGGGTAATTTTCTATTTTTGGCACTTTTTGTTGATGATATGATTTATGCAGGATCATGCCCAACTGAAGTACAACAGTTTAAAGAAAGAATGATGCAAAACTATGATATGTCTGATCTAGGCATAATGAGATATTTCTTGGGTCTTCAAATCAATCAAGCACCTGACTACATATTCATCAGTCAAGAAAAATATATTATTGATGTATTAAAAAGTTTCGATATGTTTGAAGCAAATCCAGTCAACGCTCCCATGACCGTGTATGAAAATTGAGTAAAAGAGATGTCTCGCGGCCGGTGGATGAAACATACTATCGCAAAATGATTGAATCACTGATCTACTTAACAACAACCCGTCTAGACATTGGCAATGTTGTAAGA
This sequence comes from Platanthera zijinensis, assembly GCA_039513925.1. Lineage (NCBI taxonomy): Eukaryota > Viridiplantae > Streptophyta > Magnoliopsida > Asparagales > Orchidaceae > Platanthera > Platanthera zijinensis. The sequence goes on from CM077091.1 coordinate 175,533,384, forward strand.
ATTGTATCTCGCTTTGTAAGCAGTCCGTCCTAAATGCACTTAATGACAGTGAAACGAATAATAAGATACTTAAAAGGCACAACAAATGTTGGATTACTCTATAAACATGAAAAAGACAATACAATAACATGATATTGTGATAGTGATTGGGGAGGTTCATTAGATGATCACAGAAGCATGCGCATATATATATTTTTCAGCGAATCAAAACCTGCCGCCTGGAACTCAAAACATCAAAAAACGGTAGTACGATCATCTGCAGAAGCAGAATATGTTGCAATTGCTCATACAACCACGAAAGCTTTTTGGATCCAACGAATGATGAGTGAAATTAATTCACAAACCTCCGTCAAAGAGAGTAAAGAACAAAGAGAGGAAGAAAGGAAGAAGACGCTTTTGATCTTACATTGTGGTAGTCAATCTGTTATCACAATAGCCAATAATCCGGTCCAACACCAACGAACCAAGCACATTGACCTAAAACATCATTTTGTTCGACAACAAATCGAAGAAAAGTAATTTACCTTACAATTTTGTAATTCCGAAAATCAACTCGCAGATCTGCTAACAAAGCCCTCACCACAAGCTCGTTTTCAGATGCTACAAACTCAAAGTAAAATCCAAACCCTAGAGGTTATGAAGGGAAATGTTAGCAATCAACCTCGTCGAGAGACTAAAGGCAGAAGAAACAAAAGAGCAGTTAGTAGGAAGAAGACATAAAGCAGCAGAAACAAATATTAAATAAAAGAAACAAGTGGGCCTACTAGATAAAAGCCCCTCTCAATGTAATGAGTGTTTTTTTGTATAAGCGGTGATGTGATGTAAAATTAAAAGCCATCGTGTAACTTAGCCTATAAAAGGCCTTGTGTAATGAAGCTTAATATGAAAGAAAAAACCAAATATCGTTTCCCGTGTTGTAAGAACTGCTGTTGTGATTCAATTAGCAAACATGTTTAATTTTACAATGTAAGCCTATGGATACTCCTATGGATGCAAATCATCAACTCCGAACGCATGTCTTGGATATTGATCAACTCCTTAATCCAGAATATTATCGCCGCTTTATTGAAAAGTTGATCTATCTTAGTGTCACACGACCTGACATTTCTTCTGTGTTCGGTGTGGTCAGTCGCTTCATGCGTACTCCTCAGGTTTCTTATCTTCAGACCGTTGATCGTATTCTTCGATATTTGAAGAATGTTTTGAGACAAGGGTTGGTATACAAGCCATCTACTTCTTTGTCTCTCATTGCTTTTTGTGATGCTGATTACGCTGGGCCACTTGACGATCGTCGGTCTACGAGTAGTTACCACACATATTTTGATGGGAACTTAGTTACTTTGCGAAGCAAGAAGCAAATTGTGGTTGCTTGGCGATGCAGGACGGCACATAGGGTTTGCGCGTCTGTCGGCTTTTTTTTAGGAAATCCTAATGCATGTGATGTTTAATGGAATTTGGAAAAATATTTTGTGCGGGCGCTGCACAAACCTTTAAGAGAAACAACTTTTGATTTTTGTGTTAAGCATAAAAAAAGCTTCGTATCGAAAATGAATTTCTTGAAAACTTTTCAATTCAAAATTCGGGGAAGGAGACTAACAACTTTTGTTCCGTTCCCATTGTCATAGCAAAATGAAAATCGAGAACTCCATATATGTTTTCGATTGGAGTTTTCGGCATAGCGTTCACTGACAAAATCCAGGTGAAAACCCAACAATGAATCTATTAACCTAAATAGAAAATGTAGACGCACATAAAGGAAGGGGAAGTAACAATTATCCACGGAAACAAACGACTTTCCGCAATCAAGGTCGACGACAGTCCCGCGAGGAATTTCTCCTCGCCTTCGATCTCCCGCTCCAAGGTCGGCCGCTAAAGCTCACGGGCACCAAGGAGAAAATGGACTCACTCTCACACACGAGTGGCTCCACGCAATCTCAAAGCAAAACAAATCACTATTCACGGAACCAACTAACCAAAATATCAAAGTTCATTCAACTGGTCTCCAACAATAGCAGCCTTACGTTACCCTATTCACTAACTCTTCACAGAAGCAATTAACATAAATCACTCCAACTAAACTGAAATCAACTCACTGTTCACAGAAGGAACAATTCTTCATATCATTCCCACAGCAAACAGCAATCACTCCACATCAACAAATCTGAAAACAGGAATAAAAAACTAGAGCAGCAATTTTTTTTTCAACATCTCAAACGGCACTGTTCATCATCTCTCAAAAAACTATCCAACGGGATTCAAAGCAGAAGCAGTTTTTTTGATATTCAACAACAACCTCTATAGAAACAGGTTACCTTTCCATTTATAGGGTTTTGAAAAACTACAACGGGACACTTGAACCCCACGTCTCCACTATAGGCATAGCCAATCTGTGTCGTGAATGGGAAGACCGTGGCCATGGAAGAAGCTTTGATGGGTGCTGAAACCGCCGCCGAAACTGTCGGGAGGAGCTCCTGCTGGCAGCGGTCGTGGGCATGCGTCTGGGGAAAGCGGAACTTCAACTGATGGAGGAAGCGTGCAGAAGCTTGCGGCAGTTGAGTGCGGAGGGTGTCGCGCCAATTGCCGGGAGGTGTGGCAGAAAACCCTAACGCATGCTCCATAGAAATCGGGAAGGAGGAAGACTGGACCAGCTCTGTTAACGCCTTCGTGGACAGGTTCAACAGAGGACTTCTTTGGGAGGAATAAATCAGAATACAAAATTGAACGGCACAAACAAAATTAAACAACTACGCGCGCAGGCGTACAATTAACAAAGTCCCAATGCAAATTTTTAAAAAATGCATGATAACATAAAAAAATGCCCTAACTCATTGTCGGTAGAGGTCCGGTCGGGTGCGGCGTCGGGCACTTTTACGTTGACCTGATCTGGGCTGGTCTCCACCACTCGGTCTTCAAATGAAGCCGAGTATCGCTCCATGGCTACCGTCGTCTCAGAGATTACAACAACAACATTCAAACCTTTATCCCACTATAGTGGGGTCGGCTATAGTGGGGTCGTCTCAGAGCTTACATGGCTAGAAATTCTCCTCATTGATTTAGGTGCCAAACTTCCATCACCAGCTGTTCTCTTTTGCGATAGTCAATCTGCTATTCACATTGCCGAGAACCCCGTGCTTCATGAGCGTACAAAGCATATTGAAGTTTATTGTTATTTTGTTCAGGAAAAGATTCAACTTCGGAAACTGATTCCACGATATGTGTGGACTGCCGATCAACTCTTTGATATCAACAATTTCTCTCCAAGCTTAGAGCTTACGACTTGTGCGCTCCATCTTGTGGGGGAGTGTTAAATAAAATCTTATGTATTTAGGCCTATATGGCCTCTCTCCTCTTACGCTCCTTCTTTAGTCTCACATCTTGAGATGCATACTTAGCTCTCCCTCCCTCTCTCTATTAAAGGTTACACATTGTACAATCCATGACATATATATATTTTTATAAGAATAATAAAATATTGGCTCATTTTATTCTCATGTTTACACATACATAAGATATTTAGGCTCCGCGACGGTGGCAGTTGTAAACGTGATGTTTGTGAACGGGCGTCACCTTGTCGGATAGTCGGACGACAGCTTGTCGGACAATCAGACGACAGCTCGTTGGACATTCAGACGACAGCTCGTCGGACAATTGGACGACAGCTCGTCGGACAATTGGATGACACCTTGTCGGACAGTTGAACGACACCTAATCGGACGACAACACGTTGGCAGTCGAACAACATCTCGTCGGACAATCAGACGACAGTACGTCGGACAGACGGACGACACCACGTCGGACAGTCAGACGGCACCACGTAGGAGTGTCGGGCAGCACCTCGTCGGACAGTGAGACGAAACCTCGTTGGACAGTCAGACAACACCTCATCGGGCAGACGGACGGCACCTCGTCGGACAGTCGAACGACACCTCGTCGGACAGTCGAACGACACCTCTTCTGACGACTCTTCGGACAGTCGGATGACACCTCGTCGGACAATTGGAAGGGACCTCGTCGGACAGTTGGACGACACCTTGTCGAACATTCAGACGACACCTCGTCGGATAGTCGGACGACACTTCGTTGGACAATTGGACTGCACATCGTCGGACAGTCGGACAGTTGGACGGCACCTTGTTGGACAGTCGAACGACACCTCGTCGGGAAGTCGGACGGCACCTCGTTGGACAGTCGAACGACACCTCGTCGAAAAGTTTGACGGCATCTCGTGGGATAGTCCGACGACACCTTGTCGGACGGTCGGACGACACCTCGTCGGACGGTCGGACGACACCTCGTCGGACGGTCGGATGACACCTCATCGGACAGTCGGATAGCACCTCGTAGGACAGTCGGACGTCACCTCGTTGGACAGTCGGAACTCAATTTCAATTTGATATTTGCCCCAATTCATTCCAGCCCGACTGACCCTAAAAGAAAAGGAGTTTCTTTGCAAGGGTTTCAAAGTAAAGAGGCATGATTCTAAATGTTTCTGAAGAAAAGTACCTTTTATCAGTCATTGCAATCCCAAGACTGCTATGCAGTAGGGCCACAATATACGCTGAAGAGAAGCAATACTTCGTAAAATCTTTTTCGTTTAGAGTTTGATATTTGCTTTTGAGTTTCTTCTAATCCTCTTCACAAAATAATGGCCGACTCAAAATCCGGTAGAATTGGCATTGGCCCCAGCCCAAAAAATTATCAGAAAGAACAGAGAAACAATTAAGGAAATGGGCCCGCAAAAAAATCAAGATGATGTTTAGCTAGTTCAGAAATGTCAGAAGTTGGAAGATTTGGTAACTTTTGTAGTGAAGAAGAAATTCTCAGTTGCTAAGAATTTCCCTTGCAGGTTAGGCACATAATTTGAACCCAGGTGGCACTGCTGATTTATGCATCCATCTGAAAGTGAAATGAAGGCAATGTTAGCATGCCTAGCTCTATGAACAAATGTTCTTGGTTACCAAAGCTAAAGGGCAAATTATAGGATGGTGGGGCATGAGAAAGATGTGCACCTTTTTCTTTCTGTAACAGCGTCACTGCAGAAGATTTGCATTCTGAAAAGTTGCCTCATATACATAGTTTTCCTGTTTTGTTAGAAAAGCTTGCTGGTCATTGTCAGCCGCCTATATTCCTGCTATGCCATAATGTGATTCCTTCTGAGTTTGAGTTCTCTCAAATCCATCATTTTTTTGCAGATTGCAGAAAGAAGGAAGCTAGTTTCTTTCCTAAAAAGAAGCGCTGTTAATACAAATTTGGAGACAAATTCTTTTGGCGACAAGGATGATTGTTTCTTAAGCAATCAAAGCTCAACCTCAGAAGCTGTTGATGCTGAATACAGTAGAACCATCTTTTTTGATGGACACCATAAAAAGCTTCCTCATGAACAAGAAGCAAAGAATAATGTACTGGATGCATCCCTTGCAGTCGTTCTTGGACTCTCAAGGGAAGTAAGTTTGGAACCAACTGAGACAGTCACTGTATCACCAAGTCCTTCAAAAAGATCAGGATCTTATACTTCAGAAGTTAAGGATTTTGAGGAGTTCAAAGGGAAAAATATTCAGGGTGAGAAGCCGGACCACATGGTGGCATCTAAGGAAGAAGACAAAAGCTTCTGTGCTCTAGCAGGCAAAAATGTCATGAATATTATATTAGTTTCCGCAGAATGCGCACCTTGGTCGAAAACGGGTAATTGCAGCGTCATTTAATACTAAGGCTCCGTTTGGCGCGGTGGTGGCGGTCGTGAACATGAGGGTAAAATTGTCATTGGTTAACGCCCAACTAAGGAACTTCATCCACTTTTAGTTCAAACGGATGAAGTTCCTTAGGTGGGCGTTAACGAATGACCATTTAACCCTCGTGTTCACGACCGCCACCACCGTGCCTAACGGAGCCTAAGTTGAATTACGATTTTGTGGTGGGACCCTTACCCGGACCCTCGCTGTGCGGGGATGCTTTTTGCACCGGGCTGCCCTTTTTTATGTTTTACGACATCTTATTTCTATTGTCACGTGTTGGAACTAACTAATGCTCGACCTGATTGCTTGTTGGTCAATAGGTGGACTTGGGGATGTGTCTGCCGCTTTACCGAAAGCTTTGTCCAGGAGAGGGCATCGAGTTATGGTATTTATGCTCACTGCCCCTTTCTTTTTACAATGAAGTTTACCGAGCGTATTAGAAATTGTTTTGGAACATCATTGCTGCTGTCCGCAACTTTTCTATTAGCATTTCTACAGGTTACGGATTGCTGGTATCTTAAGATGGCTAGTGATGTAGGATAGATCAAGTTGTAGGATTTCTGAAGGTAAACTAATACTATTCAATACACAATGCTGTTAAGGAGGTTTTGTCTTCTTCTTTTTTCTCTGATGAAGATGGAATTATAAAGAAAACGATGAAAAATATGCATGTGAAATTTGAAGGAAGCAAGCCAGTTGACATACATGCACAGCTAGTTGACTTATTGGGGATAGCAACTTGGAAGCATCCCGGTGAACAAGACTTCAAGTTATACTTTATTTTGGCTTGCAGGTTGTTGTTCCACGGTACGAGAACTATAGCGAGGCTTGTGACACAGGAATCCGCAAGAGGTACACTGTTAGCGGACAAGTACGCATCCACACTTGTATCAGGGATTTTGAGATAGCATTTTGGCTCATTTATTATTAGTTCGTTGCTCTTCTTTTTTGGGGGGTTATACAGGATATGGAGGTAGCTTATTTTCATGCATATATCGACGGGGTTGATTTTGTTTTCGTTGATAGCCCAATTTTTCACGACTGCAAGAATGACATATACGGCGGGAACCGAGTGGTAGGATGCATTCTTTGAACCATTAAGAAGTTTCCGTGGCATGCAGCTTTTGCCATCCTATATTTGCAAACATATCTTAATCCATTCTCCTCAACAGGATATTCTAAGAAGGATGGTCTTGTTCTGCAAGGCAGCTGTAGAGGTATAAGAACGGACCATTGACAATGTACTGCTAGCATGCCTTGTAATTATTCAAATCTTTTGACCATCAGCTGTTATTTGAATAATATATATACTTACATATGGAGGATGGTATTATGACTCAATATATATAGGTCCCTTGGCATGTTCCCTGCGGCGGTGTCTGTTACGGAGATGGAAACCTCGCGTTTGTTGCAAATGATTGGCACACTGCGCTGTTGCCAGTTTATTTGAAGACATACTATCGTGACCACGGCTTCATGACATATGCGAGATGCGTTCTAGTCATTCACAATATAGCACACCAGGTTTGTTCCCACTTAATTCTAGTTCATCGGCTTAGGGATTCTGCTTTACTTAACATTATTAATAATAGTTCACATGTTATTTCTTATTCAGGGTCGCGGGCCTCTGGACGATTTCAACCATGTGGATTTGCCCGGCCAGTGCATGAATCTTTTCAAGCTGCATGACCCCGTGGGCGGGACTCACTTCAATATCTTCGCCGCCGGCTTGAAAACGGCCGACCGTGTCGTCACGGTCAGCCACGGTTACTCCTGGGAGCTCAAAACCCAAGACGGCGGCTGGGGCCTTCATGGGATCGTAAATGAGATTGAATGGAAGTTTCATGGAATAGTTAATGGCATTGACTCCAAGGATTGGAACCCGAAATTGGATGCCCACCTGCAGTCCGACGGCTATGCCAACTACGCATTGGAGACGCTGCGGACGGGAAAATCCCAGTGCAAAGCTGCTCTGCAGCGAGAACTCGGCCTGCCGGTGCGCGCCGACGTCCAGATTCTTTCATTTATTGGGAGGCTGGACCATCAGAAGGGTGTGGATATCATCGGAGAGGCCTTGCCTTGGATTATGAGTCAGGATGTCCAGCTGATTATGTTGGGCACCGGAAGGCCCGACCTCGAGGAGATGTTGAGGAGATTTGAGAGAGAGCATCGGGACAAAGTGAGGGCGTGGGTTGGGTTCTCGACGAGGATGGCGCATAGGATCACAGCGGGCGCCGACGTTCTGATGATGCCGTCGAGGTTTGAGCCCTGCGGTCTGAACCAGCTTTATGCGATGATGTATGGGACGGTGCCGGTGGTGCATGCTGTCGGAGGTCTGAGGGATACGGTCCCTCAGTTCGATCCGTATAGCGAGAGGGGGCTTGGGTGGGCGTTTGAGAGGGCGGAGGCGAATATGCTGATCGATGCGCTGCGAAATTGTTTGAAGACATACAAAAAGTATAAGGGGAGCTGGGAGGGGCTTCAGAGGAGAGGGATGATGCAAGATCTGAGCTGGGGGACGGCAGCTCAACGCTACGAGGAGGTTCTTGTTGCTGCCAAGTATCAGTGGTGATGCTGCTTCATCGCACTTGAGTGTTTCTTCTGCTCTTGAATTTTTACTTCGTTTTTTTTACATTTTCAATCAGTCTGCTCTTATAAACTCACATTTTCATCTGCCTGCCCTTATCTATTGTTCATTGTTGCTCTATTTTCAATTTCCATACCACAGGATTTGTGCAGAATCATATGTAGGATTAGCAGAGCGCCAAATTTTTTTTTAAAAAAATGATCTACTTATCAATGGTCTCTACTAAAATAAACTTGTTAAGCCATATTTTAAGGCGATTCATATAGATTTGCTTCAAATATGTAACAAAGAATATTTACATGCTTAATTTCTCTCCAGTGTGTTCTCTAGATAGAACCACATTGAATCACACAGCAGTAGCAGCAAAGCAGCAATTTTCAACATAGTGATGGCCTTAATTTTTCTCATCAGCGATCATCCCCTCCCTCCATCCCTCAAGTAAGGTTTCTCTCAAGGGATCAAAGGACCCGAGTCATGAGCCAGCTGACGGCAACAGGTATGACAGCCTCTTGTTCCCTTCAAAGCCCCAACTGGCAGGCACAACGGCCTATTATTGTTCTTGTTTGGCCAATTATAAATAAAGAAGCTTTTAAAACCAACAAGATTTTCTCAAATCATTCATGTACAACTAAGGCTCCATTTGGCACGGCAGTGGACCTCACCTATGGAACTTCATCTATTTTTATGTTCAAAATTAATAATCTTTGCTACCATTGTTATGCCAAACATGCATTCTACGTCGGCGGTGCAAAACAGAACATGAGTAATCAAGTCAAAGAGAGCCCCGGGTGATTTTGCAATGTCTAACAAAGCCAAACACATCATTTCTTGAAAAAGTCGATTTAAACTCTTATACAAGCAAGCCCATTAAAGGCATGACACTTGGAAACCCTAAATTAGGCGGCCATGCAGCCGATTCCGTAGCGAGTGTTGGGGAAGACGAGGAAGAGGCCGCTGCAGACGGCACCCACCATGAGCGGGAAGCTCTCCATCAACTCCTCCATCTCCTTCCTCTGTCCCGGGAAGAGGCAGTTGGTGACCCGCTGGTCCGAGAGCGCGATGGCCGCGAACACCATCACCGACATCACCGCGTGAATCAGGTCCACGAACCCCATCCTGTACCGCTCGTCGCTCGGCACCTCCACTCCCCGCAGCCCCGACTTGAAGAGCGACAATCCCCACGGGGTCACGAACCCGTAGTACACCCGCCCCTCCGGCGATCGAAAGCTGTCGGTGAAGTGGAAGAAGAAGCAGGACAGGGCGCAGATGCCCAGAAGCACCCATATCATGATCGTGCTCACCGGAGAGCACGCGCCGTCACCGGAGGCCGACGGAAGGAGCATCTCGAAGGTGAGGAGCGTCCCTGTCGGCAGAAAGTTCACAAGCATGGACGTCTTTGACAGGGTCTTCTGCATTCCCTTGGCGATGATGCGCCGTTTCCGCCCGCCGCCCGCCGCTTGGTTGAGGCCGGCGGACAATGGTAGGATGGTGTCCGGCGTTGTTGGGGAGGCGGCGACTTGTGGAGAGGATGGGCAGGAGAAGGACATGGACAAGTTTTGGGGGGTGTTGGTGTTGTTGTCGGTGGTGCTGTAGTTGGACGGACGATCCATGTGTTGCCGGCCAGACGTACTACAGCAGCAGAAGATCCGTTGGAGTAGGAGTGAGCGCAAGCACTGTCGTCAGTTATAATCACATTTTCGTTCAGTTCAGTTCAGTTATGGCGTCCCTTCGTTTTATCCATTCAAATTTATATTGAAAATTGAATCTATTCGCGTGGGTTTTTTTTTTTTTTTTGGCGGGCGTGTAGTCTTAATATATACTTGAATAGCAAGTGAGGGAGGCTGGCGGGGCAGCAATCTTAGCGCGCCGTCGGCCGAGAAGATCTTCTCCGGCCATTGCAAAGACATCGTGCAGTGTAGCATCCAACGATTGCGAGTGCATCAGCACTCGCGCACGCATCTCGGCACGAGTGCTGATGCACTCTTAACCATTAGATGTGTTGCACTATGCAGTGCAGCGCACCCTAATAGTTAGGCCAGGAGCCTGACAATGCTCATGGTCCTGCACCAATGAGAAGTTTGCAAAGAAGGTGGGGCCCGCGTATTTATGGCTTGTGTCATACACTTTTGCGCGGGCCCCGTGCATTTTGGAGCTTCTCATTAGCTCTCCGGACCATGCTTATGGTCAGACTACTGACCCAAATTTTTTTCCTCCCCGGTGGGATCTGGCCGATTCCAATAAGAGAAGGCGCATTGTCCCATCATTCTCAATGTCCGTTCATTTGTCAAAAATTAACTGTCAATTCAATGTCAGTTAATTATAATAGGCAAAATTATGAAATCAGTCCCCAAACTTTACATGATTTTTGAAATTAGTCCCTATAATTTGTTTTGATTGAATTTGGTCCCCAAAGTTTTCAAAATATATGAAATCAGTCCATACCTAAAATCTGTTAGTCTAGTTAACGGAAAAGTGTCAAATCACCGTAAATCTGCCACAAATCCGTGATCTCCAGAGATGTGCTCCATGATTTTCAGAGAGATGCTTCAAATCCGTCCATGAAAATTTGAAGAACCCCATTTGATGGCCTCCCCACATCACCGGAAACATGCACACCCCATCCGCCTCCACCTCCACTCACACCTCCGCCGCCTGAGACATCTCTGAGCAGCTCACTTCAAATTTCTCCAACCGTCGGAGCCCCTTGTGCTCCTCTAATGCCTAGCGTCCTCTAGCCCTTGCGTCCCCAGTCCTCCATTTTTACTCATATTATTGATTAGATCGTCTCATTCGTTCCCCTGTCAGAGGCCGCGTCTTCCTCCTCCAGTGAATGGAAACTCGTTGCCTTCCCCGCTTGAATCCATTGACGTTTCCCTAGAAACAGCTGAATTCACCTCTCCCCCATGGTCTTCCTTCATCGCCGACGGGATGGAGGAGCCTTTTGGACGACAGATTTACGGCTAACAGTCTCTTTTTCGTTAACTGGACTAACAAATAAAATGAAGGGACTGATTTCATGTACTTTTTAAACTTTGGGGACCAATTTCAATCAAAATAAAACATAGGGACTGATTTCATAAAACATGTAAAGTTTGGGGACTGATTTCATAGTTTTGCCATTATAATATTATTGTCGGTAGTGAAATTATTCATTTGTTTCTTCGTATTGAAGAGTGACATTCAAAATTAAAAGAAAAGGAAAACATGCAAATAAAAAAAATAAAATGTTATGTGAATGTAAGTGAAAAGGGAAGATTTGTAGAAAAACATGCACCCGGGTAGAAAATGAGGACCTGGCAAATAATGGTACGTCCGAGCGAAAAAAATCACGTCAGTGCAAAAAATGCGCTCTCGGGCAATAGAAAGCACACCCGGGTGAAAAAATGTGTGCACGCGCAGATAGTGCGCGTACGGGGGGGGGGGACACGCTTCCATACGGAAAATGTGTGACATGGTGGAAAGTGCGCCCAGGCAAAATGCGGGGCAAGGCGGAGAATGTGTGCCCAGGCAAAAAATACGCCTGAGAGAAAAATACCCATCAGGGCAAAAATGTGCGACCGAGCGGAAAATACGTGCCTGGGCATAAAAATACGCTCTTGGGCGAAAAATGCACCCTCATGTGGAAAATGTGTGCCCAGGAATAAAATGAACGTCGGTGTGTAAAATGCGACCCCGGAGGAGAACGCATCCTCTGAAGAAAAAATGCATGTTTGAGCGAAAAATGTGCGTCCTGGCAGAATATACACGCCAAGGTGAAAAATGAGCTTCATGAAAAAATGCGTGTTTAGGAGAAAAAATGTGTTTCAGGGCAAAAAATGAGCGTCCGAGCGGAAAATGCATGTTGGGCGGAAAATGCACGTTGCGCAGAAAATGCCCTCCCGAGCTTAAAATTACGTGTCTGGGCATAAAATTGCACGTCATGGCATAAAATTTGGTGTCCGGGCATAAAATTTGGCGCTCGGGCGTAAAATTGCTCCCCAGGAATAAAATTGTGTGCAATTGTGCGCACGTGCGCAAAAGCGCGTCCAGTCCAAAAATGTGCTCCCAGTTGAAAAATGCGCCCTCGGGTAAAAAATACGCGTCCGAGCAAAAAATGCACTCTCGATTGAAAAATGTGTACCCGGGGAAAAAATGCGCGCCTGAGCGAAAAATGAATTCTCGGTCGAAAAATGTGCGTTTAGACGAAAGTGTGCGCCCGAGCGAAAAATGAATTCTCGAGTGAAAAATGTGCAACGAAAAGGCCTAAAAATTCGATGTAGGGCTTTGAAGGTTTACTTTAACATCGATGATTTTGTGCACCAAAACTAATTCCACCCTAAAATCGTTGATTCAAACAACAATATTGGTTTTTGTATTATCAAAGTCAATTTTTGAATATCAATATCGCCCAAATGAACAGACACAGGACAATTAGAGATGGAAAGAAATTCATTAATTGTATATTTTGACATGGTGAGTGATTGACGATCATGTGCTTACCTTGTCGTAATAGACCAGATCATGTGTCCCACATATCTTGTACAGTCCTTTCAGTGATCGATGGTCAGGGGCAGATCTGGGGGGAGGGGTAAGGGCCCCACAAGAATTTTCCGAAATCAACAGTGAATTTTGATTTCTCTCCCGGTGATAATGGATTTTGACTACTTACATGTAAAAAATGGTGGCTAGATGAGAAAGAAATGATTAATAAGATGTAGTCCATCATTTTTTTGATGAGAGGAAGACGATGCATGCCACTTCTACAAAGTCACTGCCATTTTTAACTGCCTCATTTCTTCCGTTCCCGCAAGCATACAACGGCATCTACGTTAGTAAACGAGCACACCAACATTTGTGTCGTCTCCAACAAGCACGCAGACACATCCCGACACAGCCGACAAGACGATTCCTTGCATTTGCTGTCTTCAACGCCTCCACGATCTCTATCGTCGTCGATGAAGACATCCATTTGGCAAACAACGCACTTGTCAAGGAGAAACAACAACGCTCACCATTTTGGTTCATCATGTCGATGCCCTGTCATCCTCAGCCACAGTTGAAGCCTCCATCAATCCCCCCTTTTGGTGCCCTACCAGCGACACTTGCTCGCTCCTCATGAGATCCTTGTTGATCGAATCCACTCAATCACTCGTGAGTGCCGTCTTTGATGACCGCATGGGGAAGAGTAGCCTTTTTGGAGTCTATGGCCATCTACCATATGCACAGCTACCGTTTCTTCTCGAGCCGTCCGCCGCTCGTTCCATCGAGACTCGTTTGGGAAACCGTGTGGACCCACCCGTCGACTTGCAGTTTTCTCTCCCAGACGCACCACCGTCGCGACCCGTCATAACTCCACCGACTCTTGTTCTACCAGCTTTGCCAACCATCTCTCATGTTATGAAAACGGTCACCAGATAAATAATTTTTCAGATCCTCAAAAATAATCTAGCAACAAAAAGAGTGGTTACGAATAACGATAAGCACGAAACAATAAGAAACACAACAAACAAAGAACACCAAATATAAAGTGGTTCCTCAAAATTGAGTACGTCCATTATGCAGACAAAATATGTTTTTTTCTTTTCTCGAGCACACAATATAGGCAAAAAGTTGGAAAAAATAAACCGAGAGATTGATGACATTTTGAATATTCCAAGATCCGGTCGTATACGTTGTGACGAGAAAGAAATCTGGCGACAAAAGAAGTGCCGACGACCAAAAGTCAAACACGCTGCAGTAAGAAAGAAGCTCGTCGCAAAGCTGGGACAAGGAAAAAGCTCGACTACAAGGAAAGCGGCGCCAGCCACAAAGAAACGCACACGCGGAAGCAACGAGTAAGAGAACCCCTGGTTCGACCGAGACCGGTCGACCACTTTGCGTATTCCTGCTGGACAAAAATCTCTTCTTCATAGTGCATAATCGCCACTCCAAAATATATAGACCGACTGAATCCAGTCAAAACAGGAAGAAAATTTCCTGTCATCAAAAGAATAATCGCTGGGATATAATAATTCCAAAAGATGAGAGGGGGAACAGCTGCACTTAATTATGGAAAGAGATCAAATCTCTTTCAACAGATTCTCCTCCATTAGCGAAAGAAAATATATTTTGTCACCAATGCTCTTCTATAATTGACGGAATTTGGGGAATTCTAAAAAGGAGAAGTCACGAATTGAGCGGTCTTCAAAAAAGACGTCGGCCAATTAAGAAAGGAAAGATGTGTCATTACCGCGACACTCTCCGCCTCTTTTGCATGACCTCCATTAATGTTGAAATTTTTGGATCCTCCCTTATAAAGGGTGATGGGAGAGCGTCTAAGCAACGTATGATAGTTCCTTTTATGGTTATTTTGTAGGTACCGTCGCAGTTGAGAGTGAAAGCATGAGAAAAATTCATGAAGACTATCATGTTGGTGAAGCTTATGTTGGAACTTGGAAGCGATATTAGAGGGGGCACACACTAATAAAGAAGCAACCAACTTCTCTATAAAAATAACTAGAGGTTACAAAACAAGTTACAAAAAAACTTCACAAATACTACTCAACACAACAAACACACCACCCATACTCTGGTATTACAAACACACCACCCACACTTGAGTATTACAACTTCACTCCTAGAAATCTTTGATATTAGTAGTCACCGGAGTTGCAGTTCGTAACTTTTATTTTGTGAGGTGGCAGTCCGCAAAGATGCAGTCTGCAAGAACCAGTTCCAAAAAAAACTGTCCGCAACTTTGGTGTTGGCAGGGTGGTATCTGCAAAGAACAGTCCGCAAAAATTTCGTCAACTTCTCATGTTTGCGGGGAGTTGTCTGTAGGTACTGTTCACGTTGCTTTTCTAAGCTCACAGAAAACAGTCTACAGGTTTCACTGTTTTGGCACTACCTTGCCAATCTTCTGTCACACTCACATTTACGTCATGCATTCAGCCCTATATATAGGCATGACTGGCAAATGACAGCTCTCCACGTGGCCTCATAAATAACTCCTCCTGCAAGCATTTCATGTGCCCCCCCCACCCACACACTTCACGCCATTATTTCTTGTTGCCACCATTAACGCTTATTATTATATAAATATATATAACTGTCATTAACCCGAATAATCTTCACTATTCGCGTGGTCTCTCTCTCTCTATAGATATATTCATGCCAACAACCCCCCCCCCCCCCCCCTCAAACACGGTAGTGCATGCCGAGTTTGCTTCTGCACTTCATAAACGTCTCAATCTTCAAAGCCTTTGTGAAGATGTCTACCATCTACTCTCCTGTGGGGCAATATACTAACTCCACCACCTTGTGATGCACCTGCTCACGAAGAAAGTGGTATTTCCTCTCAATGTGTTTACTACGCCCATACAACACAGGATTCTTTGCTAGCTGAATAACAGACATGTTGTCAACATACAACGTCATAGAAACCTTCTGTGGATGATGCAACTCTTGCAAAAGATTTCTCATCCAAATCGCCTGACACGTACAGACTGCCGCTGCAATGTACTCAGGTTCATAAGTAGATAAGGCAATCGTGGCCTGCTTCTTCGAACTCCATGAGAACACAACTGTTCCCACATGAAAAATGTATCCAGAAGTGCTCTTCCGGTCATTCACATCTCCTCTGTAATCACTATCGGAGTACCCGACCAAGTTATACTCTTCTATAATAGAGTACATCAGAGCATGATCACTTGTGCCATTTACATACCTTAAGATCCTCTTCGCTACTGTGAAGTGATCTTGCTTCGGCTTCTCCATATATCTACTAACAACTCCAATCGCATATACGACATCGGGCCTAGTGAAAGTCAGGTAGCGTAGACTTCCCGCCAGACTGTTGAACAATGTAGAGTCAACTACTTCTTTCTTAGAATCCTTCCTCAACTTTATTCTCAGATCTACAGGAGTTGAGATAGTCTTGTTATTCTCCATCCAAAATCTTCTTCAGAATCTCCTCAACATACTTCTTCTGAGAAATAAAGATCTCATCTTCGCTCCGTTGTACTTCTATTCCCAAGAAGTATGTGAGTTCACCTAGATCTGTCATCTCAAACTCCTTCATTGTCCTCCTAAAATCCCCGAGCATGCAAGAATTATTGTCAGTGAATATCATATCGTCAACATACAAGCATATGACCATGAAATCACTATTCTTCTCCACCTTCGTGTAGAGTGCATACTCATACGGGCTCTTCATGTACTCGTTCTTCTGAAAATATTCATCTATTCTTTCATTCCATACACGAGGCACTTGCTTCAACTCATACAACGCCTTCTTCAACTTGTAGACTTTCTTCTCTTGACATTTCACTTCATATCCAGGCGGTTGCTGGACATACACATCTTCTTCCAGATAACTGGTAGAAATGCGGACTTGACGTTCATCTGACAGATCTTCCACTTATACTGAGCTACTAGTGCAATAATCAGTCTGATAGTATCATTCTGCGCCACTGAAGCAAAGACCTTGTCGTAGTCCACACCTTAGACTTGTCGATAGTCTTTCACAACGAGTCTTGTTTTGTGCTTCTCCACTTCTCCATCCTTGTTTGTCTTCACTCTATACACTCATTTCACACAAATGGGCTTGTGACCTGCTGACAGAGTGACTAACTCCCAACAATCATTATTCTTGATAGATGTTATCTCTTAATCTATCCCCTTCCTCCATGTCTTCTCTTGAGTAGCTTCATCATACGAATATGGATCACAATCTGCTAAAAGACAATATATAAAAAGTTAGTATGAATCAGCTCCGTCTCCTCGTAGATCTCCTCCAACCTTCTCGTCCTTGGTTGAAGACTTTCAGAGCTGCTCCTGCTAGTGCTTGCTCCATTAGAATTGCTTCTATTTGTGCTTACTTCACTTGAGTAGGGATTCAAAGCTCCCCTTGAATCTCTGCTCAGTGGTGATGGTGGTTCAGCTCTACTATTCGCAGTTTCATCTTCATTACCACCTTCTCCTTCATCAATCATAGAACATCCCCTTCACACTTCTCTCCTTCTCATCCCAGCTCCAACAATTATCTTCTTCAGACAGTACATCTCTAGAGATGATTGCCTTCTTCATCACAGGATTGTATAACTTGTAAGCTTTACTCATCGAAGCATAGTCTACAAATATACACTTCTCACTCTTATCATCCAACTTCTTCCTCTTCTGATCAGAGAAGTGAGCATAAGCTACACACTTAAACACTCTCAAGTGTTGCACACTTGGCTTCCATCCACTCCATGTCTCATATGAAGTCTTGAACTTCACACTCTTCGTCGGACATCTGTTTAGCAAGTTCACAACACACTGTACTAAGTCAGCCCAGAATATCTTTGATAACTTCTTGCCCTTTACCATACTCCTTGTCATGTTTTGAATTGTCAAGTTCTTTCTCTCAGCAACTCCGTTCTGCTGAGGTGAGTACGCTGTAGTCAACTAATTAACAATCACATGCTCTTTGCATAATGAATCAAAAAACTTTAAGGTGTACTCCCCACCTCGATCAGTTATAAGTACCTTCAGGTACTGTCCACTCTCCTTCTCTGCCATTGTCTTGAACTCCTTGAACTTTTCAAGGGCCCCCAATTTCTCCTTCAAGAAGTAAACCCAACACTTCCAACTAAATTCATTAGTGAAGGTGATGTAGTATTTTCTTCCGCTAATTGAGGCAATATCAAACGGACCAACAATGTGTGAAAGAACTAGTTCAAGTTGTTTCCTTGCCCTTTGAGACTTGCCACCTTCAAATGTATGCCGCTTCTGCTTGCCTTTCGTACAAGCTTCACAGATCTTCTGTGGTGGTAAGATTTAAGGCAGACCTTCCACCATCTTTGTATGTGACAAAAGCTTCAGACTATTGAATCTTAAGTGGCCCATTCTATGATGTCATAGCCAAGCTTCTTATTCTTCAGTTCTTACTAGACATGCGTCTTCTTGACATCCATCCTCAACGTAAAGAGACGATTTGTCATCATCTTTACCTTCACCACCTCTTTTCCTCGTTGGTTTTGCATATTGCATAACCAGCATACCATCCTTCAATTGAATAAAATTGCTTTTCTCCACTAACTGTCTAAGGCTTAAGATGTTGCTCTTTAAACTCGGGATGTAGAACACGTTATTGAGGCGCACCTTCTCACCATTTAAGGTGACCACTATCAACCATTTGCATTCTACCGAGATCTTTGAAGCATCACCAAAGCTTACCTCACCAATACTTGATTCGAGGTCAGTGAACAACTCCTTCTCACCATACATGTGGTTGCTGACTCCTGTGTCCAAGTACCAGACTTCATTTTTATCTCCTTCAGCTTCCTTGTAAGTTAAGAACATCATTGGATCACTGTCAGTGTTTCTTGCTTCAGCGTAGTGGCTGGTCTCCTCTTCTCTCTTTGAAAGTTTTCAGTCATAACTCATGTGTCCAAATCAGTTACAATTGTATCACTAAACTTGATTCATTCCACCATGACCTCTTCCTCGGCCTCTTCCTCTTCCTTTTCCTTCTTGCCCTCTTGCTTGAGGTTGCTTCACATCTCTCTGAAAGTTCTGATTTCTTCCTCCTCTTCTACCTCTACCTCTACCTTTGGTAGCCTCGGCCTCGCTGGCCACCTCCTCTTCCTAAACTCTCTCAAAAGTTTAGCTGAGTTTGAAGTGCTTTTTCCAAACCACTTGACTCTTCATCTTGTAGCATATGGTATTCATGAGCTTGCAGTTAACCTAGGAGTTCATCGATAGACATCTGAGTGAGATCCTTTGACTCTTCTATCGCCACCACCATGTAGTTGAACTTCTTTGACATTGATCTCATAAGTTTTTCAAAATCCTTAATTCTCTTAACATTTTGTAACCTCCAACAACTTAGTGGATTTTGACTGGCACAGAACCGGTCACGTGGTTTTTGACCCAGTTGAAGGGTTTTCCACGTTAAAACTCATGGTGTACATTTCCCTTTTTTCAACTGACTGTGTGTGTGCTCGACCGCTCCGCGAGCTAAGGCGGTCCAAGTTAGTCCGAGTCGACCGGAGCGCCGAGTTTTGCCACAACAGTTTGGCGCCGTCTGTGGGAAACATTCTCAATATCCTTCGAAGAACAAGTTCATCATCCCTACCACCGCGATGGCAAAGAGAAGTGCCCGCACTGCCGAAGGATCCGCACTTGGCAGACACACTGAACCAGCACAATCTCACTCTCTGGTAGACGTGTCACTGACCGCTGAAGCAGCTTTCGCCCCCGTCACCGTCTTGGAAGGGCATGTCCGCCAAATGGAAGAGCAGTAGACAGAGATGCTCGCACTACTTCGGAACCTGGGAGCACCTCCAGCTCCACCAAGGTCATCTCCACCAGCTAATAATGCTCCACCACTTAATCCAGCAAGAATCAAGGAAGCCCCTGTGGGGCAAGAAGAACTAGAAGACTACTTTGATGTCGCCAGTTCGACTCATCCCCCTCCAAGGGGAGCAAGGGCGGATCACCCCCGCCACAATCTAGTTAACGATGCTCGCATCCACCCTCTCCTCACTCGCGAAGAAATCAGGGAGGTCATTGCTGAAGAATACCGCCAAGCCGCGAGGAGAGATTTTCACCCTCATCGGCCGCTTTGCCAAGGCTCCCCCTTGGCCCCACAAATCCTCGACCATCCGATCCCGAAAGGATTCAAACTCCCAAGCATCGAAACATTCGATGGAACCGATGATCGGCTCGAACATGTCAATCATTTTACCACTATCATGAGGATTTTCAAGCCTCTGATCCGCTGCTATGTCAAGTATTCCCAACCACCCTCAAAGAATAAGCTCGAACGTGGTTTCACTCTTTAAGAGTAGGCACCATTACCAGCTTCGCCGAACTGACCAGACGGTTCTCCAACAAATTCATTGCCAATCGAAGGATCGTTTGCGATCCATCACATCTCTCTGGAATCCGCCAAAATGAAGGGGAGACCCTCAAAGATTTCTTCCGACGATTTACAGCAGAAGCCCGCTAGATCCTAGGAGTCGACCCCGAGCTCCTACGGGGAGTGTTCCTGGGAGGTCTCTATCCTAGCGGTTTCTACTCAGCACTTATGAGTGAAACCGTCCCCAACTATCCAGATCTTGTACACAGAGTCGAAGCACAGATAGCCGCAGACGAAGCCATTGAAGCTCATCGATGACAGTTCGATGGAGTACAGAAAAGAAAGAGGCATAAAGAGTTGACCCCTCAATGCCAGGAAGGAAGATTCTCCGAAGAACGTCGGAACGGACAATACCAACGTGACCGCCAGAGAGATCCACCTAGAGATTACACCCCTCTCAACACTTCTCGCACCAATGTGTTATATGCTATCCAGAATGAACCGGCGCTACAACGACCAAGGCAACCACCTCACAATCCTAAGAACGATCAGTCCAAGTATTGCAAACACCATCGGACGATCGGGCACACCACTTAAGATTGTGCTCGCCTGAAAGAGGAGATCGAGCGTCTAGTTTGTCTAGGACTGCTCGGAAGATTTTTGCAGGGAAGGGTGCAGGAACAACAGGATCCGCCTAGGCATCCCAGGGACCAGCAGAATGCCCCACCTGCAGGAGGAGGAGGAAGGAAAGTGGTAGGAAACATCGAGACCATTGCCGGATCACCTGTTCTGATTACACAGATACTATCAGTGCACACGGGAAAGGAAACCCATGAAGATAAGAAGAGCAAGCAAGACACCACCATATCATTTGGATATGAAGATCTCATCGGCATCCGAACGCCACATCAAGATCCACTAGTAATCAGTGATGGCATCGGAGACCCCTGTTACAACGTCAAACGAATCCTTGTCGATAATGACAGTTCAGTCGACGTTCTTTTCTCCACCACCCTCCAAAATATGAACATATCCCGGCAGCAGCTGACTCCAGCAGCTGGCCCAGTTTACGGTTTTGATAACTATCCAGTCCAATTCATCGGAACAGTCACCCTACCAGTCACGTTAGGAGAATTTCCAAAACAAATCACGCATGAAGTCCAGTTCGTGGTAGTAGAATCAAGCTCAGCATACAATGCTATCTTTGGAAGACCAGTTCAGACCATCTTCACAACCATCCCATCTATTCCCCATCTAGCTATGAAGTTCCCTACTCCCGGAGGGATTGGAGTAGTACGCAGAAATCAGGAAGCCGCTAAGAACTGTTATTCTAAACAAGCACAACCCACCAAGCCTACCACACTGAATATCGATGACTTCGACCTCAGAGATGAAGCAGTTCTGCAACGAGGGGCACCCATCGAAGGCCTGATTGAGGTCCCCCTCTCTCCGACAAAACCAGATCACACCGTTCAACTCAGGTCCCTCTTACCACAGTAAGAGAGGGAGGAATTAGCAGTCTACCTTCAGGAAAATAAGGATATCTTCCCTTGGTCCCCGAAAGATATGCCTGGAATCGACCCTCAGATCATCCAGCACTCCCTTAACATTAACCCCGCATGCAAGCCCGTCATCCAAAAGAAGAGGAATTTCGCCCCCGAGAGACTCCAAGCAATAGAAGAAGAATTTGAGAAGTGCCTCCGTGCTCATTTCATTCGAGAGGTTGGCTACCCCACATGGGTTGCTAACGTTGTCCTGGTAAAGAAATCCTCCGGGAAGTGGAGGATGTAACACCCCAAAATATTGTAGGAGCGACGGGGATCACTTTTGGCCAAGACGAAGTTTTGGAGCAGGTGTCACGGGCGTGACACGGCCGTGTCACGGGCGTGACACGGGCGTGTCACTGGCGTGACACAGGCGTGTTTGGCCACGGTCGTGCAGTCGACGCTTTGGCGGTCGACGGTGGTCGAGTTGTAGAACACGGCCTAGGACACGGGCGTGTCCCAGGCCGTGTCACTCCAGGGATTCTGCAAGTGTGGCACACATGCCGTGACACGGGCACAAACACGGCCGTGTCAAATTTGACACAGGCGTGTCGGATGCCGTGTCACAAGGCCGTGTACCTCTCTGACTGCGAAGCGTTGGTCGATTGCACACGGGGGGCGTGACACGGGTCCCGACACGGGCGTGTCGCAGGTGACACGGGCGTGTCGGAGGCCGAGTGCTTGTTTTCGAATCGATCGAGACGGCGAATGGGTGACACGGCCAGGCACACGGCCGTGTTGCAACCCGTGTTCGGCCCAGATTTTAAGATTTCAGATCTAATCTTGGCCGTTCGTTTCCTTGGCTTGGGATCCGACGGCTGGGAGTGATTGCTCGCAGCTTAAACCCAAAAATAGGGTTTGCAAACCGCATTTTCACTTGGATTTTCTCTTTCTAAATCCTAGAGAGAAGGGAGAGCAAGGAGGAAGGAGGAGTCCAAGATCCGGCCGCCGGAGGAGCTTCGGAGCTCCGAATCGCGATCCGAGTCCAGATCCGCGGAGGTGACGCCGTTGCGGTGCTTTCCAACCGCATAGTTTTCGATGGCGTCGCGGAAAAGCGAAAGGGTAACGATTCTCTTCTTGAGCATGTGAAGCTCTTCTTCCTTTGCATGGGAAAACCCCTCTCCCGCGAGTGTGCGGCGAGATCGTGGTATTCATTGGGGTAGATATGTAAAGTCCCCCTTATTAGAGTCCGGAATCGTAGTACGGACATAGGCATGGTGTGTGAAGCTTACCCGGACGTGTTTTCCGGATCGGTGATGTTTTGCTATGCATATTTTAGCTGGAGAAGACTCCGAGCGTTGTGGTTGTTTTCGGGTTGCTATGCGGTAGAATGCATCAGGGAATCTTGGGGATTAACCCCGAGGTGCACCCGGAAATCTGGGCGGAAACGAAGTTCTGCCATCTCGGTGGCCTGGGTGCCAGCCGGGAACATAGCGGGGCTATGTATCATGTTTTGATTGCAGCAGGGAGCCTTGGGGGATGAAACCCGAGGTGCACCCGGAAATTTTGGACGGAAATACAGTTCTGTCATAGCGGTGGCTTGGGAGCCAACCGGGTACTTAGCGGGGCTATGTACCGTGTTTGATCGTTAATTGGGACTGGGGAAAGCTTAGTCCGCGCCAAAGGGCCGAATGGCAGTGGCGGAGTGAGCAACGGACTAGTAGCCCTCTACCCGCTCCACCTGCTCGGTTAAAGCGACCTAAAGTTTTACGTGGGACTTACCGAGATTTGGAGATCGAGTCTAGGCTGCGGCTGAGAAGACTAAATGCTCACAAAGATTGCCACCCTGGGGGTGGTGGTGGAGTCGAGGACCGGACGGGGTTCGGACTGGCTTCGCCGAGTAAGTGCCCTGAGAGCACAGGGTGTATGGCCGTGAGAGCGTGCACCTATGTTGAGATGCTTGTTTTGCTGTGTTGCGTGTTTTGCTAACAAGTGCAGGGAAGAAGCTTTGTCGCCCCGGTTTGGGGGCGGAATCGTTATAATTTGGTCAGCATAGCTGACCGTTGCCTTTGTTTACCACCGTGCGGTGGGTTGTTGCTTGCAGGTGCTGCGGAGTTGAGAGGTAACTAGTGGGCTAAAGCCCAAGTTGCTGTGCTAGCCCTCGAAGGCCTTGTTTTGAGTGTTTTACCTCTTGTACTCATGTGTGGCCGGCCTGCGTGCCGAGGTTTGGAAGACACTTGTATTTAAGCAAACTCTTGTAAAGCCTTAAGGCTATTTTTTCGTTTTGTGTATTATACATTCCTATGGGTTTGAGTAGTGGACATTCATGCTTGGCAGGGTTCTTTATTCTTTGCGACTCTAATAAATTGCTTCTGCTAGGTGTTGTGTAGGACGTTGTGATTGGTTGAATGGTTTCAACGCGTAACCAACCAGTCTGTCCGTAGTATATGGCGTCGGGCCCCGGCCGGACCTACTGCTATATGCTATGCGACGGATAGGGGTGTTACAAATTGGTATCAGACTACTGATTTCGGTCAAGTTTAAATGAATTCGTGGGCGAATTCACTTTAAGGGGTGGTGAGCACATGTATGTGCGTCATCGTTGTAACATGAAAAGAACCCATGAATGTCCACTTAGGAATAAAAATACACATGTTTGGGGAATTTGCGTGTTCCTATAATTGCTTTTTGCAATTTTGTTCGGTCCCTTATTGGTGTTCTGTACGATTGTAGGTGTCCGAGAGTGGCGCGTGGCAGTCTGAATGCGCACTTTCTGAGAAAAGTAATGCACCCAGCGACGTGCTGGAGACCCCTACGTCTTTGGAAACCATAAGAAGGGTGGTTGAAGTGGTGTTCGCTGTGACCAACGCACATCATGGGAGTAATGTGCAACCATTTGTCCCTGAGATGACCCCAACATCGGGTGGTATGTTGGAGCAAAGGGCATTTGGGGGTCAAGTAGAGCAGCAGAGGAGCATGACTGTGGCACAGGGAGCGCATTCGGTGGACGCATATTTGCAGACGTTCCTTATGGTAAGGCGCTACCCAGGCTTTGAATGGGAAAGCGAGCAATCTATAGTGGATAGCTTTTATAATGGTCTCCGCAGCGAGTTGCGTATCCTACTGCTAGGACCAAAGTTATTGGGATTCCGAGCTTTGGTGGAATCGGCCAGAGCGTTGGAAGTGGAGTTGGGGGAAACTCACCGAGTACCGGTGAATAGGGTACCAAACCTTACAGATCCTATAAGGACTGCTTATCGAAAGATGCCGAGAGAAGAGGCTGGGTCATCTACCACCCAAACTACCGTCAAATGTTATTCTTGTGGCAAGAAAGGGCACCTCGCCAGAGAGTGTTGGGAGAGTGCTCAGAAGACAAGGAAAGTTTTAGCAGGAACAGTCGGAGATGCTGTGGCAAAAGATTCGGTGGTCAAGCAGACAACCTCAAAATCTGGGTACCGTAGGTGGTACAAGAAGGCTAGGAGGTCGGGTCTAGTCCCTTCCTCTAGCACATCCGGAGCGACTACAGTCCAAACCCTGGATGAATGCTTTGTTTGTGGAAAGCCGGGGCACTATGCCCGGGATTGTTGGTTTGGACGCCCAATGTCCAAAAAGAAGTCGGGGGCAATTTTTGAGGAGAAAGACAAGGCGGTGGCATCCGCCGCATCGCTGATTACTCCGGCCCAACCGGGAGTGAACATCCTTGGCCAGCAGGAGGTCATGTGGTCGACCATCGGGTCGACAGGTATGGTTTAATTGTTAGCAATTTAGCTTCTTATACCTGTTACCTTTTGCGTGTTAGCTTAGGATTGGACGTTCTAGGCTTTGTTTGGATTATTGGCAATCCGGCGAGAGCATTGTTCGATACGGGAGCTTCGCGCACCTTTTGTCCAAGGGGTTTATATCATGTATTGAAGTACCTTCTTCGATGGCAAAGGACAAATTGGATGCGTTATGGCATTATGGATGTTCAATGCGCGCGAAAAGAGATTCTGTGTTGCAAGGTTACGGTTTAGGGGTCAGGGATTCGACGTGCAAGCGTCGTTACTGCCATCATGGGAGGCTTTGAAACCTAAGCCTACATTGGGTAGTATCTCAGGTGTATCCGAATATCCTGATGTGTTTCCTTGGAGTCCCTCCGTAGCGAGCGAGCGATCGATTTCGCGAGTGAGCTGGCGCCAGGTGCCAAATCTGGGTCATGCTCTCCTTATAGGCTAACGCCTAATGAGTTGGCAGAACTGAAAGTTCAATTTGAAGAGCGTATGGATCAAGGTCTTGTGCGTCCAAGTTTGTCGTCTTGGAGCACACCGGCCCTCTTCGTGTAGAAGAAGAACGGGAGTTTGCGGCTCTGAATCGTTTATGAAAAACTGAGCAAGTCGATAAAAGAGAGCAAGTACCCGATCCCAAGGATTGGCGATCTGTTTGATCAATTGGTTGGGTCGTCGGTGTACTTAAAGTTGGAACTTAAGTCTGGTTACTATCAGATGAGAATCAAGGAAAGTGTTATCCCAAAGATAGCGTTCAACACAAGATATGGGCATTTCGAGTTTACGGTCATGTCGTTCGGGCTGACTAATGCGCCATCGGTGTTCATGGACCTGTTGAACAGAACGTTCAGGGAGTACTTAGACCATGTTGTGATCGTCTTTATTGACAACCTATCGGTGTGCTCGCAGTGCGAAGAAGATCGCTTCAAGCATCTGCGTTTGGTTTTGGGGACGCTAAGGAGGAACGAGCTATACGCAAAGTTCTCCAAAGGCGAGCCTTGGTTATCTTCAGTGACGTTCCTTGGTCACTTAGTCAGTAGGGAAGAGTTGCGGTGGATCCGGCGTAGACTGTTACAATACGAAAGTGGCCTGTGTTGTCTTCGATAGCGGAAGTCCGGAGTTTGCTGGGGCTTGCCGGCTTTTACAGGCACTTCGTGGAGAACTTCTCGTGGATAGCGCTACCTCTCACGACTTTGACAAGGAAAGATCAGAGTTTTGTGTGGGTGCATGAGTGTGCGCAAGCTTTTGAAGAGCTGAAGAGTCGGTTGACCACGGCGCCAGTGCTTAGTTCGCCGAGTGGGACCGAGGGCTTCGAGGTTTTTAGTGACGCTTCGGGTAGTGGTTTGGGCTGCGTGCTGGTGCAGCATGGGAACTTGATAGCCTATGGTTCGCGTCAGCTAAAAGTGCATGAAAAGAATTATCCGGTCCGCGACTGGGAGTTGGCGGCCGTGATATTTGCGCTTAAGCTGTGGAGGCGCTACTCGTACGACGTTAGGTCGATATTCATACCGACCTTAAGAGCCTGAAATATCTGTTGGATCAATAGGACCTGAACTTGAGGCAGCGGAGATGAAAGGAGTTCCTGGGGGACTATACATTCAAGATTTATCGTGCACCCAGCGAGGGCAACGCAGTGTGGAGGCGTTGAGTCACAGGGCTCCCGCCTAAGCCAAATGGTTGTTGGTACATGTTGAGAGGCTAGTTCAAGAATTGGAAGCGTTAGAGATCCGTTGTGTTGACAAGCAGACTAGCGCCGAAGCAGTGTTGAACTGGACGGAAGTCCAGTATGACCTGGCTGATCGTAGTTGGCAAACTATGGTTTGTGTAGCTGCATGAAGGAAATCTTGAGTGCGGCTCGATGGGTCAAAATCCCGAATCAACGGTTGTAGGTGGGCTACCAAGGAAAGACCATTGTTTGTGCGGCCCAAGCATGGGTAATCTATGGGTGGAGTTGTGATACGTTTATCAAGTACTCAACTCGCTTAGGAGGCACGAAGTTGTGCCGATTTCTAAAGAAGTGCTCTGGTGGCCAGAACTCTAGAAGGTCGTGGCACCATATGTAGCAAAGTGCCAGCCTTGCGCCTTAGTGAAGGCAGAGTGCCAAGTGCCGGGGGATTCTTGAATCCATGCCTAGTTCGGAATAGAAGTTCGACTGGACTGTGGGCATGGTTTGCCAAAGTCACAGTGAATTAACGACGCCGTTTGGGTGATCGTAGTTGTGTTAATACTAGTGTCGCACTTCATTCCGCATAGGAAGGATGACTCGGTGGAGAAGTTGGCAAAATTGTATGTTGACAATATCGTTAGGCTGCATGGTGTGCCCCGTAGCATTGTGAGTGATCGCGATGGGCGGTTCACGTCAAATGATTGGAAGTGGTTGCAGAAAGTGCTGGAGGTTAAGAAGAAGTTTAGTCCAGTCTTACAACCGCGGATGGATGAGCAGACCGAGAGAGTCAATAGAACAATGGAGGACATGCTCCGCATGTGTGTTCTAGACTTCGGGAAGCTTTGGGAGGATCACCTGTTTTAGTGGAGTTCTCGTACAACAATAGCTACCAGGCGAGTATCCAAATGGCGCCCTTTGAGGCCCTATATGGTAGAAAATGTCACACGCCGTTGTCCTGGTTAGAAACGGGTGAGGCAAGGTTGTACAAGAAGCAGGAGGTGGAGAGTGCTACCTCGTTAGTGCGGATCATTCGGGAACGCTTGTTGATCGCTCAGGACCGGCAGGCGAAGTATTACAATGTCAAGCGCCGGAACGTGGAGTTCACGGTAGGCGATTGGGTATATCTTAAAGTGAAGCCGTTCAAAGGGGTTTCGCGAGTGAGACGCTTGAAGAAGCTGAGCCCAAGATACCTTGGACCTTTTGAGGTTCTGGAGCGAGTCGGCGAAGCGGCTTACCGTTTGAGGCTATCGGAGAAATTAAGTGGATTACATGATGTGTTCCACATTTCAGTGTTGCGGAAGGCGGTGCAAGAGCCTTCGTAGGTGATCGACGTTGACCAAGTGCCGGTGGACGAGGGGTTGACGACTAAGGTCAAGCCCATTCGTATCGAGGATGTTGAGGTCAAGAGACTCCGTAACAAGGAGATCCGGATGGTTAAGGTCCAGTGGGATAATTGCGGGCGAGAGGAGCTCTCTTGGGAACGGGAGCAGACTATGCTGGAGGAGTACCCGGAATTGTTCCGCTCAGGTACTGATTTACGTTAAGTCCTGTTTTTCCTTCATTAATTTCGTGGGCGAAATTCTTTAAGGAGGGTAGAATTGTAACACCCCAAAATGTTATAGGAGTGACGGGGATCACTTTTGGCCAAGACGAAGTTTTGGAGCAGGTGTCACGGGCGTGACATGGCCGTGTCACGGGCGTGACACGGGCGTGTCACGGGCGTGACACAGGCGTGTTTGGCCACGGTCGTGCGGTCGACGCTTTGGCGGTCGACGGTGGTCGAGTTGTAGAACACGGCCTAGGACACGGGCGTGTCCCAGGCCGTGTCACTCCAGGGATTCTGCAAGTGTGGCACACAGGCCGTGACACGGGCACAAACACGGCCGTGTCAAATTTGACACGGGCGTGTCGGATGCCGTGTCACAAGGCCGTGCACCTCTCTGACTGCGAAGCGTTGGTCGATTGCACACGGGGGGCGTGACACGGGTCCCGACACGAGCGTGTCGCATGTGACACGGGCATGTCGGAGGCCGTGTCAAAGGCCGTGTGCTGGTTTTCGAATCGATCGAGACGGCGAATTGGTGACACGGCCAGGCACACGGCCGTGTTGCAACCCATGTTCGGCCCAGATTTTAAGATTTCAGATCTAATCTTGGCCGTTCGTTTCCTTGGCTTGGGATCCGACGGCTGGGAGTGATTGCTGGCAGCTTAAACCCAAAAATAGGGTTTGCAAACCCCATTTTCACTTGGGTTTTCTCTTTCAAAATCCTAGAGAGAAGGGAGAGCAAGGAGGAAGGAGGAGTCCAAGATCCGGCCGCCGGAGGAGCTTCGGAGCTCCGAATCGCGATCCGAGTCCAGATCCGCGGAGGTGACGCCGTTGCGGTGCTTTCCAACCGCATAGTTTTCGATGGCGCCGCGGAAAAGCGAAAGGGTAACGATTCTCTTCTTGAGCATGTGAAGCTCTTCTTTCTTTGCATGGGAAAACCCCTCTCCCGCGAGTGTGCGGCGAGATCGTGGTATTCCTTGGGGTAGATATGTAAAGTCCCCCTTGTTAGAGTCCGGAATCGTAGTACGGACATAGGCATGGTGTGTAAAGCCTACCCGGACGTGTTTTCCGGATCGGTGATGTTTTGCTATGCATATTTTAACCGGAGAAGACTCCGAGCGTTGTGGTTGTTTTCGGGTTGCTATGCGGTAGAATGCATCAGGGAATCTTGGGGATTAACCCCGAGGTACACCCGGAAATCTGGGCGGAAACGAAGTTCTGCCATCTCGGTGGCCTGGGTGCCAGCCGGGAACATAGCGGGGCTATGTATCATGTTTTGATTGCAGCAGGGAGCCTTGGGGATGAAACCCGAGGTGCACCCGGAAATTTTGGACGGAAATGCAGTTCTGTCATAGCGGTGGCTTGGGAGCCAACCGGGTACTTAGCGGGGCTATGTACCGTGTTTGATCATTAATTGGGACTGGGGAAAGCTTAGTCCGCGCCAAAGGGCCGAATGGCAGTGGCGGAGTGAGCAACGGACTAGTAGCCCTCTACCCGCTCCACCTGCTCGGTTAAAGCGACCTAAAGTTTTACGTAGGACTTACCGAGATTTGGAGATCGAGTCTAGGCTGCGGCTGAGAAGACTAAATGCTCACAAAGATTGCCACCCTGGGGGTGGTGGTGGAGTCGAGGACCGGACGGGGTTCGGACTGGCTTCGCCGAGTAAGTGCCCTGAGAGCACGGGGTGTACGGCCGTGAGAGCGTGCACCTATGTTGAGATGCTTGTTTTGCTGTGTTGCGTGTTTTGCTAATAAGTGCAGGGAAGAAGCTTTGCCACCCCGGTTTGGGGGCGGAATCGTTATAATTTGGTCAGCATAGCTGGCCGTTGCCTTTGTTTACCACCGTGCGGTGGGTTGTTGCTTGCAGGTGCTGCGGAGTTGAGAGGTAATTAGCGGGCTAAAGCCCAAGTTGCTGTGCTGGCCCTCGAAGGCCTTGTTTTGAGTGTTTTACCTCTTGTACTCATGTGTGGCCGGCCTGCGTGCCGAGGTTTGGAAGACACTTGTATTTAAGCAAACTCTTGTAAAGCCTTAAGGCTATTTTTCCGTTTTGTGTATTATACATTCCTATGGGTTTGAGTAGTGGACATTCATGCTTGGCAGGGTTCTTTATTCTTTGCGACTCTAATAAATTGCTTCCGCTAGGTGTTGTGTAGGATGTTGTGATTGGCTGAATGGTTTCAACGCGTAACCAACCGGTCTGTCCGTAGTATATGGCGTCGGGCCCCGGCCGGACCTACTGCTATATGCTATGCGACGGATAGGGGTGTTACAGAGGATGTGTGTGGACTACACCAACCTTAACCAGGCCTGCCTTAAAGACAGTTTTCCACTTCCCAGGATAGACCAGCTAGTTGATTCAACTGCCGGACATCAACTTCTCAGCTTCATGGATGCCTACTCAGGATATAATCAGATCCGGATGGACCCAGCCGACGAGGAACACACAGCTTTTCGAACCGACAAGGGTATCTATTGCTATAAAGTGATGTCATTCAGACTTAAGAACGCAAGAGCTACTTATCAACGGCTCATGAACAAAGTCTTTAAGGAGCTCATCGACAGATCCATGGAAGTGTACGTAAATGATATGCTGGTCAAGAGCGTTCGTCGTGAAGACCATTTGGAAGATTTGGAGAAGTGTTTCAGAATCCTTAGACAGTATGGAATGAGGCTTAACTCTAGCAAGTGCGCCTTCGGGGTCACTTCGGGGAAGTTCCTGGGGTTCATGGTTACCCATCGTAGAATAGAGGCCAATCCAGAAAAGATTAAGGTTCTCGAAGAAATGTCTCCGCCCAGATCACTCAAAGATGTACAACGGTTGAATGGAAGAATCACAGCACTATCCCGATTCTTTGCTAGGATGGGAGACAAGTACCTCCCCTTCTTCAAGATCCTCCGAGGAGCTCAAAACACAGGATTTCAATGGACTGACGAGTGTCAGTTGGCCTTCGAATCCTTAAAGCAATATCTTGCCTCCCCCCGCTTCTATCCAAGCCAGCTCCCGAAGAGATTTTATTTCTATACCTCACCATCACGTCATCTGCATTGAGTTCAGTTCTAGTTAAAGAAGAAGGAGGAGTTCAGCGCCTCATTTACTACCTCAGCAAAATCCTTTCTGATACAGAGACCCGGTACCCGGCTGCAGACAAAACGGCTTTAGAACTTGTCTTCTCCGCCAGAAAACTCCACCCCTACTTCCAAGCACACACCCTTAAAGTCTTGACCGAGTTACCACTCCAAGCCATTCTCTAGAAACCTAAAGCATCCGGCCGACTGGTCAAGTGGGTCATCGAGCTAGGCGAGTTCGACATCCACTTCCTCCCACGCCCCGTCATCAAGTCTCAAGTCTTGGCAGACTTCATCATAGAAAACACTTTACCAACGGAAGCAGAGGCCGCACCAGCGGAGGCCAGACAAGCATGGACATTATATGTGGACGAGGCCTCAAGAGTTGAAGGCGCTGGAGCAAGCCTGCTCTTTATTAGTCCAGAGCTCGTTACCCTGGAATATGGACTCCAGGTGAAGTTCCCTGCTACAAACAATGATGCAGAATACGAAGCCCTCATCGCAGGACTCAAGCTCGTCATCAGCTGCCAGGTCAAGCGGCTGACCGTTTACTCTGATTCACAACTTGTCATTTTGCAGGTAGAAGGAGAATTTGAAGCGAAGAACGAGCAGCTTGCCCAGTACCTGCAACTTGTGAAGTCCCTTCTGATCCAAATCCCGCAATTTCAAATTTTACATATCCCCAGAGAGTAGAACAGCAAGACAGATGCCCTGTCAAAGTTAGCCACATCTTCAACACGGTACCAGACAAGAAGGCGCCAAATAGAAGAAATAGCCTTCCCTAGCATTCATGGCTCATGGGAAGTGGCAAAAATCAATAAAGCAGAGGAGTCCTGGACCGCCCCGCTAATCGCCTACTTGAAAAACCAGCAGCTACCCGAAGATCACAAGGAAGCTCGCTGCCTAAGAATGAGAGCAGCCGCTTTCACTTTGATGGACGGAGAATTGTACAAGCGGTCCTTCGCAGGACCTTACCTGAAGTGCCTATCAGAAGAAGATGCCGAATATGCGCTCCGCGAAGTCCACGGAGGGGTATGTGGCGAGCACCTTGGAGGGAAAGCCTTAGCCAGAAAAATCCTACGTCAAGGATTTTATTGGCCAACTATGAAGAAGGAGGCAACGGAGTTCGTCCAAAAATGTAGAAGTTGTCAAGTGCACGCCAACGTTCCCCGACAGCCTCCAGTGGCCCTCACATCGCTGCAAGGAGCTTGGTCATTTGCACAGTGGGGAATAGATCTCCTCGGGCCTCTGCCAGTAGCCTCTGGTCAGAGGAAGGGTTGAAGCAGAACCACTAACCAAGATAACCGAAGAGAATGCGAAACAATTCGTCTGGAATAACATCGTGTGCCGCTTCGGCATACCGCCAATCATCATCACTGACAACGACACCCAATTCACCGAAAAGTCCTTTACAAAGTTGTGCAAGGAATTAAAGATAGAGTTGCGACACACGAAAATATCACACCCGCAAACTAATGGACAAATTGAGGTGACTAACCGTACTATTCTGAAGGGGCTGAAGACGCGACTAGAAGATGTTGGGGTGCAATAGGTCGACGCTCTCCCCAACATGCTATGGGCATATCGTACAACAGAAAGGACGCCTACAGGAGAAACACCATACAATCTCTGCTATGGAATAGAAGCCATTATCCCGGTCGACATCGGCGTCCCTAGTTTCTGGGCATCCAACTTTGATCGCCAAGCAAACGACGAAGCGCTCCGTGATAACCTCAACTTGGTCTTCGAAGTGTGTGAAGAAGCTGCTCTCCGCACCGCCGCTTACCAACAACGCACGGCCCACTACTATAATCGCCGGATGAAGCCCCGCTCGATCAACATGGGAGACTTAGTCCTTCGCACCTTGGAAGCCGCCGGAAAAGGAGCAAAAGGTGACAAGCTATCTCCAATATGGGAAGGCCCGTTCGTTGTCATAGCTATGGTAAAACCAGGCACGTACAAGTTGCGGAGCGCCGAAGGAAAGACTCTTCCCCGTACATGGAATGCGCAGAACCTGCGCCGCTTTTATCAGTGATGTATTATGATTTTATTTATGCAGTAACTTTTTGATTCAAAACTATGTGATTCATATAAGTCGCGAGCCTGATCTCGTGCAAACTATTATTCATTCAAAGTATCACACTTTGCTTTCTACAAATATTGTGTATTCGAACAGGATCTATCATCTCCCTAACTTACGCAACCTGGGAAGGGCCTGCCCCCTTCTCCAGCAAAGCCGTGGACCCGTTCCACGCAATCAAGCCACGAGCCAGCCTCGCGCACAAAGCCGTGGACTAGCTCCACGCAACCAAGCCGCGAGCCAGCCTCGCGCACAAAGCCGTGGACCGGCTCCACGCAACCAAGCCGCGAGCCAGCCTCGCGCACAAAGCTGTGGACCAGCTCCACGCAACCAAGCCACGAGCCAGCCTCGCGCACAAAGCCGTGGACCAGCTTCACGCAACCAAGCCGCGAGCCAGCCTCACACACAAAGCCGTGGACCAGCTCCACGCAACCAAGCCGCGAGCCAGCCTCGCGCACAAAGCCGTGGACAAGCTCCATGCAACCAAGCCGCGAGCCAGCCTCACGCACAAAGCTGTGGACCCACCCCACATAATTAAGCCACGAGCCTGACTCGTTGTAACACCCAGAATCTCAAAAGAGGGATGGGTGACGTTTTAAGCCAAGTCTGGTATTTGGAGCAGGTGACACGGGCGTGTCACGAGCATGTTACGGGCGTGACACGGGCGTGTCATGGGCTTGTTTGACCTTGGGTCGCGTGGTCGACGTTTTGGCGATTGACGGTCGTCGGGGGCGGCACACGGCCTGGGACACGGGCGTGTCCCGCTCGGGAGGTTTCTGAGTTTTGCACATGGGCTGTGACACGGGTATAGACACGGGCGTGTCACATGTGACATGGGCGTGTCTAATGTCGTGTCGAAGGCCGTGTCCAACTCGGGACAATCCAGGCTGGTGCATACGGGGCGTGACACGGGCCCTGACACGGGCGTGTCACATGTGACACGGGCGTGTCGGAGGCCGTGTCACAGGCCGTGTACTGGTCGGGTCATGGGAGTGACGGCGAATGAGTGACACGGCCATGCACACGGTCGTGTTGCAACCTGTGTTCGGCCCAGATTTTGTAATTTTGGGCTAAATCGCAGCCATTCGATTTCTTAATTTGGGATCCGACGGCTCAGGGCGGTTGCTGGCATGTTATATCCGGGGAATAGGGTTTGAAACCCTTATTTTCTCCTAGCCATTCTCTTTCTAGAGTTTTAGAGAGAAGGGAGAGCAAGGAGGAGGAAGAAGGCCAAGATCCGGTCACCGGCGGAGCTTCGGAGCTCCAAATCGCGATCCGAGTCCAGATCCGTGAAGGCGACGCCGATACGGTGCTTTCCATCTGGCTAGATCGTCATGGCACCGGGGAGAAATGCTAGGGTAACGATTCTCATCTTGAGCATATGAAGCTCTTCTTCCTTTGCATGGGAAAACCCCTCTCCCGCGAGTGTGCGGCGAGATTGAGGTATTCTTTGGGGTAGATATGTAAAGTCCCCCTTATTAGAGTCCAGAATCGTAGTACGGACATAGGCATGATGTGTGAAGCCTACCCGGACTTGTTGGTCTGGATCGGTGATGATTTGCTATGCATTGTTAGTCGGAGAAGACTCCGAGCATTTTGATTGTTTTCGGGTTGCTATGCGGTAGTATGCATCAGGGAATCTTGGGGATTAACCCCAAGGTGCACCCGGAAATCTGGACGGAAATGCATTTCTGTCATATCGGTGGCCTGAGAGTCAACCGGGTACATAGCGGGGCTATGTACCGTGTATGAACTGGGGAAGCTTAGCCCGTGTCAAAGGCCAAATGGCAACGGCGGGGTGAGCAACGGGCTGGTGGACCCCTTCCCGCTCCATCTGCTTGGTTAAAGCGACCTAAAGTTTTACGTGGGACTTGCCGAGATTTGGAGATCGAGTCTAGGCTACGGCTTAAAGGACTAAATGCTCACGAGGTTGCCGCCCCAAGGGGGTGGTGGTGGAGTCAAGGACCGGACGGGGTTCGGACTGGCTTCGCCGAGTAAGTGCCCTGAGAGCATGGGGTGTACGGCCGTGTGAGCGTGCACCTGTGATGTGATGCTTATTTCGCTATGTTGCTTGCTTTGCTAACAAGTGCAGGGAAGAAGCTTTGCCGCCCCGGTTTGGGGGCGGAATCGTTATAATTTGGTCAACATAGCTGACCGTTGCCTTTGTTTACCACCGTGTAGTGGATTGTTGCTTGCAGGTGCTGCGGAGCCGAGCGGTAAATAGCGGGCTAAAGCCCAAGTTGCTGTGCCGGCCCTCGATGGCCAATTTTTGAGTTTTTTCCTTTTGTACTCATGTGTGACCGGCCTGCGTGCCGAGGTTTGGAAGACACTTTTATTAAGAAAACTCTTGTAAGGCTATAAGGTCAATATTCGTGTATTATACATTCCTATGGGTTATTGTAGTGGACATTCATGCTTGGCTGAGTTCTTTTACTTGTGCAACTTAATAACCTGTTTCTGCTAGATGCTTTGTGTAGGACGTTGTGATTGGTTGAATGGTCTCTATACGTAACCAACCAGTTTGTCCGTAGTATATGGCGTCAGGCCCCTGCCGGACCTACTGCTATATGCTATGTGACGGATAGGGGTGTTATAAATTGGTATCAGACTACTGGTTTTGGTCAAGCTTAAATAAATTCGTGGGCGAATTCACTTTAAGGGGTGGTGAGCGCATGTGTGTGCGTCATCGTTATAACATGAAAAGAACCCATGAATGTCTACTTAGGAATGAAAATACACATGTTTGAGGAACCTGCGTGTTCCTATAATTGCTTTTTGCAATTTTGTTCAGTCACTTATGGTGTTTTGAATGGCTATAGGTGTCCGGAAGTGGAGCGTGGCAGTCTGAACACACGTTTGCTGAGCAAAGTACTACACCAAGCGACGTGCCTAAGACCCCTACTTCTTTGGAAACTATAATAAGAATGGTTGAAGCGGTGTTCGCTGTGACCAATGCACAACATGGAAGTAATGTGCAACCCTTTGTCCCTGAGATGACCCCAACATCGGGCGGTATATTGGAGCAAAGGGCATTTGGAGGTCAATTAGGGCAGCAGATGAACATGACTGTGGTGCAGGGAGCGTATTCAGTTGACGCATATTTGCAGACGTTCCTTATGATAAGGCGCTACCCAGGCTTTGAATGAGAAAGCAAGCAATCTATAGTTGATAGATTTTATAATGGTCTGCGCAACGAGTAGCGTATTCTACTGCTAGGACCAAAGCTATTGGGATTCCGAGCTTTGGTGGAGTCGGCCAGAGATTTGGAAGTGGCGTTGGCAAAAACTCACTGGATTCAAGTAAATAGGGTACTAGACCCTTCAGGTCCTATAAGGACTGCCTATCGAAAGACGCCGAGACAAGAGGCTGGGTCACCTACTACCCAAACTACCCTCAATTGTTATTCTTGTGGCAAGAAAGGGCACCTTGCCAGAGATTGTTGGAAGAGTGCTCAGAAGACAAGGAAAGTTTTGGCAGGAGTAGTTGAAGATGCTATAATAAAGGATTCGGTGGTCAAGATGACAACCACAAAATCTGGGTACCGTAGGTGGTACAAGAAGGCTAGGAGGTCGGGTCTAGTTCCTTCCTCTAGCACATCCGGAGCGACTATAGCCCAAACCCCGGACGCATGCTTTGTCTGTGGAAAGCCGGGACACTATGCCCGGGACTGTCGAAGTGGACGCCCAATGTCCGAAAAGAAGTCGGGGGCAATATCTGAGGAGAAGGGAAAGGCGGTGGCGTCCACCGCATCGTTGTTTACTCCGGCCCAACTGGGAATGGACATCCTTGGACAGCAAGAGGCCATGTGGCCGACCGTCGGGAAGACAGGTATGGGTTAATTGTTAGTAATCTAGCTTCTTATACCTGATACCTTATGCGTATTAGCTTAGGACTGGAGGTTCTAGGCTTTGGTGGGATTGTTGGTAATCCGGCGAGAGCATTGTTCAATACGGGAGCTTCACACTCCTTTTGTCCGAAGGATTTATATCGCGCATTGGAGTACCTCCTTTGATGATAAAGGACAAATTGGATGTGTAGTTACCTAGTGGTCGTTCAATGCGCGCGAAGAGAGAGTCTGTGTCGTAAAGGTACGGGTTGGGGGTTTGGAGTTCGACTTGCAAGCGTCGTTACTGCCACCATGGGAGGTTGTGAAGCCTAAGCCTACATTGGATAGTTAATCGGGTGTATCCGAATATCCTTATGTGTTTTCCTGATGTTTTCCCTGGAGCCCCACCATAGCGTGAGATCGATTTCACGATTGAGTTGTGCCAGGTGCCAAACCTGTGTCACGCTCTCCTTATAGGTTGGTACCTAAGGAAATGGTGAAGCTAACGATTCAACTCGACCAGTTATTGGAGCAGGGTTACGTGCGTCCAAGTTTGTCGCCTTGGAGCGCACTAGTCCTTTTCGTTAAGAAGAAGGACGGGAGTTTGCGGCTCTGTATCGATTATGGGGAATTGAATAAGTTAACAAAAAATAGCAAGTGCACGATCTCAAGGATTGATGATCTCTGGATCAGTTGGTCGGGTCATCGGTATACTTAAAGTTGGATCCTAAGTCTGGTTAGTATCAGCTGAGGATAAGGGAAAGCAATGCCCCAAAGCTAGCGTTCGGCGCAAGGTATGGGCATTCCAAGTGTACGGTCATGTCGTTGGGGCTGACTAATGCACCATCAGTGTTCATGGAAGTGATGAACAGAACGTTCAGGGAGTACCTAGACCACTTTGTGATCGTCTCACCGACGACGTGGTGATGTACTCCCAGTGCGAAGGATATCACTTCTGAATATCTACTTTTGGTTTTGTGGATGCTAAGTAGAAACCATTTGTACGCCAAGTTATCCAAACACGAGTCTTGGGTTATCCTCGGTAGCGCTCCTCGGTCTTATAGTTGGTAGAGTGGGAGTGTGTGGGTCCAGCGTTGTTAGTCACAATACGAGGGTGGCCTGTGTTGTCTCGGTAGCGGAAGTCCAGAGTTTTCTGGTGTGGTCGGCTACCACAGGCGCTTCGTAAAGGATATCTCGCGGATAGGATTACCCCTCACAACGTTGTCAAGGAAAAGCTTAAAAGGTTGTTTAGATGCGCGAGTGCGCCCAAACTTTGAAGGGTTAAAGAGTTGGTTAACCACGGCGCCAGTGCTAAGTTCGTCGAGTGGAACCAAAAGCTGTGAGATCTACATAACTGTCTTGGGCAGTGGATTGGACTGCGTGCTGCTGCTGCGTGGTAATGTTATGGCTTATGGCTCGCACTAACTGAAAGAGCATGAAAGGAATTATCCGGTCCACGACCTGGAGTTACCGGCCGTGTGTTTTGCGCTTAAGCTGTGGAGACATTATTTGTATGACGCATAAGTCGATGTTTGTACCGATCATAGGAGTCGGATATATCGGTTGGATCAAAAAGATCTGAAATTGAGGCAGCAAAAATGGATGGAGTTCCTGGGGGACTATACGTTCAAAAGTTATTTTGTGCCCGTTGTAAGGCAATGTAGTTGCGGATTCATTGAGACGCAGGTCTCCCGCCCAAGCCAACTAGTTGTAGGTTCATGTTGAGAGATTGACCCGGGAGTTGGAGATGTTGGCTATCTCTTGCGTTGACAAGCAGACCAGCGTCGAAGCATAATTGAACTGGACGGAAGTTCAGTATGACCTGGCTGATCGAATTTGGCAGACTATGGTTTGGGAAGCAGCATGAAGGAAATCATGGGTGCGGCTCGGTGGGTCAAAATCCCAAATCGATGGTTGAAGGTGGGCTACCAAGGAAAGACAATCGTTTGTGCGGCCCAAGCATGGGTAATCTATGTGTGGAGTTGTGGTACGATATACCAAGTACTCAACTCACTTAGGAGGCACGAAGTTGTGCCAAAATCTGAAGAAGTTGCTCTGGTGGCCAGGACCCTAGCAGGGTGTGGCACTATATGTGACAAAATGCCAGCCTTGCGCCTTAGTGAAGGCAGAGTGCCAAAAGCCTGGAGGATTCTTGAAATCCTCGCCTATTCCAGATTGGGAGTTCGACGTCATACCGATGAACTTTGTGCATGGCTTGCCAAGGTCGCGGTAGGGAAACGACGCCTTTTGGGTGATCATGGTTTGGTTAACATAAGTGTCACACTTCATTCCGCATAGGAAGGATGATCCGGTGGTGTAACTGGCAAAAATGTCTATGGATAACATAGTTAGACCGCATGGTGTGCCCCGCAACATCGTGAGTGATCGAGATTGGCGTTTTACGTCTAATGATTGGAGGTAGTTATAGAAAATGCTGGGGACTAAGTTGTAGTTTAGTCCAGTCTTACATCCGCAGACGGATGGGCAGACCGAGAGGGTCAACAGGACGTTGGAGGACATGCTTCGCATATGCGTTCTAGACTTCGGGAAGCAGTGGGAAGGCCATCTGTTTTGGTAAAGTTTGCGTACAACATTAACTACCGAGCGAGCATATAAATGGCGCCCTTCGAGGCCCTATATGGTTGAAGTTGTCGCATGCCGTTATCGTGGCTAGAAACGGATGACACGAATTTGTATTTAAAGCAAGAGGTGTTAAACACTACCCCTTTGGTGCGAACCATACGAGAACTTTTGCTAATCGCTCAGAAGAGGCAAACTAAGTGCTTTAATGCCACGCATCGGAATGTGGAGTTCGCGGTTGGCGTATTGGGAGCTATAGTCGTGCAAGAATGTTTCGCGGGTGAAACTCTTGAAGAAGCTGAGGCCGAGATACCTTGGACCACTTGAGAGCCCTGGAGCGGATCGGTGGAGCGGCTTAACGCTTAAGGATATCGGTGGAGTGAGTAGTCTACACGATGTAATGATCCTTGTAGTATTCGGAAGGCAGCGCAAGAGCCTTCGAACTTGATCGTGAGTGATCGAGTATTGGTGGACGAAAGGTTGACGACTAGTGTCAAGCCCGTTCGTTTTGGAGATCGTGAAGTCGAGCGACTTTGTCTCAAGGAGATCAGGATAGTCATTGTCCGGTGGGACAATTGCGGTAGGGAGGAGCTCTCTTGGGAGCGAGAGTAAGCTATGCTAGAGGAGTACCCGGAGTTATTCCGCTCAGGTAGTGCTTAAAGTTTTCCGTTTTCTTTCCTTTAGTAATTTCATGGGCGAAATTCTTTTAAAAGGGGGAGAGTTGTAACACCCCGAATCTCAAAAGAGGGACGGGTGACGTTTTAAGCCAAGCCTGGGATTTGGAGCAGGTGACACGGGCGTGTCACGGGCATGTCACGGGCGTGTCACGGGCATGACATGGGCGTGTTTGACCTTGGGTCACCTGGTCGACGTTTTGGTGATCGAAGGTCGTCGGGGGCGGTACACGGCCTGGGACACGGGCGTGTCCCAGGGCATGTCCCGCTCGGGAGGTTTCTGAGTTTTGCATACGGGCCGTGACACGGGTACAGACACGGGCGTGTCACATGTGACATGGGCGTGTCACATGTGACACGGGCGTGTCTGATGCCGTGTCGAAGGCCGTGTCCAACTCGGGACAATCCAGGCTGGTTCACACGGGGCGTGACACGGGCCCTGACACGGGCATGTCACATGTGACACGGGTGTGTCGGAGGGCGTGTCACAGGCCGTGTACTGGTCGGGTCGTGGGAGTGATGGCGAATGAGTGACACGACCATGCATACGGCCGTGTTGCAACCCGTGTTCGGCCCAGATTTTGTAATTTTGGGCTAAATCGCAGCCGTTCGATTTCTTGATTTGGGATCCGACGGCTCAGGGCTGTTGCTGGCATGTTATATCCGGGGAATAGGGTTTGAAACCCTTATTTTCTCCTAGCCATTCTCTTTCTAGAGTTTTAGAGAGAAGGGAGAGCAAGGAGGAGGAAGAAGGCCAAGATCCGATCACCGGCGGAGCTTCGGAGCTCCAAATCGCGATCCGAGTCCAGATCCGCGAAGGCGACGCCGATACGGTGCTTTCCATCCAGCTAGATCGTCATGACGCCGGGGAGAAATGCTAGGATAACGATTCTCATCTTGAGCATGTGAAGCTCTTCTTCCTTTGCATGGGAAAACCCCTCTCCCGCGAGTGTCGGCGAGATTGAGGTATTCCTTGGGGTAGATATGTAAAGTCCCCCTTGTTAGAGTCCGGAATCGTAGTACGGACATAGGCATGATGTGTGAAGCCTATCCAGACATGTTGGTCTGGATCAGTGATGATTTGCTATGCATTGTTAGCCGAAGAAGACTCCGAGCATTTTGATTGTTTTCGGGTTGCTATGCGGTAGTATGTATCAGGGAATCTTGGGGATTAACCCCAAGGTGCACCCGGAAATCTTGACGGAAACGCATTTCTATCATATCGGTGGCCCTAGAGCCAACCGGGTACATAGCGGGGTTATGTACCATGTATGAATGATATTTGGGACTGGGGAAGCTTAGCCCGCGTCAAAGGACAAATGGCAATGGCGGGGTGAGCAACGGGCTGGTGGACCCCTACCCGCTCCATCTGCTTAGTTAAAGCGACCTAAAGTTTTACGTGGGACTTGCCGAGGTTTGGAGATCGAGTCTAGGCTACGACTGAAAGGACTAAATGCTCACGAGGTTGCCGCCCCAAGGGGGTGGTGGTTGTAACATCCCATTTCCAACTAGACCCCTGGAAGTGGTTTTGTCATAACAGAACCCTAGGAAACCCAAGAATTAAAGTTTATCGACCAAGATTTCGAGTCAAGGGGTGGTCACGCCCGTGACCGACCCATCACGCCCGTGACCGACCCGTCATGCCCGTGACCGACCCGTCACGCCCGTGACCTAAGGCGTGACCCCTTCGACGATCGTCGACCTCAGAAAGACGATCGGCGAGCTCAGAAATTTCAACATGGGCCTGGCACGCTCGTGACCGATCCGTCATGCCCGTGACCTTGGAATTGCGTTGAGTGAGCTTAGCTCACTCAACGCCATAAGCTAGACGGCGTTGAGTGCACAGACTGCACTCAATGCCATCTGGTGTTGTCTGGATGGCATTGAGTGAGCTGAGCTCACTCAACGTCGTAGACTGGATGGCGTTGAGTGAGCTTTGCTCACTCAATGCCATAAACTAGACAGCATTGAGTGCACGGACTGCACTCAACGCCGTCTGTTGAGGCCTGGAATGGCGTTGAGTGAGCTGAGCTCACTCAACGCCGTAGTTTGGATGGCGTTGAGTGAGCTTACCTCACTCAACGCCATAAGATAGACGGCGTTGAGTGCATAGACTGCACTCAATGCCACCTTGAGTAGGCTGGATGGTGTTGAGTGAGCAGAGCTCACTCAACGCCATAATCTGAAAGGCGTTGAGTGAGCTGAGCTCACTCAACGCCATAGTCTGGGAGGGCCATTCTGAATGGCATTGAGTGAGCAGAGCTCACTCAACGCCGTATTCGGGATGACGTTGAGTGAGCAGAGCTCACTCAATGCCGCAACATGGATGGCGTTGAGTGAGCAGAGCTCACTCAACGCCGTAGCTTGGATGGCGTTGAGTGAGCTCACTCAACGCCATTGTACTTAGAATTTTTCTGGCAGGATTTTTGGCTGTGTGCTGGTTCAGCTGAACCGGGCCGGTCTAGATGGTGGGCCCAAATACATTATTAGGCCGTTTCTTTTAATAAGACCCAATTAAGTCTTATTTTAAAAAGTGTTGACCGGTTATGCCACGTGGCTGTCGGTTTTGAAAGCAAGGAGGAGCCACGACCATGGCCGAGAACCTGCTTTCATGGCCATCAATGACACTTGATGTCGTGGCCCCTTCCCCTCCTCTTTAAACGGCTGGATTCAAGTCCTCATAGGGATAAGAGGAGTTTCCAGCCCTCCTCCAGCTGTTACAGAGCCGTTTCTAGCCCCCACCACCATGGCCGAGCCAAGCTTTAATGGATCATTAATGGCCATTGAAGTTTTGGCCTTTCCCCTCCTTAACCGAGCTCTTAAACACCATCAGAGGCCCAAGAGGAAGGTTTCCCATCCTTTACCCGAAGCTTTCGAGCCCTCCCACCATGCTATTGAAGAATTCAAGCGACGCCACCACCGCGCTAATGGCTTTCCGTCGATCTGCACGCCTCCAGCCCGCGAACAAGGTCCTCCCCTCCTCTCTTTCTACGGGTAGATCTTAGAATTCTTTAGGTTTGATAATCGAACTCAACGGAGCTCGATCGGAAGAGCTCCTCTTCCCATTTTTCCCGCAAAAAAAGGCTAGTCACGGGTTCGTCGGATTCCGCCTCTCCGGCGACCGCGCCGGCGCCCGGCGATGGCCGCCACCTTAACGGAGGTGGTGGTGGCGGTGGCCGGCCAGGGAGGAGGCTGGATGGCCGGCGGCAGCTTCTGGAATGCACTCCAGGTCGGGCTAATCTCAGCCCTTGTTGAAGGAAGAAGAAGACCCAGCACTGTTGGATCTGCTTTAAGATTAGTGTTGTTATTTAATTCTTTTCTTTTATATGAATTTTCTGTACAAAATAACAGCCACTTTAGTTAATTTATGAAAAATACTTAGAGGCTCTATATGAAGAAATGGTCAACATGTAATTTGTAGCCCTATGGGTCTAATTTATTTTAAAGTTGATTTGGGTCAATTTGGTCAACTGGTTTGACCAGGGCACCTCTTTTAGTGGGATCTATACTTAGAGCTAGGTAGAGACTAAAAGGTGTGCTCACCCTTCATCCCTTGACCAAATGACTTGAAATTTGGGCAGGGAGTCTACCCTAGCTATACCTAGGCCCTGTCCAAAAATGGGAATTTTTGGAGTATGTTTTTCTATAGTTTTCAGAAAAATTTAATAATCTTAGGGTAAATTAATTAGATGGCTTAATGAATTCCAAACCCTCCCAAATTTTGGTGAGTGATCCCTGGGTTCACCATGAGGCTCTGTATAATTTTGCATCTGATTTAGAGATGTTTTAGATTGGAAATGTACAAACCTAAGCTTTGCCCTATTAAAGGGTTTTTAGGTCAAAAGTGCACTTTGAGATTGGAGTGGCCAGATCACCTCAACAGGGGATGAGATTTTGGCCACTGACTAGACATGATTCCTAGCACCCTCTCATGGATTTTTATATGGATTGGGGTAAATTTGCCCTAGGACCCAAGGTCAAACCCTAAGGATGGTTTTTGGTGATTTGTGAAGGGCAAGTGGTCAAATAACCTGATTATGA
Source organism: Platanthera zijinensis (assembly GCA_039513925.1). NCBI lineage: Eukaryota > Viridiplantae > Streptophyta > Magnoliopsida > Asparagales > Orchidaceae > Platanthera > Platanthera zijinensis. Next base: position 175,578,232 of record CM077091.1, read on the forward strand.
ATTGAAACTTGGTATATAGAATTCTAGGGTAGCTAAAATCCTCTTGTAGAAATATGAATGGATTTTAAAGTAAATAAGTCCCTCAAAACCCTAACCCTAGTTTAGGGCACAAAACTTGTAGAGATAGAAAATGTCACTAAAACTCACTGAACAGTGATGGGATTTGGGTAGAGTAGTTTTTAATGTTAGTACAAGCCCTGAAGATTTTATTATGAGTTTAAGATCATTATTTTGGATACTTCATTAACATTTTAGTAGTTTATATTAGTTGCTTAGAAATTTATTATGGAAAAAATACTTTCTGAAAATTGATGATCTTTAGGAAGAAGACTCTTTATTATGTTTTAAAGCTCAGTGAATTTTTATGGGTTTTTTAGAAGTTTAATTCTAAGGCTTGCTTCATTAAGTGTTGTTTCCCATGAAAACTTATTTAAATCTATTTTGGTGTCTAGCAAGCCTGTAAAATTATGATATTTCCACAATGACCTTTTCTGTACCATATTAATATTTAGTAATATTTCTATAATTTTATGATGAGTAATTTCAGTACTTCCTTCTTTACATAGGATTAATGAGATTATAATGGATACATTAATTAGAGGCTAAATACTTTCTGTAAAATCATGAAAATTAATATTTGATGATACCTTGCTGTTATTTAGTGATCATAATTTTTGGGTGGCCATTACTTGAGAAAATCATGTAGTTCATGTTTAAAATTACCCATGGCCAATCTTTTAGGAAAATTAAATAAAAATCAGATTAATTAGGAAAATTATAATCTTCTGGATTTAGACTAAATATGTCATGATAGACCTCCAGTAAATATTATAGGAGATTTGGAATACAATTTGAAGTACCTCCCCTTGTATACCTCATATAGCTTAGGATGGTCTGCATATAGTAAAACCGCAGAAACTGAACTAGAGTGGGTAATGAACTTGGGGAGATAGAATTTTGGTAGTTTGCTGGTTTGGATAGGGTAAGTAAAATTAAGTTCATTATTGGAAGTCAGGATGAGTAGAGTGTGAGATTGGCTAGTGTTAAGTGGTGTTCGGGAACAACAAAAGATCGTCCACCCCGGTTGGAGAGGAAGAGTCTCAATACACTAGGTTAGATCCAAAGTAATTTGAATGGGATCGGGTAATGGGTAATAACCAATAAAAGTAAGTGTCTTGCGAAAGGGAACGATAGGCTTAAGCTACCATCATAGTTCCTAGTGCCCTTTAAGAGCCCTTCACAGGGAATACCGGGGGCAGTCTTGGGCTAACGTAAACCGTAGGAAAAATAAACTACAAGAGCAACTAGAATATCTAGGGTTGCACATTCACACACCCCGGTAGCTAGGGAGGTAGAATAAGTTGGTTTGGTTGCCCTTCAGACGGTAGCTCTGAAGGTAGATGCACTGACGGGACAGTCCGGGGAGCCGAGGGCTCGAGGGTTTGAGTACATAATAAGGTGGTGGGTATTCGGTATTTGATTGTCGTTCACACCGATATCGGTATGTTGACTCAGCGGTGTGGGACACTTAGCCAAAGAAAGTCTGGTGGATATAGCCAGCACAAGTACGCGGATACTCTAGGTTGTGTTCTTCTAGGGGCGTACGGAAGGGCTAGGCCAGGTAGTGTGGATACCCGCCTAGGAGTGGGGGCCCGACCCACTGTCTCAGTTTGCCACTACGGAGGTTCCTGGGAGTGAAGCTAGCTGCCCGAACAGGGGGAACTAAAGGTCTGTGCGCATAGAGTCGTGTGCGTGAGTTGCACTTGCATGAATCATGGCATAGCATATCACTACACTCATATTTGCATACAACCGACACCCCAACGTATAAATCGGTATGAGACTTTTTATATGATGGGAGCCTTGCAGAAGACCCCTTAACTTATAAGTTTGTATGAGCATTCATATAAGTTAAGGTTACTTACTTATTTACTTACTTGCTCTCTATTTGTCTCCTTAAACATTTGCTACTTACTACATGTCTACTTTGCTACTCACTACGGTAGAACTGCTAGATGTACTCTATTTTAATTAGTTGTTTATACCATGAACAATTGTTAGACTAGTTCAACTATCATCCGTTTGATTATTCTCCACCATTGTAGCTTCCCTTTCCTCCTCTCCGCTCGGTGCTTAGGAGCCGTGGGGGGGGGGGTAGGGGATGATAGGGCTTAGTTTTTAGGACTAATGGTTTTCGAACCACAACATTACAGGAGCTCCGGATGGGAGACAGGGACTAGCAGCCCAGGGACCAGCACCAGCGGAGTATGGTGCGCATGGAGGTGGGTCAGTCTAGCACCGGAGCACCTGTGTCCAGCTCCGTGAGTGTTTAGTATTTTTATAGCTTCCGCGATGAGTGATTTGTAGTGAGGACTCTGATGTACCGGGCTCGAGCCCATTTTTCTATATTTTATCTGAACTGTTCCTTTGCAGTACTTTCTTTTACTATTTATTGATAGACTTGTTGTGATTTCTATTCATATGTGTTTCTGTGGACATGTTTATATTTAGTGTAACACTTACTTCTCTCTCTTTGTGCTCGAAAAGGGCCGGCAGAATTGACGTTTTGTAGTGGCGGCCTTCCCGTGAGTCAGTGCCACCGCAAAGCGTAAATTCTGGACTAAGACCCCGGTGGTTGAAAAAGAAAAAAAAGGGGGGTCTTACAGTGGTGGAGTCAAGGAGCGGATGGGGTTCGGACTGGCTTTGCCGAGTAAGTGCCCTGAGAGCACGGGGTGTACGGCCGTGTGAGTGTGCACCTGTGATGTGATGCTTATTTCGCTATGTTGCTTGCTTTACTAACAAGTGCAGGGAAGAAGCTTTGCCGCCCCAGTTTGGGGGCGGAATCGTTATAATTTGGTCAGCATAGCTGACCGTTACCTTTGTTTACCACCGTGCGGTGGATTGTTGCTTGCAGGTGCTGCGGAGCCGAGCGATAAATAGCGGGCTAAAGCCCAAGTTGCTGTGCCGGTCCTCGAAGGCCAATTTTTGAGTGTTTTCCTTTTGTACTCATGTGTGACCGGCCTGCGTGCCGAGATTTGGAAGACACTTTTATTAAGCAAACTCTTGTAAGGCCATAAGGTCAATATTCGTGTATTATACATTCCTATGGGTTATTGTAGTGGACATTCATGCTTGGCTGGGTTCTTTTACTTGTGCAACTTAATAACCTGCTTCCGCTAGATGCTATGTGTATGACGTTGTGATTGGTTGAATGGTCTCAATACGTAACCAACCGGTCTGTCCGTAGTATATGGCGCCGGGCCCCGGCCGGACCTACTGTTATATGCTATGTGACGGATAGGGGTGTTACACTCATACACCCTCGCAAGGGTCTACTCCCTCTCTATTTTTACAGCTAGGCCGCAAAATCGAAGACAGCTCAGACAAGCCCCCAAAGATTCGGGGAGGACGCTACAAACGCCCTCCTACGTTGTCACCTTGTGGCAAAACAAATCCAGGCAAAACATATGGAAATGACATGAAAATGAAACTGTCATATAAAGAAGGTAAAAGACAACAAATCTGAGCCCCAGGGGCGACAATCTCAAAGGCTACATCAAAAGCAAAAAGCAAAAAGCAACAAATGTACTATAAACAACAACAAAATGGCTACTACTCGTCCTCAGAGTCTGAGTCAGAACGCTCGTCCTCAGAGACATCAACAAAACTAAGGTTGGACGTGTCGCACCCCAGGCTCCTACTGACAAGGTGAAAAGCCTTCGAGACGCCACGCCGCAGGGCCAGCTCTCGAAAATCATCCATCTGGGGCTCCACCTCCTTGGACCAAATCTCGTCACGAAGCTCCTCGGCGATCGCGCTACGGTCCCGCCTGTAGTCCGCCGACGCTAAGTACTCTGAAAGCCCTACAACCTTGATCTTTGACACATGATCACCAGATGACAGCATCTCCACCTGGGCCTTCGCCGCCCGAAGCTGAGTCCCGAGTCCAGTCACCTCCTCCCGCGCCGCCTGAAGCTGTGCCTCCAAGCCTGAAGTCTCCTCTCTGGCATGCTTCAACATCTGAGTAGTCCTCTCCACCAGGGTCTTCTCCACTTCCAAGGCTACGCGCGCATCCTCCAATTCAGATCTCATCGCTGAACCCATCTGGCGGAACCGAGCAACATCCCGGTCCTGATTCTCCCGGAGAGCAAGGAACACATCTTTCAAGCTGACATAATTGTCATTCCAGGTCACCGCAATCTGGGCTTGAGTCTCTATCTGCACAAAGCAAAGCCCCAAGTTAGTATTAAAAAAAATACAGAAGAATGAAAAGGTTCACCAATCAATGTTCTTACCGCCTCACTCATAGCCCGCAAAGAGGCAGACATCTGTGGAGCCACCACCTCCGCGATCGGAGAAGCGAGTATCTGTACCTCAGAGGAAGTCTCAGGACAAGTGTCAGAAGGAATCACTGCCACCATCACGTCACGATCACCAGAGGGAGCCATGATAGCCTTCCTCTTTCGACCCCCTCCCTGAGGGGCGTCAACTACCTGGGTCGCGCCTGAAGAAAGACCGCGTTGCTGGGTCACACCTGAAGAAAGACCGCACCGCATCAAACGCTTCTCCTCCACGAAAGCAAAGATGTTATATAACTGATTGACTGGCTCAAGGGGGTCCGAAAACCCAAGAATAGGGGAAAACTCTCGCTCCTTCCCCTTCACCCGGCGACAGCGATCGGCCAACGTATCCCAAGCCTCAGGAATGCCCAAGTAATTCTTGATGTACCCAAATAAAGTGTTCCCATGATGACAGTCGGCACGAGCCTCAAACTCTAGCCAACTCTTGTTGCTACGAACCTCCACCCGTTCGCCGTCGTCCGTGCACACATCGCACCAATCACGGAATAGGTCCAAAGTAAGTCGTCCCCCATGCTCGCGGAAGAAAACAATCAAGCCCATGAGTTGAGAAACCCCAACAGGGGTGAACTGTGAAATAGGTACCGCACAAAATCTGAGAATCTCGATCACCTCCTCGCATGGCGGAAAACAAAAACCGGATCACAAAGAAATTTTGCAAATCATCAGCCAACCTCGAGGAGGATTTTGAACTCGCTCTTCGGCACGAGGAATCCTCACTTCCAGATCCATCAGCAGGCCGTATTTCTTCCTCCACAAATCAATGCCATCCTCAGTCAACGAGGAGCGCAAGCGCATCGGACTAGAAGAGCGCTTCGAGGCCTGCAAAACCAAAGAATAAAAGGGGAAGGTCAATTAGCAAAAAGCAAAATGCAAGGGCCTAAGCGCAGCCATCATGTTAAACAAGCAGGCACGAAAAGGCCCGTAACGACACTTCCAGGAGCGCAAGGCGAGTAATAGCACGCGCGCACAACACGCGCACATCCACGTGCCGGGTTGCACACACGCACCCGCGCGCACGGTCGCGCGGGCGCAGACCCGCGCTCAGGGTCACGCGCGCGCACACTCGCGCGCGAGGTCGCGCGTGCGCACACTCGCGCGCCCGCGCGCCCGCGCGCCGAAGGACCCGCGCGCAGGGTCGCGCGCGCGCACACCTGCTCGCGAGGTCGCGCGCCCGCGCCCGCGCATGCAAGGATCATCGTGCAGGGCGCGCGCCCCGCGCGTACACCCGAGCGCGCGCGCCCTGCGCCCGGGTCCTTGCGCGCGCGGGCGCGTGCGAGGTTGCACGCGACCTCGCGTGCGAGGTTGCGCGCGCACACCCGCGCGCGAGCACCCGCGCGCACCCGTGCGCGATGTTGCGCTAGTGCACCCGCGCGTGAGGTTGCGCTAGCGCACCCGCGCGCTGGGTCGCGCGCGCGCACCAGCACGCTTTGTCGCGCGCGCCCACCCGCGCGCTGGGTCGCGCGCGCCCACCCGCGCGCCCACCCGCGCGCTGGGTCGCGCGCGCCCACCCGCGCACTGGGTCCCGTGCGCCCACCCGCGCGCTGGGTCGCACGCACGCACCTGCGCGCTGGGACGTGCACGCGCTCCTGCGCGAGCGCGCTGGGTTGGGCGCACGCACCCGCACGCAGGGCTGCGCAAGCGCACCCCCGCGCGCGCGCTTGCGTGCTTCCGGGTGCGCCTTTACACTCGCCCGCCGTTGCGCCGGCGCGTCTTCGCACCGTCAAGCACGCAGACCCCCTCGTGATTGGATTCGTCGGCACCTTGCCCGAAGCCCCCGTCCCCGCTCCTTCAATTTGATGTAGCACCACCGCCGCCAATCGTATAAGTGCGAGCATACCTTCGAGGCATCATTCTTCGCCTTCTCGGTCTTCTCTCCGGAGGAAGACATGGAAGTGGGGAAGAAGATGATTAAAAATCCTAAGTTGTCTCTTACACGGCTCACCAACAACAAAGGATTTGGGGGGTAGTTGATATGGATTGGATCCATTTTATAGCTTTAGGGGTGCACATAGCAATCCCCAAAATGAAATCATGGGGTTGACTAGTCAACCCCATGATTCCCTTCATGATGGGAGAAATGAGGGTCCACTTTCTCTCATCTTTTATCTCCTCCATCCAATTCCCCCCTCTTTCTCTCCCACCAAAAATGAGATCAACAAAAAGGGGAAAGAGGGGAGAGAGAACACCGCCGCCGGCCGCCGGCCGCCCGGCCGCCGCCGGATGGCCGCGGCCGCCCGCAGGCCGCTCCCGCTAACCCCCGCCAAGCGGTGGCTCGCCGCCCGAACCTCTACCATTCGATCATGGCGCGCTACCACGACTGTCTGATCAAGGGGAAACCACCCACTAACCCACTACGTTAGTGGTGGGGCCCACCATGATCTCCCCCTGGATCCTATAAAAGGACCCCAGGGGCTCTTCATTTCTCACATTTTTCCTCCGCAGCTTATTCTTTCTTGCGCCAGAGCTCTGCCTGTTTCCTATCGTAGAGAATTCTCCAGCCACCGCAAAGCTCCGCCGAGGTGAAAACGACTAGTCCCCAAACCTGAAGAAGAAGGCTTACAAGACATCCTTGCGTGGAACGCCGCGCCAGCTTTCAAGCTCCGAAGACTCACGCGGATTCCACCGTTCAAGCCCTCTCCACGGCGCACCCTGTTGCCCGTGGGAAGAGCAAGTCTCCCTCTCACCTCCACTTTTGTAACAAAGAGCAGTCTGTCGCCCTTGATTCTCTTAACATTTTGTAACCTCCAACAACTTAGTGGATTTTGACTGACACAAAACCAGTCACGTGGTTTTTCACCCGGTTGAAGGGTTTTCCACGTTAAAACTCCTGGTGTACATTTCCATTTTTTCAACTGACTGTGTGCGCGCTCAACCGCTCTGCGAGCTAAGGCGGTCTAAGTTAGTCCGGTTTGACCGTAGCGCCGAGTTTGGCCACAACAATATCACTTTTCATTATCAATTATCCAATGTCAGAAATGTACTTGATCCCGTTGCCGGCGGTGGTCTTTGTAACCGTTCGTTGTAATGCACTCTCCAATTTTTCACAACTTGTTCGTGATATGTACACCATGAATTAAAAATATGTGGCATCGGAGAGCAATCACTCAAGACTAGCCGAATGAAGTGATTTAAAGTAGAGAATGAAGGAGGAGGAGAAGAAGAAGGGCGAACCATGCCGTCGAGCGTGGGGTGCGGCGGAGAAGAAGTGGTCGTGGGGCGGCGGAAGCAAGAGTGATCGAGCGTGGGGCGGCGGAAGCAGGAGCGTCGAGCGTGGGGTGCGGCGGAAGATTTGGCGTGGATTGCGGCGGAAGAACTGCTGTTTGCGGATAAAAAAAACCAAAAACCTTAAAAAAGAATTAACCCGATTTGCGGATAGCGGTTTGAGGTTTACGAATATCAATTCCCATGTTTTTATATACATAGTAAAATGATGAGCAGGTTTTAACTGCGTTGAAGTTCTCGGGGGCTGAAAAACTAAAGATATCTTTAATTAATATAATTAATATAGGAAAATTTTTAGGTGCACTAAATGCACGGTTCTACCGTGCCCATATAAAAACCCTCTTTCATGTGGGGCCCCACCTCATTATTCCTCTTTTCCTGAAAAAAAATCAAAAGACCCGCCTATCTTCTTCCTCGCGGAGCCGACGGAGCCTAGGGTTTCAGCGGTCCTCGACTCCTTACTCGCCGCATTTCTCACCGCCGTACTTCTCGGGCCTCCGCCATCGCCGCATTACTCCGGTCTCCTCGTCTACGCAATCTAGTTGGCTTCAGGATCTTTGAAGGTAATCAAACTAGACTTTAAGCCTGCCACCGTTCCAGCTGTAAGTTGGGCCAGATGGAAGAACATTGACGCGGCCTTTTACACCATTCCAGTTGTTAGTTGTCTATTTTTTTGAATGGGCACACTAGCTTAAAATCTGGCACATTCCAGTTGTAAAGATATTTTTTCACCGTAAAAAACTGTCACAGTCCAGTTGTTATGTGTGTATTCCAGTTGTAATATTTGTATTACAGTTGTAAAACATTCAAGTTGGTTTTCCGTGTGTAATAGTTGTCTAGTTTTTTGAATTTCTTTCTAGCCTAAAAGAGGGTTTATTCCAGTTGTAAAGATGTTTTTCCCACCGTAAAAACTGGCACATTCCAGTTGTTTTGTGTGTATTCCAGTTGTAATATTTGTAATCCAGTTGTAAAACATTCAAGTTTGTTTTCATTCACATGCATTCCATCCTTTCCAGTTGTAACCTGTAGTGCAAGTATTTTAGTCCAGTTATATTTTTAAGTTTTCCAGCCATAACCTAGTATATTGCTAGTTTTAAGTGACTTTATTATTGTTTATTGTCTGTAGATGACAGGTTCTAGCTATTTGTATAGCCGGTGCGCTGTAAAATCCTTCAAAGCCAATGCTAAACCTTTATTGGATGTACTAAGCGATGAATCGATCGAGTCTCTTCGAGAATTTAGGATTTTAGATTTGTTCAAGATGCCGGTTATTCAGCAAAATATCCCACTATTATATTACCTTATGAAGTCCTACTCTGTTAGGAGAAATGCTTTTCTTTTGGGTAAATGTTATGTTAAATTTTCCGTGAATGAAGTTGCATGCATTATGAGTCTGCCAAACCGCGGAAGGGAATTCCATTTTCAGCGATCACCTCTATCCAAGACACAAACAAAAAAATTTACACCGGTAAAGGGAAGACAAAAGAAGAGGAAAGGGGATAACCTAGGTCACCACAGTCAAGCGATAACAAAGTATCCCGGGAGGGATCATCTTTCTCCCCAACATAGAGATGTAATTGACTTCATGTTGAGTCGATACCCTGATCGGTACGTAAAGTTGCATTTTTGTTAGTATTTTGTTAGAGATTTTTATTATTTACTCATTTCACTTTATACGCAGAGATTCTATTGTTATTGAGCGTGGAAATATTTTTATTTCTCGAGTGAGTCTTCTTGACATTTTAGGGACCGAGTGGGTGTGCTCCTCCCATATAGATGCATATGCCTACGTTTTGAATTCACTCATAGAGAGGGAGGACAATAACATGCTCAGATTCTTGTTTGTATCTTCCAACCACGCGGTAATGAATAAAAACTTTTAAGTTATACTAATTATTGCTTGTTATTTATTGTCTGTATTTTTCTCTCTATTTATCTACAGTACTATAAAAGATGCGGCAAAACAAGCCGTAGGTTGGTAGATCATATAACCCATGACTCATTTGGAGGTGCCGAGGCTATCATGATCCCATGTCATGTTGCAAGCCACTGGGTCCTCCTGGTGGGAAATTTGAAGGGCAAGTATTGGGATTTCTATGATTCACTTCCGAATCCCATGCATAGGTCATCCCTCCGAGAAAATGTACGTTACTATATTTTGCATGTAGTAACTGTAACTTTATTAGTTTTCATGCCTGATTGCATCGTATTTTTATGTGCAGATAAGATTTCTCCACGAGGACAGAGCAGAGGTGCTACCGGGAGATATTATTGATTGGCCAATACACACCGTCGAGGGGCTTCCCACACAGGACAACGACAACGATTGCGGCATCTTCGTGATGAAGTATATGGAGGCGAGCTTGGGAAAGGATCGGGTGGATTGGACAAGACATACTAGCTGGGCGAAGGAAATGCCGAGAATTAGAGCAGAAATTGTGGCAACACTACTACAAACATTCCAAACCTCGTTGCTAACTGAAAATGGTTTTTGTGTATAAAATTAATGCTTTGTTTAGAGCCGAAATTGTGGCAGCACTTGAATATTGACCAACAAATATGAATTTTGTTGTTAATGCTTTGTTTAGAGACGACAATGAACTGCTGCAGTTCTGTTTTGGTACCTGCACTATGAAGATGCATTATGAATGTTGATACCTGCATATATGAATGTTGATATGCCTTTCTGTTTTGGCAACAGTTCTGTTTTGGTTGTGTTATAAATTAATGAATATTGACCAACATATAAGATAGGCACAGAAACTGCAGATATGAATGAATATTGTGGCAACAATACTTATGTGATTTGACATCACCATTTAAATACATCAGGAATTGCAGAAAATTTTAAATGGATGTCGTCCGCCGAAACTTCATTGTTCAGATTCGGGCATGGAATCGTATCACCCCCAGCCGAGTTTCGATTAAGAGACAAATTTCCCATGAAGTCGTACTCCTTGGGTGATATCTTGACATTTTCCACCTTTTGATCTTCTCCCTTTGACTCCTTTTTGTTCTCTAATAAAAATAAAAATGTAATATTAGTAATTGTTAGTAAAAAAACTATTTGAAAACAAGTTTCTTACTTTTTCTTTGCGTTGGTTTCTCCCAATGACTCTTAGGCCGGTTGTTTGATCGCCCCTTACGTCGCATTGCCGGTGGATCTCGAACATTACCCTTGTCTGTTTGATTATCAGGAAATAAACCATTTTTGACCTTCTCATCATGCTCTAATATCTCATCTGATTTCTTAGCAATGTCATTCATGGCACTTAGAACATACTCTCTGGCAATCTTGCAATCTTCTACCCGACGAGTGAGATCATAGGTAAACCTCATCATATGACTTCTGAACACTAAATTGGAGTCAAAGTCATCCTAACTAGCAGTCTTGAAACGATACACATCCTTCTTCGCCGAAACGGCGAATCTTCTGAGTATGTATTTCTCAGGTAATTGCGTCACATTTTTATGATTATACACCCTTAATATATGTTTGCATAAAATTCCCCTTGTTTGAAACCCTCTGCATGAACAATCAGCATCATAATTGGTTGGATGAAAGGACACAAACCATTGTTTAACATTATTGGCAATGTCAGAATGTTGTAAAACATACAAGATACGCTCGTCAGTTAGTCTTGATTCCTCTACAATACAAACACCAACAGCACCGTCCATAAATGATTGCTCAAACAATGAATAACACTTTCGAGTGTAAATCTTTGATACTTTTTTAAGTAGTAGGCAATCACTGTACTTTAATGTTACACTACCATGTTTGCATCGAAAGTCTTCATCGTGTTCGGATCGATGCCAACTTGAGGTTAATTTGTCCAAACCAAGATAACATTCAACAAGTGAACTTGTAGCTTTAGAACAACCATGTAAAACATTATTAGCTGATTCACTCCTTTGGGTCGATAATATACCGAGATCCAATCTCTCTTTATTGAAAGCGGTTGACCATTTCATTCTAACCTTAAATAGGTCCTGCAACCACCTATTTTCACCCAGGTTTCCTCTTCTTATCATATCACTCCAAGAATTTTCAAATTCAACTTCACTTTCACATTTACTCATACAGTTGTAGAAAAGAGATCTAATACATCTATCATGATTGAAAGCAGGTACCTTTGACGGTGCTTTCTTTGAGATGTGCCACTGACACAAACGATGTCGAGTATTGGAAAAAACTCTCTCAATAGAAACAGCCATTGCCTGGTCTTGATCCGTAAATATCGTGATGGGTTGTTTTCCCCCAACAAACCTCAAGAAGGTCTCGAATACCCAACAAAAAGATTCAATGGTCTCCGTTGCTATAAAGGCCCCGCCGACAAAAATATTCTGCATATGGTGGTTAACAGCAATAAAGGGGGCACATGCCAAGTTGTACTTGTTTAATCGATATGTCGTATCAAATATGATAACAGCACCGAAGCAATCGTAATCAATTTTGCTACGCCCGTCGATCCAAAAGAAACTAATCAGTCGATTCATTTCGTCCGTTTGAATATCATAGGAAAACATATTATCCTCTGATTGTCGTTCCCGCAATATGTTTGACAGGCTCATGGCGTCCCCACTATCTATTAGAGCTTTTCTTTCTCGTTGGACAAAATTATAGGCATCGGTCTTAGAAAATCCTACATTTTCAACACCACCTACTTCATCGACAAGAAAATTGTATGCATCGGTTGTTCTAATACCCACACCTGTCATATTCTTTAGAAGACTGGCTTGGGTATTAGATATACTGCGCTGAGACCGCAACAAATGCTTGTCATTTTCTGATGCTAGAGGATGGTTATGTTCCTCGACAAATTTGGTAACATCCCAATTCTTCCCTTCTTTATCTGCATTGAAATATATGCAAGCTAAACAACCTGTGCGAGTATCCAACTTGCGGTACCTTTTTTGATCGTCAATCGTCGGCTTAGATACCTTTACACCAGACTTGGAGCAACAATACCCTCGGCCCTTAATAATCATCGTATGTGTCCAGTAGGCAATATTTTATTTCCTAACACTAAAGCCTGTTCTATGAGCATAGTCGCAGTAGGCACCATATGCTTCCTCCTCACTGTGCACAATAGGGAATGCTACAGTTCATCTCTGTAAATTAAAAAATAATTACAGTTATAATAAAGAAATTCCAGTTGTAATTACAAAAATACAGTTGTATTTGAGAGTTGGCAAATATAATTCCAACTGTAATATTACGATTCATCTTGGAAATGAGGACAAATCTTGCCCGTTCTCTGTTCTAGTGGTTGAATGAAGGTGGGAATTACAGAGCAGGAAGCTTAAAGACTTACATTGCCATAACTATCAAATACTGGTTTCTTGTCCGTTTGCTCCATCAAGTAATATGGAGCTTTTCCGATTTTTCAAAAACTCAGCAGCACCTGCATTCTAAAAAAAATCCGTATAAGTAATAGAGCATGAAGTTATATTTTGAGGCAGGCTTAAAGTCTAGTTTGCTTACCTTCAAAGATCCTGAAGCCAACTAGATTGCGTAGACGAGGAGACCGGAGTAATGCGGCGATGGCGGAGGCCCGAGAAGTACGGCGGCGAGAAATGCGGCGAGTAAGGAGTCGAGGATCGCTGAAACCCTAGGCTCCGTCGGCTCCGCGAGGAAGAAGATAGGCGGGTCTTTTGATTTTTTTTTCAGGAAAAGAGGAATAATGAGGTGGGGCCCCACATGAAAGAAGGTTTTTATATGGGCACGGTAGAACCGTGCATTTAGTGCACCTAAAAATTTTCCATTAATATATAAAAACACTGTGGCGTGAGTGAAGAGGCGCATGCTCCCTTATATTAATTAATATAATTAATATATAATTTCACTGTTTAAACAGCTCCAAAAACTTATTGATTCCCAAAACCTACCTACCTACCACTCTTACAGTCAGTCTCGTTCACTTTTGCTACGCTGCGAACACGAAAAAAGTGACGGACAGCTAGGTGGGTGGAGGGGAAAGCAGCGTCGGAGGAGGAGAACAATATCGGCCGGAGTCCCGCCGGTCATGAGGAACGTGCTTAATCCCGTTGTGTTTGCCCTGACAATCGCTGCCGCCGAAGCTACTTCCGCCGCCGCTGCCAGCAGCCTAGCTCTTGGGCCTCTCCTCGGCCAACCGACTTCTTCTAATACTCCTCCTTCCATCATCCTCCTGCCATCGAAGGCCATCAGCACAAGTTATCCACTGACAGGTCTGTTTCTTTCACTCCTTCCGCTGTCTCTTTTTTTCACCGCCCGCATTGCTAATTGCTATGTGTATGTGTTTGTTCATTTGAATCCTTTGATTTGTGCATAATCAGCCTCCAGATTGGCCGCCGAATGGGCGCATGGTATTGGTCTCTCGGTCTCCAGCAGCCTCGATCTGATCTTCCAGTCCGCCGCCGGTTCCGTCCCGGATAAATTGATCTATGCTTGGAATTTGGTCCGCATGAAAGCGTTGGCGCCCGTGCTGACGGTGCTGGTGGCGGCCTGCCTCGTCATGTCGGTTATGATGATAGTGGAGGTCAGCTCAATGGCTTCCGTCAGCCTCGCCGTCAAGCTGCTCCGCCGCAGGCCAGACAAGCGCTACAAATGGGAGCCCATCAAGTCAGACGAGGAGACCGGCAGCTTGGCCTACCCAATGGTCCTCGTTCAGATCCCAATGTTCAACGAGAGAGAGGTAATTAATTACGAGTTAAACGGCAGAGAAAGAAAGAAATAGTCCCCAAATCCTCCTCTGCACTTGCCCTATTTCATCCCTGGCTCAAATCCTCTTTCACCCCATGCGCGCAGGTATACAAGCTCTCCATTGGAGCTGCGTGCGCGCTCACATGGCCGCCGGATCGGATCATAATACAAGTCCTTGATGACTCGACGGACCCCGCCATTAAGGTGCGATGCGCAAACCCTAAATCTTCTTATTTTAATGCTCATAATACTGTTCTCATGACAAAGAGTGACGCATCATCCTCTCGTCAGATGCGTACAAATGAATACTTCCTCAAAGTACTCTTGTAGCCTACGCAGTTGCCATAAGTTTCTCCTTCCTGGAAACTGCCTCACCGTTCCCAAGTCACATCACCGTAGGATGTAAAATGTTGGATGCTTAAACCTTCATAAAAGCTGTGTTGGAAATTAGTCAAATTAGTGCATGTTTAATATACCTAATCATTAAGTTGCTGTTGTTTGTTTTCACTTTTTAGTTGTTACAGTAGCTATTAGTTAAATTTAGGAGTTACTGAGAGGAGTGAAATTAGTTGTTGTTGTTGTTGTTATTTGTTTTCACTTTCTAGTAGTTACAGTAGCTATTAGTTAAATTTAGGAGTTACTGAGGGGAGTGAAATTTGTTAGTGCAGTAGTGGAAGGAGTAAATGAATTATATGTTAGGTTGCTAATAGATAGTGAGTTTTTGCTTAAGAGAAGCTGAGGATGACGAGCACTCAATTTTCTGTGTATACGAGAACTATTGGTTGCAAATGAACAAAACCACACACTGAGGATAATAAAGGTAGTGACAAATACTGCTAGTAAAAATAACAGAAGATATGTGAATAACACTTGTTGCGGACAAACTCGACGCACTGGTCGGATCAGAATAATTTGGACCGTCGTAGCTCACGGAGCGATCGAGCGCGCATACAGTCAATGAAAGAGAAAAGGTACACACGATGTTTTTACCGCGGACCACCTTACCGGCCGGCCGCCGCACGCCTGATCTGTTAGGGCAAGACTACGGGGAGCAACTACGGGAGAGAGATCTAGAGAAAACTAGGAGAATTTAGGGTTAGGGAGGAAGGAAGGAGAATACCTGATAACATTCTTCATGACCCCCCAAAAGGGGGCTGCCCGGATATAAATATATCCGGGCATGGAGGGGCCGGCCGGCCCCTCCAAGGGGGCTGAACCCGCCTGGTTCAGCCCCTGGCCGGCCGGTTCAGTGAGTGGGGGCTGAACCCAAAGGTTCAGCCCCGTTGTTAAGCGCTCCCCTGGTTCTCCGTACATAATGACGCCCGGCAAAGCGCAGCGGGGGCGTAACATTCCCCTCCCCATCAAGAGCCAACTTGTCCTCAAGGTGGTAGTGCGGGTAGAGCTCTTTGAAGTCGAAGAAATCCACCAAAGAGTTGTGTGCTGGCGAGCGGCCCTTCCATTTGACCAAGAGCTCGGGCCGGTATTCCGTGCCCCGACTCTTCCACCGGTGCCCCAAAATATCCTCGGGCAGCGGCCGCAGCTCCCCCAGAGAAGTAGCCTCGGGCAAGTCAGTACTGGGATGGACATGCGGACCCAACTTCCGCTTGAGCAAGGAGACATGGAACGTAGGATGAATGCGGGATCCCTCCGGCAAAGCTAAAGTATAGGCCACCGGCCCCACCCTGCTGATGATCTGAAAGGGGCCGTAGTAGCGCGGGGACAGCTTCTGGTTGCCACGATGAGCAACGGACAACTGGCGGTATGGCTGGAGCTTAAGAAAGACTTCGTCACCCACGGCGAACTCCCGCTCCGTACGGTGCTTGTCCGCCTGAGTCTTCATGCGGTCCTGTGCCAGGCGGAGATTCGCCCGAAGAGTGACCAACATGCGATCCCGATCCAGAAGAGCACGATCCACGGCCGGAAGAGCTGTGCTACCCGGCTCATACTAGCCAAAGACGGCGGCGGCCGTCCGTAAACCACCTCAAAAGGCGTCATTTTGCTGGCGGAGTGATAGGACGTGTTGTAACAGTATTCAGCCCAATGTAACCAATCCGGCCAACTCCGAGGCTCATCCATAACAAAGCAACGAAGGTACGTCTCGACACCCCGATTGAGCACCTCGGTCTGGCCATCCGACTGTGGGTGATGCGCTGTGCTGAAGTGTAAGCGAGTGCCCTGCAACCGGAAAAGCTCCCTCCAAAACCCACTGATAAAGGTGGGGTCTCGATCAGAAATAATGGCACGAGGAAGACCATGCAGACGAACGATTTCCCGAGCGAAGAGTGCCGCCACAGATTCCCCAGAGTACGGATGACTGAGGGCCAGGAAATGATCATACTTGGAGAGCTTATCTACCACCACCAGAATCACGGACTTGCCCTTAGACTTAGGCAGCCCATCGATAAAGTCCATGGACACCGTGTCCCAAACAAGCTGCGGAATATCCAACGGCACGAGTAGCCCTGCAGGAGAAGAAGTCTCATATTTCTGCCGTTGGCAGATGTCACATTGCCGAACAAACTGCTGAATGTCCCGTCGCATGCCAGCCCAAAAACAGTTAGCACGTGCCCGCTGAAGGGTGCGTAGCACCCCCGCATGCCCCCCCTGTGGGCGACGAGTGGAACTCATGCATCAGTACGGTCTTCCAGGCTGAATTGGCGGGCACGACCACCCGACCCCGATAGTATAGCCGACCATTACACAGATGATAGCCGACCGCTACCTGTTCGCCTCGCTGGAGAGCCTCCACCATCGGTCCGAGCGTGTCGGATCGCAGCACCTCCGCCTGGATATCCTCCAGTGAATCGATCAGCGGACCCGAAAGGTGAGAAAGAGCTGCCTCGGGCAGACGGGAGAGAGCATCGGCCACCACATTCTCTTTACCCCGACGATAAACGATCTCGTAGTCATAGCCCAGAAGTTTGGTAACCCATTTCTGCTGTAGCGGCGAAGAGACCCGCTGGTCCAGGAAATGCTTCAAGCTCTGATGGTCCGTCCGAATCTTAAAATGTCGGCCCAGCAAATAGGGCCGCCAGACGGCCACTGCATGAATGATCGCCAATAACTCCTTCTCGTAGGCGGAGAGGCCCAACGTACGAGGAGCTAATGCCTTGCTGTAAAAGGCTATGGGCCGCCCCGCCTGCATCAGAACCGCCCCGATGCTGACTCCCGACGCATCCGTCTCCAAAATGAACTCCTGCGTGAAATCTGGTAGTGCCAACACTGGTGTGGAGGTCATAGCTCGCTTGAGAGCCTGAAATGCCTCCTCCGCCTCCTCATTCCAAGAGAAAGAATCCTTCTGTAGTAGCTGGGTCAATGGCCTAGCGATCTTGCCATAGTCCTGTACGAAGCGTCGGTAGTACCCGGTGAGGCCCAAGAAACCCCGCAAAGCGCGAACTGTCACCGGTCGCGGCCAGGACTGCATACTCTGTATCTTCCGCGGGTCGGCCCGCACTCCCTGAGCAGAGACCAAATGGCCTAAATACTCCACCTCCTCCTGTCCGAACGAGCACTTGGAACGGTTGGCATACAGGTGGTGCTGGCGCAGGCGACCAAGGACCTGTTCCACGTGGCGCACGTGGTCCTCCCAATTGGCGCTGTAGATGAGGATATCATCAAAGAAGATCAAGACAAAGACCCGCAGAAAATCTCTGAATATCTCGTTCATGTTAGCCTGGAATGTAGCGGGCCCCCCAGTCAGCCCGTTCGCCATAACCAAAAACTCATAGTGACCGTCATGAGTCCGAAACGCCGTCTTGTGGATGTCCTCCTGCGCCATCAAAATTTGATAATAGTCGGAACGCAGGTCTAACTTGGTGAATCGCCGTGCTCCATGAAGCTCATCTAGCAATTCCTCGATGTGAGGAATCGGAAAATTATCCTTGACAGTAGCACCGTTCAAGGCACGGTAGTCCACACAAAATCGCCAGGACCCGTCTTTCTTTTTGACCAAAATAATGGGAGCCGAAAAAGAACTGGTACTCGGCCGAATGATGCCAGCCTCCAGCATCGCGCGGACGCTGCGTTCAATCTCCGCTTTCTGAACATGTGGGTAGCGGTACAGACGAACATTCGTAGGCTCAGCCCCCGCTTTGAGCGGAATACGGTGATCTTGAAACCTCGGTGGTGGCAAGGAGCGTGGTTTCTGAAAAACATCAGCAAAATCTGTCAGAAGTAACCGTAACTGAACCGGTACCTCAGAAGGAGTGGACTCGCCGGTCTGAACCGTCCTGAGAATGGCCATCATCTGCCCCTCCCCGCTTAACCGCTGCATGCTGCGAAGAGAGACCTCTTTAACAGGAGATGACATCATACCCTTCAGGCAAAACTGTTTCTCGCCATGCACGAACTCCATGGTCATGTGTTTCCAATCAAAAGTCACACGCTGTAGCTGGCGCAACCACTGAACTCCCAACACCATGTCGGAGTCACGAATAGGCAGTAGGTAGACATCAGTCCGTCCCACGTAACCATGTATCTGCATCTCCACTCCCTTCAGCACCCCCTCACACTGCAGCTTGCTGCCATCCACCACCATAACGTGAAAAGCCGCTCCCTTATCAACCAGGTGCCCAACTCGTCGTGCCACGTCGGGGTGTATGAAGTCGTGGGTACTCCCACTGTCCACCAGGATAGTAACTTTCTCTTGGTCAATCCGGCCCGCCAACCGCATAGTAAGCGGGGGTGCACAACCCTCGAGAGCATGTAAAGAGACCCCGAACTCCGTCTCGTCCAAGTCCCCGTCTACCTCCAACTCCTCAACCGACGCCGGCTCGTCTCCGTCCTGCTGCAACATGAAAACCTGTAGCTTCTGACACTTATGACCGGGCACAAACTTCTCATCGCAATTAAAGCAGAGGCCCTTCTCCTTCCGAGCGGCCAACTCGCTCCAAGACAACCGAGTCACCGTCGGTTTGTTACCCACAGGTTGCTCCCGGCGCGCCGCTGTGGCCGGGGTCGAAGACGGCCTACTCATGAGCCACGCCCGCTGCCTGTTAAACCTCTCCTCCTGGATCCGTGCCAAGGTAATGGCGTGGTTCAAGGAACGGGGCATGAGCGCCTGTACCTCATCTCGAATGTGCTCCTTGAGGCCAGATATGAAACAGCTGTAGAGAGTCCTTTCCGGCCACTGAACCCGATTTGCTAATTTCTCGAACTCCGTGCGATACTCCATCACGGAGCCCTTTTGACGCAGCTTCTGAAGGAGGGTCTCAAAGTTCTCATACTCCAGTGGACCAAATCGGGCTGTAAATCCATCCACAAACTCCCCCCAAGGCACGTACTCCCGGCCCCGCAGGAATCACTGCGTCCACTGGAAGGCGTCGTCCTTCAAGTGGAAGGACACCAGCTGCACCCACTGCCCTTCTGGCACCTCCTGGTACTGGAAGAAAAGCTCCGCTTTGTGAATCCATTCCAAGGCATCACCGCCCTCGAACTCTGGAAAGTACATGCGGGTAAGTCCGGGGGTCAGACGTTGTGTCCCTGGACCTCCGTCCCGCCTTGCGTGTTCCCCATGCTCAAATCCGCCGTAGCCGTGTTGTTGTCCCGCTCCCCAAGGCGGAAGTTGCGGCTGGCCGCCCCATCCTGGGCCAAAACCGGCCATTCCCGGTGGCCCAAATCCGCGTGGAGGAGGGAGTCCCCCCCTTGGCTGTCCCGCCGTGTCGGGTGGCTGCCGGAGCCCGAAAGGCTCATCCCCGCCTCGGCGCCACTGTTCCTGGCCCGATCCGAAGTCGCCGAAGCCCGCCGCTGCAGATCCTGGCGGGAACGACCCCGACGGACCTCCAAACGCCGCTGCCAGGCCCGCCGGAGGTCCATGGGCCGCCGACGCCGCACCTCCCGCCGTCCCAAGCCACGCCGCGCCAGGCGGAGCCCCTCCCGCAAGCCGCACGCCCGCTACCCCTTCCGCAAGCCGCGCGGCGGCCGAAACCGCGGGATCGGCCCCCGATCCGGCCGGGTCGTCGGTCACCGGGGTTTTCCCTTTCAATAGGGTCTTCAACTCTTCCAATCGGGCTTCCAACCGCCCCTCTAGGGCCGCCATCGAATCGGTTAGGCCAACAACATTCTCCTCTAGGGTTTCAATCTGCGAGGACTCCTCTTGTTGCGAGTGTTCACCATGGAGAGAATCGAAGCCTCTGATACCAAATGTTAGTGCAAGACTACGAGGAGCAACTACGGGAGAGAGATCTAGAGAAAACTAGGAGAATTTAGGGTTTGGGAGGAAGGAAGGAGAATACCTGATAACATTCTTCATGACCCCCCAAAAGGGGGCTGCCCGGATATAAATATATCCGGGCATGGAGGGGCCGACCGGCCCCTCCAAGGGGGCTGAACCCGCCTGGTTCAGCCCCTGGTCGGCCGGTTCAGTGAGTGGGGGCTGAACCCAAAGGTTCAGCCCCGTTGTTAAGCGCTCCCCTGGTTCTCCGTACATAATGACGCCCGGCAAAGCGCAGCAGGGGCGTAACATGATCCCTGCATAACCACCTCGTGTAACCACCCGTCATGATGGGTGTGTATAGCCTATAGTGTGTGCATAGCAGTTCTCCTAAAAATACACATTATAAAATATAAGGTGTTGGTCTGCGTATGCCACATAAAGTGGTTATGGTCTGCGGATAACCGCATAATCATCATAACCACCTCAGAATCCTATAAATAAGACCCTAGGGTCTTTTTCATTTTCATCTTCTCCTCCTCCCACTTCACCTCCTACGCACGAGAGAGCTCCCTTGAAGATCTCCTTGCGTCTCCGAAGATCTTTGAGCGTCCTAAAAGATCCCAAGAACATCTTTGATCTCCTTCAAGCGCCCCTACTCACATTCCTCCTTGTGTGCGTTTCACCGTGCGTCGTGCACGCGTTCCTCGCATTACGCCCTACGCACACGTTCTTTGCATTGTGCCCTGCGCACACGTTCTTCGCATTGTGCCCTGCGTGCAAGTTCCTCGCAGTGCGCCTTGCACACACGTTCCTCGCATTGCGCCCCGCACGCCCTGCGCCCTACGCGTATGGCGCCCTGCGCGCATGGCCCCCACTTCACACATAGCGCACATTGCACCCAACTCGCCGCTAAAAGAACGTCGCTCCAGACTCCTCCGCTTGCAACCAGAGACAAGCCACATTCCCCGGATTGTGTCGAGCGTACCCCTCCAGTCAATAACAAGTTCACCGCTCCAGACTCCTCCGTGCGCAGCAGAAGACAAGCCACAGACACTAAGGCGCGTAGAACGTGCCACTCAAGTCATCAAACTGCATCCAAAGACTCTAGAGCACACAAAGCTCAACACCCCCCTCTGCATAAAAAGAATTACTTAGCTCCACGAGCGGTGACCTGTCATCCTCGGAGCCCTTCTCTTTTTTCGCCAACAATTGTAATGAGAGGCGATCTGTCGCCCTCGATTTCTCTGAAAAGCTTGTAACAAAACAACAAGACAGTGGAAGTTTGGTCGGCATAGCCCCCACCACTTGGTTTTTCACTATTTTTCGGGGGTTTTCACGTTAAAAAAATGTCTTGTCAGACGTCCATTTTACATTGACTGTTTGCGCGCTCGAACGCTTCAGAGTTAAGACGGTTCAATTTAGACCGGTCTACCAGGAGACTCGAGCCGACCCGCAACAAGATTAAATCTTTATTATTGTAGGATTATTTGCAACTCATAGCATACAATCAGTCGATCTGAGATATTTCAATGTTTGTTCTAATGCATGCCTAGCAAGTCATTGTTTGTCATTTGACAAATTTTGCGGTATAGAACCATTTTACGTGAAAAAATAACTTTTGGTGGAATAACTTAACTAAGATTTTTTTTTTTACAAGCATGAGATAACTGTTTTTTGCGTTTAATTCATTTTTTCCATGATTTTAGGATTTGGTGGCTCTTGAGTGTAAGGCGTGGGCAAGTAAAGGCACGAATATTACTTATGAGGTTAGGGATAATAGAAAGGGGTACAAAGCAGGAGCATTAAAGAAGGGAATGGAACATACCTATGTCCAATATTGTGAGTTTGTGGCCATTTTTGATGCTGATTTCCAACCTGAAGCTGACTTCCTCATAAGAACAATTCCGTATCTCGTATGCAATTCACATATTGCTCTCATTCAAGCTCGTTGGGAATTTGGTAATACTATTTCAGAGCTGGAAAGTAACTTTTTTATATAATTATCACAATTTATTCATTTTTGTTTCTATGTCTGCATTGGATTTGGTCCGTATGTGTCTGAACTTAGAAATGCAAGGGTTGATAAAAAAATCTAGCTGGAGATGATTATTCTTGCATCTGTAATGTGCAAGTATCTAAACGCAGCACTATGCGTTTCTCGTTGATTTGCTGTCTGATATATATGATAGTTTTAGGAAGTATTGCATGTAGTATATCGTCAAGAAATGCATCAAAGGATAAGTTTTTGTTTGTCGGCATACCATATAACGAAGGGAAGGAAGAGAGTTTCTATTTCAAAAGGCATGAAGAGTTTTTTTTTTGAACAAAAAAGGCATGAAGAGTTGTGAATTTAATTTAAATTTTATTCATTAATAGATGAGCAACAGAATGCAAGATATTTGAGATTTTTCTAGAAGAATCATCACGTTCAGCTACTTCTCTCAAATCCATTTATTTATTAAAAGAAATTTTATTTTTAAGAAGAATTTCTACTCTCATCTTGGTCTCTCTCACCTATATGTATTATCCTATTTATATTTATACTTTGCATACAAATGTTGAGAGAGATAAATAGCCTACCGTCTTTAAATTTTAAGAAGATATCAAGTTATGGGGTGAACTAGAATGAAAGACTTGCGTAGATTGCACCTGGTTGGACTCAAACATATAGAATCCATTGACCATACTACCAGAGTCAATTAGCTTCCTTGTTTTCAGGTCCTGAAAAACACGAAAAAAGAGAAGGAAGGTTACAGAGCTGTTCATAGAATTTGTTAAGTGGCTAATAGAAAAAAGATTATGAGTAAAATTTGGAATATGAAGAACTGAGAATAGGGTAAGTGAGGAGCAAGAGATGCAGCCTTTTCCAACAATGGTGAAAAGAGAATCATCAACAATCACCTTATCTCTGTCGGATAAAATTGTATAGGAGACAAAACCTGAGATGGAGCCAATCATATGATCATTGTCTTCTAAGTCAGTGATCCACTAGGCGAAGGGATGCGATATGACAGAATGAGCACATGGTGTCCATGTGTGAGCATACAAGGACGATGATATGGCAATAGACTCAATAGAGAGACCATTTATCATGCGGTGAAGAGCCTGCATTTCTTCAGTGGAGAATGAGACGAGGAGGCAAGATGAGTCAGATCCGACATTGCTAGGAGGCGTGGCATCAGTAAAATAAGCCAAAGGAGGATGGCGTCCCTGAGATCTCCCATATCCACGACCATCCCGTGATGCAGTACCTCTTCTCTGTGGTGGAGAGTGATGAAGTTTGAAGCAGGTGCTCCCGGTGTGTCAACCCTTCCCACAATATTACAATAATCACAAACTTAACCAAGTGGTCTTTATCTGACAACTTTATCTTAGAATCTCGTATCATTCGTTCAACTGAAAAAAAGGCAATGGTAGCAAGAGCAAATCCTTCAGGAGCTGAGTCTGGAAGCAAGGTTTATCGGTGATCAAACTCCTACTGACAATACTATATACCTCAGGTAGGGATGGTAAATGTGGACGCTCAAGTATCTGAATACTAATATGATCAAAATCACGATGAAGCCGATGAAGGAATTCAAAAATCTTGTTGCCTTCTTCATGATTTTGAACTAATACCTCATCCTCATGAGTCATGACTAACCAGCGTGAAGTGAACAAATGGTTGTATTCCTAGTACAATTAAGTAAACTCCAAGTAATAACCGAGGGAAAACAATCACCTTGACGAAGGAAAGAAAGCGTCCGTCTTGGCTAGAATATTTGAGCAGAATTACCTTTAAGAGAGTGGATTGATTCCGCTCTCTTCCAAATCTCAGTATCAATGTACATAAACAAATAGTTGCAAGCAATGGATTCCTGCATGTAATTTGTGAGCTAGGACTTGACTAAGGAGTTTTCAGACTCCTATTGCATAATTTGCATCCAATCCGACGCGTTCTTCACAGGTTCCTTGTTAGTGCCATTTGCAAAACCAAATATGCAACGAATCTTTAGCGTCAAGATGATGGTGCGAGACCACGAGAGGTAGTTTAAATCATCCAAATGAATGCTAATAATTTGAAGAGTATTATGATCATGACTTGCCTTGAGAGATCCCACGAGTGTGACAACTACTGATGATGTAACATGAGAATTAACACTTCCCGACAAGGTGACTGTAGAATAAAAATATGAAGATAACCCCCCCCCCCCCCCCCACACACACACACACACACACACAAAAATCAAGAAGGAAGCTTGAGGTCGTCCAAGATCCACAATCCAATCCATGAATCACAAATAAAATGCACAAATCTTGGAGAGGAGAAGAAGATAAATCATTTCCTCAAAAGAGGTGAGAAGACGGTGTTAGTAAAAAAATTACCTCCACCACATAGGGGTGACCGACGTCGGTCAAAGAACTGGAAATTTGTTGTCGAGCTGTTTAGGAAGAAAGCGCGTGGAGCCGCTCTTCGGGAGAGCGCGACGAAGGAGCCAGACACGGACGAGTGCAACGCTTGGAAGATGGGCTAGCGAAAGTGGAGAAGAAGACGAGCATAAGAGGCTAGTAGACGTGGGGAAGAAAACGTTCAGAAGACGTGGCTAGTGTTGTACGGGGAAGAAGACACACTGGGGATCGCTCGGGGAAGGAATCACACGGCGTGTGATCGACAAAGTGGACGAGTGAAGAAAGAGCGGGCGTTAGGGCACGAGGAGCGTTATTTCGTGCTCTGATATAGCACTGAAAACAGTGAAATGACTTAATTCATTACCAAGTAACCATCTCTCCTTTATATAGGGGGTATGATACGACGCTTTTTAAATTCCAACTGTTATGTGTGTATTGTTTTGTTTTCAAATTAAAAAAAATTGTGTGCGGCAGGAGAAAGGTGCGGGAGTAGTTATGTAATCTCGTAACTGTCTGCATGTATTTAGGCCCGTGTCCAGGCCGTCTGGATGTTTTCCATGTGTGTTTTGGTAAATTTCATACCTGAATCATCTTCTACTCAATCGCCTTGTGGTTGACGGTGCGTCGTTGGCTTACTCCTGTTCCCTAATTCTTGCATTCAAAATTAGAGTTGTATCAATTGGTATCAGAGCATCTCTAGGCCGTGGAAATCATCAAGATGAGTGATTACAACACTCGTAGCCATGATCTAAGGAAGGAGGTTGATGCCATCAAAGATGCAGTCCACACTCAGGACTCCAGCAATTCCACACTCAAGAACACCCTGAAAGATATGGAGCAGCGCCAATCTTTAGCCATGGAGGAGTTAAGGCTCATGTTAACTCTCTCACAAAGGAAAAGAAAAGCCAGGAATCAACTTCCAACACAACTTCAGAGTATAAAGGCCTACAATATCAGCGATCTTATTCAATGCCAACCCGGGGAACACGCCTGGAACTCCTTACCTTTTCAGGTGATGCAGTGCATGAGTGGTTGTTTAGAACAAAGCAAATTTTGAAGTAGATAACACATCAGATGCAATGAAGGTAAAATTGGTTCTGGTTAATTTAGAAGGAAGTGCTTTAGCCTCTTATCAAATCTTTGCAAAAAACAGGAGTACATACACTGATATTTCATGGGATGACTTTTCCATAGCCATTCATGAACGCTTTACCCCAACTCTTTTTGAAGACCCTATGAGTGAAATTAAGGAATTAAGGCTATCTGGGTCAGTGCATAATTATTTAGATGAATTTAAATTTCTGCGCAACAAATTAATTCTCACAAAAGAGTATGACATCATCCTTTTCCTCATTGATCTCCGATGAGATATTTCATTAGCTGTATGAATGTTTATGCCAGCATCCCTTCAGAAAGCATATGCTCTAGCACGCATTCAAGAATATAAAAACATGTTGGGGGTTGGGGGGGGGGGGGGGGCAGTTGTGGCTCTCATCATCAGGGAGCAACTCAGGTCCATGTTTCTCTTTAAGGCAACAGACCACTCAATTGAGTTTCTACCACCAGTTCAAGTTCATTCCAACCATCAAAGACCACAAAAAATTGTCCCCCAAAGAGATGGATGAGAAGAGGCAAAAGTGACTTTGTTTCTGGTGTGACCAGAAGTATTTTAAGGGGGCACAAGTGTGGTAATTCAACTCAAGTATACATCTTAGAAGTAGAGATGGAAGAGGAGAATGGAGAAGGAGAAGAGATAGAAGAGCCAAATCTGATACCATCACAGGAGGAGGGACCAAGTCAAAGTCCCCTCATAACTCCTCAGCTATCAATGCATACCCTCACGGGTATCGTCGATTTCCACACTATGAGAGTCACTGGTTCTTATCAAGGACAACAATTATTTATTCTCATTGATATGGGCATCACCCATAATTTCATTGATGAACATACAGCCTCTTATCTTCAGTGCAACACTACTACCATTCCGCCCTTTATAGTTGTTGTGGCAGATGAAAAGAGATTAGCAAGTAATAACATATGCTATGGATTTAGACAGTGTATGCAGGGCATCCCTTTTGCAGTTGATATGTTACTGTTGCCTTTGGGAGGGTGTGATATAGTACTGGGAGTGCAATGGTTGGTAATTCTTGGCCCTATTCAACGAGACTTCTTACAATTGCGCATGGAGTTTATGTGGAAGGACAAGAATAACCTTGCAAGGGAGTAAGAATGTGGGGGGAATTCTTATTAATAAGAAGAAAATGACTCAACGAATTAAAAAACCAACACAATGCACCATGCTCAGTGTTTGTTGAGTGCACCCGGGTGGAGGAAATCTTCAGAATTTGCAGCAATATCCCATGACAGTTCAGAAAACAAGCCTTAGACAAATCAAGCAGATTCAAGAATTGCAATCCCTTTTGGATGCCTACAAGGCAGTGTTTGCTGAACCTCAAGGACTACCACCACCGAGAATGCATGATCACCGTATACAACTCAATGATCCAGCCCTATATACAAATTCAAAACCTTATGGTTATCCATACATGCAAAAAATGAGATTGAGAAGCTCATTAGAGAAATGTTAGAAGCTGGAATCATTAGGCCTAGCAAAAGTTTTTTCTCCTCCCCAATTGTTCTAGTAAAAAAAGATGTAACCTGGTGAATGTGCATTGACTACAGAAAGCTTAATAGCAATACTGTCAAGGACAACTTCCCAATCCCAATAATAGAGGAGCTTTTGGATGAACTTCATGGTTCAACCATTTACACCAAATTTGATTTAAAAGCCGGCTATCATCAAGTAAGAATTGCACCACAAGATATTGAGAAGACAACATTTATGTCACATGAAGGGCATTATTGTACAACCCCGTATTCGCGGATTGGGGTCCCCAAGAAGGCGCAAGGTTTGCTATGCAGTTTTAAGTTTTTTGAGGGTTTTGCACTCTTGGAGGCCAATTTATGGTCGATCTTCATAATATACTAATAGGGGGATGCAGTATTTGCCTCCGCCCGACTTGTTTTTAGGGGGCGGGGCGGCGAGAGGCCGACTCAAGGGTCCCAGCTCGCCCGACCAGCTCGTCCCGACCAGCTCGTCCCGGCCAGCTCGTCCCGGCCAACTCGTCCCGACCAGCTCGTCCCGGCCAGCTCGTCCCGGCTCATCCCGGCCAGCTCCTCCCAGCTCGCCCTGCAAGCTCGTCCCGGCCAGCTCGTCCCAGCTCGTCCCGGCCAGCTCGTCCCAGCTCGTCCCGGCCAGTTCCCGCCCAACCCAGGGTATGATAGTAATTTCAGAGCAGCTGAGGTTGGCTATTTGCAGGCCGTTTTCAAAAAACTATAAATAGACCCTTAGGGGTGCTTTGGAGAACATCAGTTCTTCACCACTTCATCTTCTTCCTTCATCCTCCAAGGCACCTAGCTCAGCATTGGCTAGGGAGGGAGAGATCTCAAAGGTCTTCCGGGTGTGAGGTGGGACCTCCACGCTAGAGCCAAGGTTCGTTTCCAAATTCAAGTCCCTCGCCAAGGGACGGCTTGGGAGAAGTAGGTGTGAGCTGCACCCTAGGTCCGAACTCTAGGTGGAACCGAATTTCGATCTCAACATTCTGGTGCGGTGAGCGTGGACCGCGGCTCATACAGAAGTTCCTGAGCAAGTTCCATGGCGGGACATCATGGAGGAGGTGACGACCTCGGCGAGCTCCCCAACTCGTCACTCTTCGTAGGAGGTAAGAGTTCATGGCGTCCATCCAAGGCATCATGGAGATGCTGCGAAGTATTGCTCCTCGAGATAACTGCTCAACTCCCACCCCTCAGGACTTAGCTCTCAGGAGTCTCGGCGAGACTGCTCCCAGGGGTCTCGGCGAGACAGCCCCCAGGGGTCTAGGCGAGATGACTCCAGGAGGGGTAGAAGAAAGTGCACCAGGAAGGCGGCCCGGGAAGGAAAGGATGGGAGAAGGGGTCGAGCGAGACCTCATCGGTCGGGAGCTATTCCCCAGCCCGACGAGTGCTAGCCCCCCAGGCGAGCAGGTCGCGCGAGTGGAGCATGCGAGACCCCCAAGTAGGGGGTCACCTTTCAACGAGCTGATTGTCTCGGCTCCCGTTCCCGAGGGGTTCAGAGAGTCTGATATGATTTATTACACCGAGAAGGTTGACCCCGTCCAGCACCTGTAGTGGTTCGAAGACACGGTCTCTATCAGGCCAATGTTGGACGCATTCAAGTGTCGCCTCTTCGCGATCACATTGAAAGACAAGGCAAGGGACTGGTTCCATCAACTCCCAGCGAGATCGGTCTATGAGTTCGAGGACCTGAGCCGGAGCTTTCAGCTTCGCTTCTCCACCTCTAAGAAGAGGAAGAAGAGCCTCGAGTCCATCTTCCTGATAAGACAGAGGGAGGCGGAGTCATTGGCCCAATATGTGGACCGGTTCCAAGAAGAGATCTTGGATATCCAGGAGATGCCGGGGTATGCTCTCCAAATGGCGTTTACAGTGGGGCTACGTGAGGGGTTCTTCAAGATGAGTCTGACCCGAAAGACCTCCTTATCCTTCGAGGAGCTGATGGAAAGGACGGCAAAGGAGATAACAACTGAGGCGGCCAATCCGACGTTTGTCAAGAAGTTGACAAGATTGACAGAGGCAGAGTCGAAGGAGCAAGGTGACTCGAGGCATCAGGAGGGGAGAAGGAGAGAGGAGCAGAGAGCTCAGGGGTTTCAGGGACCTTAGGAAGGTCCGGAGCCAGGTTGGAGTCAACAGGGAGGACCCGTTCAGGGTCCAGGAAGAGGTCCCGCCCAGGGTGGGGGGAACTTTCATGGAGGTCAAGGGAGGTTCAACTTCTAGAGGCAAGTCCCTAGGCAGCTCCTACCCCCACCGCAGCAAGCCATGACGATAGGAAGAGGGGGAAGAGGTAACAGGAGAAATCACCCAGCTCGTCAAAGAAGGGAATGAAGAGTATTGTCGTACTGTGACTTCCACCAGGTGGAAGGTCACGCCACAACTACCTGCCCTGAATTCCTGGAAGTGAGAGAGGCGAGAGCCCCAGCCCAGCAGCAGCCGCCGGTGCGGATTGAAGAAGTTCTCCCCAAAGAAGGGGGAGATGACGTATGTGAGGACCGGGTCGATGTAGGAGCCCGAGGAGGTATATGAATGATCCACGGTGGAGTGGGAATCGAGGCCACTCGAAAGGCAAGACTCCATACCGTATACCGTCGGACTGTCGCTTCGACATCCCAGACCCCACCCCCAGAGGAGAGGATCACCTTCTCAGTGAAGGATATGCCGAGTCACGAGGATCCGTTCTGCGATGCGCTGGTCATCCAGACGGTCATCGAGGGCTACACCGTCTCCCGGATCTTGGTTGATAACGGGAGCTCCGTCAACGTCGTTTTCAAGAAGGCGTTTTACGAGATGAAGGTGGAACCAAGGAGGGTGTTGGCCTCAGACGGACCCCTGTTCGGGTTTTCAGGGGAAAGGAAGGAGATAGAAGGTGGAGTCGGACACCAGGTGAAGTGTGGGGGAACTCAAGGAACTGCCGGTTCGTCATTGTTGACGCTCCAAGCAGTTATAACGCCATCTTCGGAAGGCCCCTCATCAGCGCCTTCCGTTGTGTGCCGTCATCTTTCCACCAGTGCCTCAAGTTCAGTTCAGGAGGGATCCAAGTCAGGATCAGGGGAGATCCCAGAATGGCAAGGCAGTGCTACGTCATGGTTGTCAACACCATCTCCTGGCTAGACAAGGCAGAGGAGATGGAGAAGATTATGGAGAGCCTGAGCAGGATAGAGGTATCAAAGAAGGAGGCAAGTGATGGTCATCATGCTCAAGCAGCCTAAGGAAGCCTTGCCTCGGTGAAGTCCTTTTCCTTTTATGTTTTTGTAATGAGTCTACCCCTGACCAGAAGAGTCAGAAGGTCTTGTATCCAAAAATTCTCCCGTTTGAGGATGTTTAATTTAGAAAAGTTAGAGTGACACGCCTAGTCCCAACCCCCAAAAGGATCTCCTCATCCAGGCTCTCGCTAGCTGGTTGGGTCGAATGTGCCTCGGGGAGAGCAAGTCCCACCCCCCGAGAGGATCTCCTCACCCAAGCTCTCACTAGCTGGTTGGGTTGAATGTGCCTCGAGGAGAGCAAGTCCCACCCCCGAGAGAATCTCCTCACCCAGGCTCTCACTAACTGGTTGGGTCGAATGTGCCTCGTGGAGAGCAAGTCTTACCCCGAGAGGATCTCCTCATCCAGGCTCTCACTAGCTGGTTGGGTCGAATGTGGCTCGGTAGAGAGCAAGTCCAGCCCCCCGAGAGGATCTTCTCAACTAGACTCTCACAGCTAGTTGAGTCGAATGTGCCTCAGGGAGAGCAAGTCCCACCCCCGAGAGGATCTCCTCACCCAAGCTCTCACTAGCTGGTTGGGTCGAATGTGCCTCGGGGAGAGCAAGTCCCACCCCCGAGAGGATCTCCTCATCGAGGCTCTCACTAGCTGGTTGGGTCGAATGTGCCTCGGTGAAGAGTAAATCCCCCCCCCCCGAGAGGATCTCCTCACCCAGGCTCTCACTAGCTGGTTGGGTCGAATGTGCCTCGGGGAGAGCAAGTCCCACCCCCGAGAGGATATCCTCATCCAGGCTCTCACTAGCTGGTTGGGTCGAATGTGCCTCGGTGGAGAGTAAGTCCCACCCCCCGAGAGGATCTCCTCACTCAGGCTCTCACTAGCTGGTTGAGTCGAATGTTCCTCGGGGAGAGCAAGTCCCACCCCCGAGAGGATCTCCTCATCCAGGCTCTCACTATCTGGTTGGGTCGAATGTGCCTCGGTGGAGAGCAAATCCGACCCCCGAGGGGATCTCGTCACCCAGACTCCCATTAGCTGGCATGGCAGGTTGACCCCCCAGGGAGGTTAAGTGAATTTTACCCGGAGGGGATCTCATCACCCAGGCTCCCATTTGCTGGCATGACAGGTTGACCCCTCAGGGAGGTTAAATGAATTCTACCCGGAGGGGATCTCGTCACCCAGGCTCCCATTAGCTGACATGACAGGTTGACCCCTCAGGGAGGTTAAGTGAATTCTACCCGGAGGGGATCTCGTCACCCAGGATCACATTAGCTGGCATGGCAAGTTGACCCCTCAGGGAGGTTAAGTGAGTTCTACCCGCAGGAGGTCTCGCCACCCAGACTTCGGTTAACTTGCATGGCAGGTTGACCCCTCGGAGAGGCCAAGTATTTTTGGTACCATGGATGCTACACTCAGCGAATACGTTGGGTTGGATGTTTCTTTCCGAGTGTGGAACTCACTCGAAAAGAGCGGGGATTGTGTACAACCCCGTATTCGCGGATTGGGGTCCCCGAGAAGGCGCAAGTCTTGCTACGCAGTTTTAAGCTTTTTGAGGGTTTTGCACTCTTGGGGGCTAATTTAGGGTCGATCTTCATAATATACTAGTAGGGGGATGCAGTATTTGCCTCCTCCCGACTTGTTTTCAGGGGGGGGCGAGAGGCCGACTCAAGGGTCACAGCTCGCCCGGCCAGCTCGTCCCGACCAGCTCGTCCCAGCTCGCCCGACCAGCTCATCCCGGCCAGCTCGTCCCAACTCGTCCCAGCTCGTCCCAGCTCATCCCAGCTCATCCCAGCTCGTCCCGGCCAGCTCGTCCCGGCCAGTTCCCGCTCATCCCAGCTCGATCTTCATAATATACTAGTAGGGGTGCCTTGGAGAGCATCAGTTCTTCATCACTTCATCTTCTTCCTTCATCCTCCAAGACACCTAGCTCAGCATTGGCTAGGGAGGGGAAGATCTCAAAGGTCTTTCGGGTGTGAGGTGAGACCTCCCCACGCTAGAGCCAAGGGTCGTTTCCAAATTCAATTCCCTCGCCAAGGGACGGCTTGGGAGAAGTAGGTGTGAGCTGCACCCTAGGTCCGAACTCTAGGTGAAACCGAATTTCGGTTTCAACAATTATGAATTTCTTGTTATGCCCTTTAGTTTGACTAATGCTCCATCAACCTTTCAAAACCTAATGAACCAGGTTTTTAAACAATACTTGCGTAAATTCATTCTTGTGTTTTTTGATGACTTTTAATCTATAGCAAAACATGGGAGGAGCTTCTCCACCATCAAACCCAAACCTTCCAAGTGTTAGTGCATGAAAAACTCTTTGTGAAGAAAAGCAAATGTCAATTTGGGGTTTCCCGAATTGAATACTTGGGCCATTTGATTTCAGCACAAGGAGTGGCGGCTAACCCTCTCAAATTGGAGGACATGAAATCATGGCCTATTCCTACAACTATAAAGCAGTTAAGGGGATTTCTAGGACTGAATGGTTATTATAAAAATTCATCAAAGGGTATGGCTACATTGCTCAATCCCTTACAAATCTACTAAAGAAGAACCAGTTCATTTGGAACGAGGAAGCAGATAAAACCTTCCATGCTCTTAAGAAGGCAGTCACTTCCCCACCAGTCCTAGTCTTACCAGATTTCCAAAAGAAGTTTGTATTAGAGATTGGTGCTTCAGACCAGGGAATAGGGGCAGTGCTACTTCAAGAAGGTCACCCGATAACATTTTTCAGCGAAGGCTTGGGACAAAAACATTCGGCCTATTCAGTCTATGAAAAAGAATTATTAGCAATTGTGTTAGTTGGACAAACATAGGTGATGAGTAGTTGCCTGGAAAGCTATCTACGTTGTGTTACCTTTAACAAACCCAAATCGTGGATGGAGTGGTTACCACTAGCTGAGTATCGGTATAACACCTCTTTCCATAGTGCTATACAAATGTCACCTTATGAGGTGGTGGGGCAGGACGAATCTATAGGCGGCTGTAAATCGACGACTTAACCTTACATGTTATGCAGCAGTCCGACGGTTAGATCACAATTTGATAATAAATAAAAGGAGTTGTTAAAGGCAAACAAAAAATGGCTTTCCGCAAACCATTGTTAACAACAAACCATATTTTTTGAAAATTACTAAATGCATACAAAACTGTTATAGGCAAACCAATATTATTAACAACAAACCAAATCTAAAATTAAAAATCTTGTCATATTTTGTATCTATGATAGTCAATTGCTTCAACATAAGATATCAAAAAGAACATCACTCTGATAATGGCTAACCGCACACCAAAATCTTAAAATTCATCTCTAAAATATTTTGCGGGTTTTTTGCCGGCAAATCGCTGTCCTCGGAAGTCGCACACCACTTTCGCATAAACAATCAGAAACATTGTACGAAACCCTCATTTGTACCCTTTCCAGAACCCTCGCCTAAATACTCGAAGAAGAAGGTGTTTGTTGATCTAAGAACTCAGGAGATGTCAGACCCCACTGCGAATCTAGCTCCAGCGGTGATAAATACCAGCATGATGATGAGATGGAAGTGGATATTGATAGCGTTGGTGTGAAAACTCCCTGGGAGCTTGATAGATTTATCACTAATTATAATAAGAGTTTGAGCAAGGAAAAACTAGTTGTTCTAGGAAAAGCTGGAGTTGAAAGTAATTATTTCTGTTATGTTTGTTATGTTGATCAATTTCACGTGTAAATGAAGTATTTTAGAGTAATATTTATTTTAGTATTTTACGTTGAATTGAAAAAAATGACAAAAAAATTAATTTTTGATTTAGTTTATTGTTAAAAATAATGGTTTGTCGTTAACAGATTTGTTTGCACCAAATAATTTCCAAAATGCATGGTTTGTCTTTAACAATTTCCTAAATAAAACATCTCACGCAAAATAAATCCACGTCAAAGCAAAATATTTTATTAGGCAAAAACAAGTTTAAGCTTTCCTCCGCGTGGAGGGCCAAAGCGAGAGAGCGCGACGAATGAAACCTGCAAATCACAATATTTATCTAAGAAGCTACTACATACGAGATATTCAAACAAATATGATATCCAATCCGATAAATAAATGCTGAAAAATAATAATCAAATACAACAATACTCACTAAATAGTGGGCTAATCAAGACAATGAAGATTCCGGAGCCGGATGCATGGATCCACGATCGAGAGTGGAACCGGCAGCGTGGAAAACGGTGTAGGTGGCTGTCCTCGGCGGTGGAGGGTGGAATCGAACCGAAAATGGATAGATCCGGCTATGTGGAGGCGGATCTGGGTGAGGGAGGGATGGATCCAATTTTTGGTAGCAGATCCGGGCTAAGGGAGGGAGTATGAATGGAGGGATAGACAGATCAGGGGTTGAAATTCCCGATCGAGGCTGATCCAGGAGGGGAGGACTTTGGGTGGTGGTTCCACGTGAAAATGGGGGCTGCGACAAGGAGGGGTGGGGGCTTAGAATGGGGCAGCGGCTGCAAAAATGTAAAGGGGCGGTGTGTTGCTAGAGGAGTCCAAATGGGGCGGCCGGCGGTGGATCAGGTGGAGGAGGGGTCGGCTGGATTGGTGAGGGCTGCTGCTAGGGAGGAGGGGAACCGGCTGGAAAAGGGAGGTATAGTGGCTGGGCGGTTGGCAGCCGCAGGCAAGGGGAGGCGGAGGGCAGGGGAAGGCTCCAGCAGGATCGGCGGCTACAAAGGAGAAAAAAACTTTATGAAATGAATAGTAAATTTCATTTCTAAACAGTAAATACAAAAGGGAAATAAGAGTGCTCGACAGCAATTTGTGGCTGGAATTTTGGGGCTGTAGGGGCTGCAGATGGGGTTTTCGAAGGGGGAAGAAGGGGCCTAGGGTTAGGGGGTGCCTTGGGGAGGGAGATACAAACCTATGAGTCGTCACCCAGGGTTCCACAGAGTCGGCATCGTGACTTGATTGCTGGAATCCGGGATTTCTTTTCACCAATTCTGCAGTCTCTAGATCAGCCAACAAACCATCTCTTTATAATAAAAGGAGGATTAGAGCATCCCACCATCGACGACTATGATTGGCTGGAGGTGGGGCCACCTAAATACATCAAAATAAAATGCAAAATAGTGAAATAATATATCAAATCGATTCGCAACGCGAATCTGAACACATTTACGGAGTCCTATCGTCGATTCGGGTACGCCATATATGGAAAGTCGCCAAATCAGCCCCGAATGTACCCAAAACTCGTCATCCATTGCAAGCTCTCCTCTATGCTCCGCATCAGGTGGTATGCGACCAACCACCCCTTCCTCACATTCCATATCTAGCTGGGTCAACTGAACATGTGGTCGTGGATCATACTCTTCAGGACAGAGAAAAAACTATCTACATTTGAAACTATACTTGCATAGGGCTAATAAGATGAAGCAGGTGGCTGACAAAAGAGGAAGGAGAAGGAATTTGAAGTGGGAGATTGGGTCTACATCAAACTACAGCCCTATAAGCAAACCAGTGTTCGACTTTCCGACTACCTCCACGGTTCTTTGGACCCTTCCCGATCATAAAGAAGCTGAGCCCAAAGGCTTTAGGCTTATCAGCTAGAATTACCCCCTCGTCCCGTATTCACCCC
This sequence comes from Platanthera zijinensis, assembly GCA_039513925.1. NCBI lineage: Eukaryota > Viridiplantae > Streptophyta > Magnoliopsida > Asparagales > Orchidaceae > Platanthera > Platanthera zijinensis. The sequence goes on from CM077091.1 coordinate 175,614,437, forward strand.
ACATTTCATATTTCTCAACTGAAACAACACATAGACATAGCCCCATCATCTCCATCCATTCCATAATACCTCACAGCTGAAGGATCTATCCTGAAAGTGCCAGATTTTTTTTTTGGAAAAAAGGCTCGTTCCAAGGAGGGGAATTCCAGTGACTCAAGTTCTGATCTGGTGTTCTAATGCATCAGCTAAAGATGCGACTTGGGAAGACTACTTGGTTATTAAGGAGGCGTATCCAGACTTTGATCCTTGAGGACAAGGATTGTTTGAAGAGAGGAGAAGATTGATATGACACTTTTTAAATTCCAACCATTATGCATGTATTGTTTTGTTTACAAAATTAAAAAACTTGTGTGCGGTGGGAGAAAGGTGTGGGAGTAGTTATGCAATCCCGTAACTACCTGTATGTATTTAGGCCCGTGCCCAAGCCGTCTAGATGTTTTGCATGTGTTTTGGTAAATATCATACCTGAATCATCTTCTACCCCATCGCCTTGTGGTTGAAGGTGCTCCGTTGGCTAACTTCTGTTCTCTAATTCCTGCATTCAAAATTAGAGTTGTATCAGGGTACATGTGACAATTTAGTGCTAAGAAATAACAGAATTTCTCCGAGACTTAAATGTAAATCTATATAATACAGACGATATTGTATTGATCCGAGTATTTTACTGTAAAGAATTCATTGATATCTAACTTAAATGTGCTAGAAAGTAAAAATTAGTGCTAACTGCTAACATGAATGTGTTAAATTCAAATTATGCAAATCATCCTGAACCTTCATCCACGTTACCTAAGTAATCTAACCTTCTACTGCAATTCAACACTAACTTTATATACAAACTAGTTAGATTCGTAAAACAGACTTTACATAGTTGGGGATAACACTATTGATGGGGATGGCGATGATGAAACTAGTTTTACACAAAGAAAGAGATAGTCTATCAATTTTAATGCATAATACAAGGAGAGGTCCCATTTCAAAGGAACCCTAACTTTTTACCTTTTTTATTCTTTAGTGGAAGAAAACTGTCATCTATTATTCTATTTGAAGGTTAACTACTTTAAAAAAAGAATCAAATTGAGAATAAAGGTTTAAAATAATCTTAAATTTATGTATGCAATATTTTCAAGAGAAAAATGAAAAGCATGATTTACTATGTTCCTACTATTTTGTAAATGATTATCGAATGTCAACTTAATTATATTATCAAATTGTTTTTATTTTAGATTATTTCCTACAATTCATCAGCTTTATCCTTCTAAATCGAATTAGTTTTATAACCAATTGTCCTTAAATAAGAAAATAGTTCCTACAATGAATGTAACAGAATTATTGATCTTTTTATACAATACATAATCTATGGAGTCATCATAATAATATCTTCTATTTCTCCCGGCATTATTTAAGGGTACTTTCTTGTTCCCATTGTCTACAATATCTATATTTAATGCAATCTTCTAAACTTGGAAATAACTAAATCTAAATAATTGAATTTAACCGGTCATCTTTCTGCTGTTTTTTAGACTTGATGGGGTTCTCCATAATAGATTCCGACGAACCGAAGATTTTTTTCCGTAACATCGACCGGCTCGCCAATACAATTCCAACGGGCACATTCTCGCACAATTCTGAGACCGTTCGGTCTTCCAAACGGACGTCAAGACGCACGTACGCGCACATACGACAGACGCTAACTGCACCGCTCATCATGGAGGAGTGGGTTACCCCACTCCCTTTGCAAGTAGAGCCCCACTACCTTAGTGGGAAGAGACGGAACCTCCACGACTGAGACCACGTGCACGCCCCCCAACTACACGCACGACCATGCGTGTGGCCGCGCGTCGCCTTCGCGCGGCTGCACGGCGGCATGCCACCGTCGCTCGGGCGCTCGGCCAAGCGACCCCATGACCGCGCGAACGGAGGGCCACGCGGGACCTTGCGTGCGTGGCTGCACGCGTCCGCGCGGCCCATTGACTACACAACCGGAGGGCCGCGCGGCCCCTTGGTCGTGTGCCCGCACGGTCGCGCGTCCCTTGGCGGTGCGACTGCACGACTGCGCACCCCTTAGCCCTGCGGCCGCACGCAGCTATATGCGCATAGCGAAATTCCATCATTGGTGTGCGTATAGCGAAATTCCCAACATAGCTGTGCACATAGTGAAATTCCCAACATGGGTGTGTGCATAGCGAAATATCCCATCATGGGTACGCGCATAGCGAAATTCCCAACATGGGTGTGCATATGGTGAAATATCCCATCATGGATGTGCGCATAGCGAAATTCCCAACATGGGTGTGAGTATAGTGAAATATCCTATCATGGATGTGCACATTACGAAATTCCAAACATTGGTGTGCGTATACCGAATTATCCCATCATGGGTGAGCGCATAGCAAAACTCCCAACATGGGTGTGCGACTGTGCGCATAACGAAATGTCGCATCATGGGTGTGCGCATAGCAAAATTCCCAACATGGGTGTGCGTATAGTTAAATATCCCGTCTTGTACGCCCAAGAAAGTTCCAGAAGAAATCTTCGAAGATCTCCCCGTGTGCTCGAAGACTTCCTCGAAGATCTTCGAAGGTGTTTGAAAATCCCTTGAAGATTTCCCGCGAGCGTTCGAAGATTCCTTAGGGATTGCACCGAGCACATTGCATCAAACACATTGCTCCGGACTCCGTCGCTCGCAACCAGAGAACAAGCTGCTGATTCCACTGCTCCAGAATGCTCCAAGCACATTGCTCTGAACACATTGCACCGAGCACATTGCTTCAGACTTTGTCGCTTGCAACCAGAGAACAAGTTGTAGATTCCACTGCTTCAGATAGCTTCCGAGCACGTCCTCCATCATTGAGCTTCTTGCCGATTCCAGCAGTCCGGAAAAGTACTACTTTTTGAGCGGTGTCCTGTCACCCTCAAAGGCTCTTCTTCTACAGCTATTGTAACGAGAGGTGGGCTGTCGTTCTCGAGTTCTCTACTTTCACTTATAACACTCCAAGATATAGTGAAATTTGACCGACACAGACCCGTCCCCATGGTTTTTACCCTTTTCGGGGTTTTTCGACGTAAAAAACTCCCCTGCTAGCTGTTAGTTTTTTTTGCGATTGTTTGCGCACTCGACCCGCTCACGAGCTAGGACGGTTCGTTTTCGATTAGTTCACGAGCGCCTCAGGCGACCTGCAACAAGGCTTGTAACTTTAATCAGATGTCTTACTGCTTTATCTTCTATTTCTCCCGGCATTATTTAAGGGTACTTTCTTGTTCCCATTGTCTACAATATCTATATTTAATGCAATCTTCTAAACTTGGAAATAACTAAATCTAAATAATTGAATTTAACCGGTCATCTTTCTGCTGTTTTTTAGACTTGATGGGGTTCTCCATAATAGATTCCGACGAACCGAAGATTTTTTTTCGTAACATCGACCGGCTCGCCAATACAATTCCAACGGGCACATTCTCGCACAATTCTGAGACCGTTCAATCTTCCAAACGGACGTCAAGACGCACGTACGCGCACATACGACAGACGCTAACTGCACCGCTCATCATGGAGGAGTGGGTTACCCCACTCCCTTTGCAAGTAGAGCCCCACTACCTTAGTGGGAAGAGACGGAACCTCCACGACTGAGACCACGTGCACGCCCCCCAACTACACGCACGACCATGCGTGTGGCCGCGCGTCGCCTTCGCGCGGCTGCACGGCGGCATGCCACCGTCGCTCGGGCGCTCGGCCAAGCGACCCCATGACCGCGCGAACGGAGGGCCACGCGGGACCTTGCGTGCGTGGCTGCACGCGTCCGCGCGGCCCATTAACCACACAACCGGAGGGCCGCGCGGCCCCTTGGTCGTGTGCCCGCACGGTCGCGCGTCCCTTGGCGGTGCGACTGCACGACTGCGCACCCCCTTAGCCCTGCGGCCGCACGCAGCTATATGCGCATAGCGAAATTCCATCATTGGTGTGCGTATAGCGAAATTCCCAACATAGGTGTGCACATAGTGAAATTCCCAATATGGGTGTGTGCATAGCGAAATATCCCATCATGGGTACGCGCATAGCGAAATTCCCAACATGGGTGTGCATATGGTGAAATATTCCATCATGGATGTGCGCATAGCGAAATTCCCAACATGGGTGTGAGTATAGTGAAATATCCTATCATGGATGTGCACATTACGAAATTCCAAACATTTGTGTGCGTATACCGAATTATCCCATCATGGGTGAGCGCATAACAAAACTCCCAACATGGGTGTGCGACTGTGCGCATAACGAAATGTCGCATCATGGGTGTGCGCATAGCAAAATTCCCAACATGGGTGTGCGTATAGTTAAATATCCCGTCTTGTACGCCCAAGAAAGTTCCAGAAGAAATCTTCGAAGATCTCCCCGTATGCTCGAAGACTTCCTCGAAGATCTTCAAAGGTGTTTGAAAATCCCTTGAAGATTTCCCGCGAGCGTTCGAAGATTCGTTAGGGATTGCACCGAGCACATTGCATCAAACACATTGCTCCGGACTCCGTCGCTCGCAACCAGAGAACAAGCTGCAGATTCCACTGCTCCAGAATGCTCCAAGCACATTGCTCTGAACACATTGCACCGAGCACATTGCTTCAGACTTTGTCGCTTGCAACCAGAGAACAAGTTGTAGATTCCACTGCTTCAGATAGCTTCCGAGCACGTCCTCCATCATTGAGCTTCTTGCCGATTCCAGCAGTCCGGAAAAGTACTACTTTTTGAGCGGTGTCCTGTCACCCTCAAAGGCTCTTCTTCTACAGCTATTGTAACGAGAGGTGGGCTGTCGCTCTCGAGTTCTCTACTTTCACTTATAACACTCCAAGATATAGTGAAATTTGACCGACACAGACCCGTCCCCATGGTTTTTACCCTTTTCGGGGTTTTTCGACGTAAAAAACTCCCCTGCTAGCTGTTAGTTTTTTTTGCGATTGTTTGCGCACTCGACCCGCTCACGAGATAGGACGGTTCGTTTTCGATTAGTTCACGAGCGCCTCAGGCGACCTGCAACAAGGCTTGTAACTTTAATCAGATGTCTTACTGCTTTATCTTCGTGCTGCTGTTCCTAAATCCCGCTCTGTATATTAGTACAAACATTTTCTGCAGTGCATGCCAAAACCATCTTATAAACTTCTTATTAAGATAGTACATCATCCTTTCTTGGAATGTAGGCATTTATTCATTCTGATTTATTTACTCCTCGATTGACAGGAAATTGCTGACTGTCGCATTTCCGGGGCGATTTTGCAGTTAATTACAGAGAGTGCCTGATGACAAAGATACAGAAGATATCTCTTGATTATCATTTTAAAGTGGAGCAAGAGGCAGGTTCATCAACCTTTGCTTTCTTCGGTTTCAATGGTAATTATGCCAATCACACCACCGTCATCGTAATCATCATTTGCCCTGTCCCTTATCATTCTTATTGTGAAGCGCGTCTTATAAAGGTGAAGGGTTTAATATTTTTAAAGCTGGGCATTTCTAATAGTTCATTTTATGCGTTAATACTCATTGTGCTGCTGTGCTCTGATTCTAACCTAATTGATTTCATCGAATTAGTCGATGCACCAGGCTTCACAAAATTATTTTGGTGAGATTTGAAGTGCCTTTTAGACGATCACATTTTTATGCATTTATTGACGGTATTCAAGGATAAAGGATGATTTTTTTTGTTTTTATGGGGTCCCTCTACTGATTCTAGGAACTGCTGGTGTTTGGCGAATACGAGCTATTGATGAAGCAGGAGGTTGGAAAGATCGAACTACTGTGGAGGACATGGACTTAGCTGTGAGAGCAGGCCTCAAAGGTTGGAAATTCTTGTATGTTGGTGACATCAAGGTAGGTATCAATGCTATTGTCGGCTAAAAACATATAAATCATTATTGATTTAAATGTTAACACCTACTTGTAAAATTTTTAGGAAGCTGAGAAAGGTCGCAGGAACATCCAATCAAATCAAATCAAATAACCAGAAGCAGTAGAAGAACAAGAGTTGTAATTGAATCAACTATCTTCTTTACAGTGCGAGACATACATTGCGAGACATGATTTCGCAATGCACCCGATGGAAGCAAAAAATACAAGCAAGAGGAAACCGACGGATTGACACCAGTAACCACCCAAGCCGCCTAACCGCCAAGCATGTCCGCCGAAACCGCCAAGCCGCTGCCAATAGCCCAGACCTCCGAAACCCTTCGAACTGTCTGACCGCTTCTCTAGCCGTGCGGACTGCCTGCTTATTGAATGCTGGAAACAACTCTGTCCGCTGCTTCCTAGTCGCCTGACCGCGAGGTCGCCTGACCGCTGAAGCTAACCGCGAACAGAAGATGTCGAACAGGGAAACAGCTACCCATAGATGAACAGGGCGAACTGCTTATTGAACAATCTACAACCCCGAGGAAGAAGACTTCTGGCCGCACTAACCGCGACCTGCTGTACACCACAAACTGCTATCCGCAAACTGTTCTACACTGAGCTTCTCAACTAGTTTCCTTGTTGTCTGGTACTAGTCACACAACCTTCACAGCACAAGTCAATCTTCACTTAGTCGTGCGGTTAACAAAGTCTAACCGCAAGTTCAAAACGCGAGCTGAGTTCTCACTATTCCCGTTATATATGACGAGTCGGGGACCCCTATTTATAGGCGCCCACGGGAGTGCGGTCACCGCCCATAAGCGATAGGGTAACCGCCCATCATCCTGCGGCTAGCAGCATCTATCCACACATAAGCGCGGATACCAGAACCAGACCGCACAACCCATGCGGTCTCCGCGAACTAGGCAACAACATGAACTTGACACATCACTGTGACCAAGTCCACAAATCCAGCGGACTCTGGCTTTAGACTGCGCGAACAGCCACTATAAGCTCTGCGGTAAACCACCGTTATCCGCGCTTAACCACATGCCACCACGCGAGCCAGAGAACTCGCCAGCATCAGCGGACTCCACGGTTCCACAATCCAGACCGCGACAGCCGCGGCCCACCGCTAACCGCTCGATTATAACTCCAGGATATTTGCCGAGACAGGACGCAGGGAAAGAACACTACCCAGAACCCGACTATCCGCTAACACCTAACCACACTAACCGGCAGTGGTTACTGCGGTCTGTGCGGTCTGCCTTCCTCAGACCGCTCACTTTCACTTCTATAATTTCAACACTCCCTCTTGAAGTTGGATGTGGAAACTAGCCCGAGCAAACCTCGTAGCCGTACAAACGGTCCTTTCGAAAACGGCTTCGTGAAGATGTCCGCGACGTTGTCCTGACTCTGCACATATTCTACCATCAGAGACCCCTCCAACACCTTCTCCCAAACAAAGTGATGCTCGATCTCGATGTGCTTTGTCCGCGCGTGACAAACTGGATTATTAACCAGTTTGAGAGCACTCTCATTGTCACCGCGAAGCAGAGTAGGACCTATCACCTCCTCATGAATGTCCTCCACTAACCTCCGAAGCCAGATGACCTCCTGAGCTGCCAAGGCCTAAGCCTTGTATTCCGCTTTTATAGTGGAGACAGACATTGAATCCTGCTTCTTGCTGCACCACGAGATAGTTGTCGATCCGCACATAAAGACATATCCAAACGTCGACTTTTGATCGTCTGTATCTCTCACATAATCAGCATCCGTGTAGCCATGCAGGTTGAAGCTCGTGTCCCGCTTATAGAAGAAACTCATATCTGGGGTGGACTTCACGTACTTCAAGATATTCTTAGCCGCCACCAGATGAGGTTTCCGTGGCTCCTGCATATACCGACTTACTAGACCCACAACATAAGCAATATCCGGTCTTGCAATCGTCAGATATATGAGACTCCCAATCAGAGCCCGGAACACCATGAGATCTGGAAGAACCCTTCCCTCATCACGCCGAAGTTTAAGACCGACCTCCAGTGGAGTAGAGTTACTTTTCCCCTCCTGCATGCCGAATCGCTTAACGATCCACTCCGCATAGTCTTTCTGTGAGACGAGCGCACCGCTCTTTTTCCTCGCCACCTTGAGACCAAGGAAATGATGAAGCTCCCTAAGATCCTTCATCTCGAACCTGATAGTCAGCTCCGCCCTGAGCCTAGCTACCTCTTTCTCCGATTTTCCCGTGACGATCATATCGTCAACATACAACAGCATCAAGATTTGAAGCTCCCCCCTCTTCTTAACGAACATGCTCGAATTAGAGTTTGAAGCAAAATATCTATATAACTGGAGGTATCCTGCGATCTTCCCATACCACGCTCAAGGCACTTGCTTCAAGTAATAGATGGCCTTCTAAATCTTTCACCCTTGACAAGCTGCCAATGCAATCACCACCCGTACTGAAGTCATCTTGGCCACCAGACTAAATTTCTCCTCATAGTCTTCCCCGTATTGCTGCGAGAACCTCCGAGCTACAAGACGAGCCTTGTACCGCTCGATATGTCGTCAGCCTTCTTCTTGAGCTTATGCACTCACTTGCATATCACAAGAGTGATGTCATCGATCTTGGGTACAAGATCTCAAGTCTCATTCTTCCTGAGGACGGTCATCTCCTCATCCATAACATTTTCTCACTCCTTGATCCTAGTGACATTCTCAAAGCATGACGACTCCCGCTCATCCAAGGGACCTGCGAAGAAACATGAGACAAAATTCACCATGTTCCCGTCCTTGTATCGAGCTAGTGGAACGATGGTCCTTTTGGACCTCCGCAGGGCTTGACCCTGATACACCACACCAACTGCTTCTTCTGCATCAGCTCTCATCCCGGGAATACTTGGAGCATTCCTCCCCCTGATTCCAAATCCATAAACACCTGCCCCAGAGCTAAATATAGCTGGAGCTCCTTGTGATACAGGTAGCTCCACCAGAAGATCCCGAACAACTTCACCTTGCCCTCCGTCTAACCTGCTCTCCTGTAGTTCCACAGATGAACTACCCTGGTATGACGTAAATTTGTCAAATACCACATCCCTAGAGACCGCAAACTTCCGTGTCTCAGGGTCCATGCACTTTCATCCCTTCTTCCTCTCATCATAGCCAATGAAGACAAGCTTCCTCGCCTTCGCATCCAGCTTTGTCCTGAGAGCGTCTTGAATGTGCACATAGCAGGTAGACCTGAACACCCTAAGATGTTTCACACTGGGTTTCTCCTTAAACATTAGCTCATGTGGAGATTTCATATTGTAGGGACTTAAGGGTATTTTTTTGATGATATAAGCTCTGCAGACCATTCCCTCTGCCCAATAAGCCCTGAGAATTCCTTTTGGAGTGAAGCCAGAATTTGCAGGTTTCCATCAAATGACGGATCTTCCGCTCTGCAACTCCGTTCTATTGTGGAGTCGCACAAATAAGCTCTTTTCGGATTTTGTGCTTCCTGCAGAAGTTGGAGAACTCATTTGAAATAAACTTTCCTTCATTATCTGTTCTCAACTTTTTTTATCCGCAGGCCAAGCCGGCCTTCCACGAGCTCCTTGAACTCCACGAACTTCTGGAATGCCTCTGACTTCTCCTTCATAAAGTATACTCAAGTATACCTGGTAAAGTCATCAACTAGAACCAGCATATACCTGCTACCTCCGAGATTGGAGGTGATGGTTGGTCCCGTCAGATCACCGTGGATGCATTCCAACGGTGTCTTGCATCCGGTCTGTGACTTGTTAAATGGAAGACGATGAACCTTTCTATACTGACACCGCGCACAGACATGACCATCACCAAAGGATGAAAGACTAGACAGGTCATGTACCAGATCTCTCATCTTCATAGCCTTCAGCTTATCCATTCCAACATGTCTCAGCCTCTCATGCCAGATAGCAGTGCTATCATTTGCCTTAATCTTCTCAACATAGGAGTTTGTCGTCAACACGAACAAGTCATTTACCCGTCTCCCAACATGAGTGACATCAGCCTTCACTGCTGACACATTCCGGATAAATTTCACTTCTGTCGGGCCGAACAGAACGGGATACCCAACATCCACTGCATTGGTCACTGAGAAGAGGTTTTTTTTAATTCCCGGAATGTGATACACACTCCTTAATGTGAGTGGACCCTTATCACTGCCTAAAAAGACCTTCCCCTCCTTCTCAACGGCATGCACAATATCATCAACAGTAATGATAGGTGCATTACCTGTGTACGCCTGCAGAGAAGAAAACTTTGACTTATCCCCGGTGAGGTGATGACCACACCCCGAATCAGCGATCCAGTCCTCCTGATAGTTGATGGAGGCCAATGTACGAACACGTGTGCCCATCATGAAAGCATTCCCCCATCCACCTTCAGCCCTGGATTCAGCTTCTTCTTTTCCTGCAGCCTGTCCCGACTGAAGATTGACTCTGCAATCCTTCCCGATGTGACCAAACTTGTTGCACCTGTAGCACCGTGGTCCTTCCTCCCTCCATCCCGCTTAGGAGGCTTGCTCCTCTCCTGCTGTGATGAAGTAGATGGACCATCGCCAACAGGTGTCTTTTTTTCCTGTCTCATCTCTTCTTCTTGCCAGAAAAGAGAATCTCGATATCTCCCCCTGCAATAGACACTCCAGTCATCTGCATCGCCAAGCTCTCCTGCGAAGCCAGCAGATTCTCCAGCTCGAGCAACGATGAATGATTGGTCTGACCTTGCACATAAGTAACAAAGGCAACATATTCCTTTCGCAGCCCGCGAATAATGTGTCTCTTCAGCTTCGCCTCTGAGATAGACTCTTTCGGGTCCAATGTCGAAATTTTAGCGCACAGGTCTTCATCTTCAGAAAGAAGGATGATATGAACAACTCCTCATGTGCTGTTTTCGCCAACTCATTCTCCACGAATTATAGCCGAGCTACATTCTTCTTATTGAACAGGTCATCCAAGGCCGTCCAAATCTCAGCAGTCGACCGACATCCATTGATGTGGTCAAAGAGCTTCGGTGAGATTGTCCGCTTCAGAGTGAACTTCGTCTTTGCATTCATTCTCCTCCAAGCCCTCACCGCCTCAGCATTCCCTCCAGCAGCTACCACCTCTTGCCTGCCGTCTCCACCGACGACCTCTCAAAGGTCCTCGCCTAGAAGATAGCTCTCCATGCACGACCTCCACTTTTTAAAATTGGTCTGCGTCAAGAACTCAATTCCCAGACCTCTTGCATAACCAACTTTCATTGCTTTAACCCTAGTTCACTTGAACTTTATAAGGAATAGCACACCTCTGAGGTTGATCAACTGCTAACTCCTTAACACCCCTCTGATTCCATGTAAAAATTTCTGAGAAGCTGAGAAAAGTCGCAGAAACACTCAACCAAACCAAGCTAAGTAACCAAAAACAGTAGAAGAACAAGAGCTGTAATTGAATCAACTATCTTCTTTACAGTGCGAGACATACATTGCGACACATGATTTCGCAATGCACCCGATAGAAGCAAAATTACAAGCAAGGGTAAACCGGAGGACTGACACTAGTAACCGCCCAAGCCGCCTAACCGCCAAACTTGTCCGCCGAAACCGCCAAGCCGCTGCTAACAGTCCAGACCGCCGAAACCGCCGAACTGTCAGACCACTTCTCTAGCCGCGCGGACTGCCTGCTTATTGAATGTTGGAAACAACTCTGTATGATGCTTTCTAGTAGCCTGACCGCGAGTTTGCCTGACCGTTGAAGCTTACCGCGAACAAAAGTTGTCGAACAGGGAAACGACCTACCCGCTGATGAATCGAGCGAACTGCTTATTGAACAATTTGCAACCACGAGGAAAATAACTTCTGGCCGCATTAACCGTGACCTGCTGTATACCATAAACTACTATCCGCGAACTGTTCTACACTGAGCTTCCCAACTAGTTGTCTAGCCGTCCGGTGCTAGTCGCATAGCCTGCATAGCACAAGTCAATCTTCAATTAGTCGAACAGTTAACAAATTCTAACCATAAGTTCAAAAGGCGAGCTGAATTCTCACTGTTCCCATTATATATGACGAGCTGGGGCCCCCTATTTATAGGCGACCAAGGGAGTGCGGCCACCGCCCATAAGCGATAAGGTAACCGCCCATCATCCTGCGGCTAGCAGCACCTATCCGCACATAAGCGCGGATACCAGAACCAGACCGCACAACCCATGCGGTCTCCGCGATCTAGGCAACAACATCAACTTGGCACATCACCGTGACCAAGTCTACAAATACAGTAGACTCTGGCTTCAGACCGCGCGAACAGCCACCGCAAGATCTGCGGTAAACCAACGTATTCGTGCTCAACCACATGCCACCACACAAGCCTGAAAACCCGCCAGCATCAGCGGACTCCGCGGTTCCACAATCCAGACCGCGACAGCCGCGGTTAGCCCGCCGCTAATCGCCCGGTTACAACTCCAGGATGTTTGCTGAGACAGACCACATGGAAAGAACACTAGCCAGAACCCGGCTATCCGCCAACACCTAACCGCCCTAACCGGCAGCGGTTACTCCGGTCTGTGCGTCTTGCCCTCCTCAGACCGCTCACTTCCACTTCAACAATTTCAACACTACATTTAATTTTTTAATTTCAGAGCATATAACATCAGTGGTGTTTGCTTAGAATGCATTGTTTTCATAATTAAAGATTGGCAACTAGCATAGCTTATAATCTTTTGCAAGCAACCATTTAAACAAGCATGATTGAAATAAAGACATTTAATCCATTTAATTTGTTATTTTCGTACCGCATACAAGCACCAGTGCTTCTAGCTTAGAAGTACTTAATTTCATAATCCGAGCGGAGTGATTTTTGAAAGATTGGAAGTACCTAAAGTTTGATTATTTTCACTTGAAGTTTTATGTAATAGAAATCATGCTTGATGATTGTATCTAATTAGAAGAAAGAAGGATTATAAGATAAAAAAAGTTTACAAAACCATCAAGTATCTTTCTCTAGTTTAATTCTATAGAGTTTGACTAAGATATCTGCTGCAGGTAAAAAGTGAATTACCAAGCACTTTCAAGGCATACCGACACCAGCAGCACCGTTGGACGAGTGGAGCAGCAAACTTATTTAGGAAGGTGGCATTTGACATCTTAGTGACTGAGGTGACATGTTTCCATTGAACTTTTGAAGGTGTATTTTGATGGGTTTGCTTAGTTCTGGATTGTTATGTTATCTTTATAAATCTTCCTCGGTGCAGAATGCGTCAATATGGAAGAAGTTTCATGTACTCTACAGCTTTTTCTTCGTGCGCAGGATTATAATCCATATTGTTACATTTTTGTTCTATTCGATCGTGGTTCCAGCATCTGTGCTTGTCCCAGATCTCAGCATTCCATTATGGGGGGTGATGTACATTCCTACGGCTATCACCGCTCTCAATGCCTTGAGCAATCCACGGTATGCAATTTTCTAATATCTCAATATTCCTTTGTCCGTTTGATTCTTTTCTTAGAACGAGTAGAACCATTTAGCATGTTATTTAAATATCGACTAATTTCATTGATCCTTGGATTGAAATCCTATATGCAAAATAATGAAACAGATAACATTTGCGATTAAGATTAAATATCGACCAATTTCATTGAAATCCTATATATTTTGTCTCAGTTTTATCCACATAATGCCATTCTGGGTCGTTTTCGAGAACGTAATGTCCTTGCATCGGATGAAGGCGACTTTACTAGGCCTACTGGATATGGGAAATGTCAATGAATGGGTTGTAACAGAAAAGTTAGGAGAAGCTCCCAAAACAAAGCCAGAGAACCACAGGCCTGAAGCAACAGCAACAAAATTCATTGATAGGTAAATGGAGTGCTTACTCTATGTTTCGGAATGAAGTTAGAAAATGATGCAGCATCTGCCCCGTGCTTGCTTGATTTTTCAGGATCAACTTCACGGAGCTCGCATTTGCTGTTTATCTCCTCTGTTGTGCTTCCTACAATGTCGTCTACGGAAAGAATTACTACTACGTATACCTTTTCCTCCAAGCTTTTGCCTTCATTGCCATCGGGTTCGGATATGCCGGAGCATCCCGCTCCAGATCATAGGATTGCTACATTTTCAGAGCTTGAAACTGTTTTTGTTTAAGTTGAAATTCGCTGATTTGTTGACAGGAGAAGAGCATGCTGCCGGTTGATTTATATTTATATATTAGAAAGCTCTCTATGCGAATTAGGGTCCACCGTTATAAAGGTATTGGGGCCTGAAAATAATCCAGTTGAATTTAATTTAATTTAATACCCGACTCTCCATCTTACTCGGGACTCCGATTGAATAAAACTTCAATTACAATACAAGTCTGAGCCATCTTTTACATAGAGAAAATGGATTCATGAGAATTCTTGTGTGAAGGGTAATTTTTTTGATTCTTTTTTTTAAAAAATTTAGGGTTTAGGGTAGTAAGGGCGTTGTTACTGGAAGAACTCGCTGCCCGTGAGATCCAAATCTCGGCGGTGGCCCGGCTTGCTCGCTGTTGGACAACCCTCAGTGGGTTTGTTGGGGTCCGGCGAGTCTGCCGGTTGTCGCCGAGCAGGCCGCGGTGGCGCCAGCCGAAAATTTGAGCAGTGGGCGTTTCTTTTTGTGTGTGTGGGGGGGGGGGGGGGGGGGGGGGGGGGGGGGCTTCGTGCATTGTCACTAGTTATAATTGAAATGTAGTAACAACCGTTTTTATAGAGCGCTGCTAGCTAGCGCGCAATCAGGTGTTCACGAGCTGCAACAACGCCCCATAGCAACATAATTTAACCCTTTCTATTCCATCAGGGTAGCAAATCCTGTGGGCCTCAGTGATGTGGCCTTCGATGGTAGTGGTTGGTCTTGTTATTTCTGGGTGTGGTCGTACCGCACTATCAAGCTCTAACGTTCAACAAGGTGTATCCTGGATGTGAGAGACATTCAACGATAACTAAATCCGGCTAACCAGTGGAGGGACTCGGCGAAGCATAACATATGGCTGAGATCCCGTGGTACACTCTCCCTAGTGTCTAGAGCCATCAATTTTCTCGTATTGGTACGAATGGTCTACGAGTATGATTGACCCTCTGCTTTTCACCACAAATAATTTACAAGCATTTACTAAAGTAAATGGCTGGCACCTTTCGAATTTGTGATGGCTTGTCCCACTGGACATGAAATAATTCGGATAGACGACCATTTTACATAAAGCTTGATCATACCGCTTGACTAACCTTGATGGAAAAGCTCATCTTCAAGTTAATTCTAACTAAAGTTCAACTGGTTAAATCGCTTATCAGAGTGAGACACAAAATAAGGTGCAGAAATGAAATCATTAGTAAATTGTAGTAAATAAAGTACGGTAAATGAAATGTGTTGTAAATAAAGTACAGAAAGGAAATGCATGAATAAAATAGTAAAAGAGTTGGAATAAGAGAACAAGTAAATAAGAAATAAATAGAGTTCTCATATCCGCAGTTCCATCTCCGTTTCAAGGAGGCATCTCTATTCTAATGAGGCATCTCCGTTTCAAGGAAACATCTTCGTTCCAAGGAGGCTTCTCCATTCCAAGGAGGCGGGTTTTATAGTTTAGCGGCGAGTTCTTCATATTTTATTGAATTAGAGTCCGCTGGGTTTTTTTAATACGATAATTACTTTAGTTGCACCTTTTTAGGGCGGTTTATTGGATTTGAGTCAACTTCTTAGTCTTATTATAATTCCAAGTCTTTTTATTATAATCATCCGATTTAATTATCGAGACTCCAATTCTCTCCAAGTTTTTTATCGCAAGATCTTTTAACCTCAATTGCTTGCGTTATTTATTATTATCATTTTAAATTCTTCTAATTTTCAACCTCATTTAATAGATATATATCAAAAGACGTTAGACAAATTTTAAACTTGCATCAGAGGTGAAAATTTTCTAACTTAGTCCCCATAATCTCCTCAAGCTATTTTGAGCTTTATTTTATCTCTAATAAATTGTATAAACCCTTACTTTCATATTAAAAAAACTTTTAATTATCAAAAAAATTCTCAATTTTTTATTGAGGGTTTATACAATCCTTGAGAGCCTTTCACAATTTTATCAGATTTATTTTATCAAATAGGGCCTCTCAATAATTTAATTAAATCTTTAAAATTAGATAAATTTCTCAAATATTCACACAAAATTCTCAATGACTGTGAACCAGTCCCACCTTCATCCAGAAATTTATTCAGATTTTTCTACCAAAATTAAATGCCTATATTTTACAAACTGTAAATTGACCTCTATTTAAATTCTTAAAAATATCATGAATGCTTTTTAAATTCCTAATATTTTCCAAAGACTGTGACATCCTCCAAGTAACACTATATAAAAATTTTAGAACATATGCTTATTAAATTCCCTTTTGGAATATTTGTAATTAAGAACTCTGATTTATTTAAATTATTAAAAATAGCATATGATTATCAAAATTCTCAAAATCAATACGTATGGTGTATATAGACTCTGTACATCTCCACCATTTTCCCTAGAATTTTATCACATTTTTAACATCCTCGGTTAAATTAAAAACAAAAAAAATTCCCCATATTTTAATTTCTAAAAATAGCAAGGCTGTTCAAAAAATTATGAAAATTTTCTGGAAATAGCTGTTAAAGTAGTGATGAACTTTTCATCTTCAAAGTTTTTTCATTTATTCCCTAACTTTGCCTCAGAAAAAACAATACCTTTCTACTTAATTTAAATCTAGGTTTGCACTGATTTTAAAGGATTCAGTGTAGGTGAGATGGATCCAGACATGGCCATTATGTTGCCCCACAGTGGATCAATCGCTGGTCCGCTATGGGGAACTAATCATTAGCTTGATTATTTTAAGAAAACTCTGTCAGGAGATCAGACGACATCTGTATGCTCTCGTGCGGTAGAGGCTTGCGGGCCTCTACCATCGCTGTCTGGCCATCGGCCGACCATGACTCCAACCCCAGCAGACTCGGCAGGGGTCGGTGCATTCTCCGACGATAGTCTGGTGGCCTGGCACCGCCGACAGCCGCCAGAGTTCTCGTATCCTAGGGTGGGTCCCCCATGTGGGTCAAGGTCACAGTAGGTCAGAGTCGTCGAGTGACGAGCCAATGTTGGTGTGTTGGGGTAATATTGGTGCGTGTATGCTTTTCGATGCACCATAAAACTTGACGGGGCTCGATTTGACCAAATTGACCAAGTAATGTCAGAATTGAGCGTAACGAATTTTGTTGCTCTCGTATGCATCATACGAGTCCAATGCAACTGACTGTGGTCAATTCCAAGTCCATATGCTCAATATAATAATTTGACGTCGTTATGACACAAAGATACTCAAAATGGTCATTTCTTCAAATGACCTGAGATTTGAATGAAACAATTTTTGTTGTACTCGTATTGATTATACGAGTTCAATGCAACTGACAAAATTTAAATTGGAGCGTGTTTGCTCAATATACTAAATTGACGTCGTCATGAGGCGTTATGATATAAAACATGATCATTTTCTCCAAATGACCTCGAATCTGAACAAAATGACTTCTGTTATACTCATATTGACTATACGAGTTCAATGCAACTGACGAAACTCAATTCGAAATACGTATGCTCAATATATTAAATCGGCATCGTCGTGACGCGCAACGATACTTGACAGTCATTTTTTTCCAAATAACCTCTGATCAGAACGAAATGAGTTCTGTTGCACTCGTATCGACTATATGAGTTCAATGCAACTGTCGGAACTCAATTTAGAGCATATGTGATCAATATATATCATGGGTCACCTTCTAGCTTCTAGGGTACCATATAGGCGATCGTGTCATTTTTATTAGGTCATCTAGGATTTTAGTGGCCCAATAAAAGTAAGGATGTTACACCCATGACTTCTTATCAGGTTTCGATCTCTCCTCCTTAAGGATATGGACATGTGCTTTGCAACCGAACAAATGTTCATATGCACTTCCTTCCTAGACCAAACCCGCTCCGGAATATCTTCATCCAAAGGTACAGAGGAGGATATATTGAAAAGATGCACTGCAGTCTATACAACCTCTGTCCAGAACTTCGTACCTATTCCTACCTGTGAAATCATAAACCTAATCTTCTCCACAATCTTCTTATTCACCATCTCAGACAACTCGTTCAGTTACGACATCCTATGAATTCTCTTATCATGCAGGATGTCATGTGTAATGCCCCAAAAATGGGAAAACAGAGGTCTCGGGTGGTTATCGCCTGACGACAGTGGGTATCGCTGACGATAGCACTCGATGCACTCAACGCCTTCAACGAAGCGTTGAGTAGACTCGATGCACTCAACGCCTTCAACAAAGCGTTGAGTAAACTCGCTGAATACTATCGCGCGACGATAGTGAGTTTTACTGGCGATAGCGATAAACTCAACACACTCGACGCACTCGATGCTCTCAACGCACTCGACGAAGCATTGAGTGAGCTATCGGAGTGGCGATAGTGGGTATTGCTGGGCGATACTGCCACGTATTGTTGGACATGTGTCAAATGGCCGGATGGCAGCCGAAGAGCGGTGGTTGACTAGGATTAAAGCGGTTGCCGAAGATATCGCCCGGCGATATCGTTTTATTTGACTTGTCATCCGAAATCATAGTCATTCATTCCTATTGAAGAGAGGATCCTGTGGCTGGGCTAAATCCAGAGGTCAATTAAGCAGAGGAGTGGAGAAAGAAGAAGTCATTCCTCTTCTCTCACACTCTCTCCTCCTTTTCATTACTCTCTTGAACAAGGAAGAAGAAGGTTGAGGTTGAGCTTAGCGAGGCTTTGTGAAGGAGATCCAGGAGTCGGAATCAATAACCGAGGCAAGATTCGTGAATGGGAAAGTGAGACGCTCCTTTCCAACCGAATAAAAAACTTGCTCATGGCTCCGAAACGAACTACGAGGGTAACGATCTTCCTTCTTGGACAAGTGAAGTCTTCCTTTTTGCATGTGCATGGAATTCCCCACCAAAATGTGGAGAATCGAGGGAATTCCGATAGGTTGATATGTGATATCCCCGGGTGGTTTTGCATATAGAATCTGGAAATCGCAGTACGAAATAGGCATATTGTGTGAAGCTCATTTAGACAGGTTGGTCTGGATTAGTAATGTTTTATTTTGCATGTCGGAGAAGACTCCGAGTATAAACGGGTAATTTATGGAGTCTGTGGGTTGTACCTGTGAAATGAGAGTAATAAGAAGTACTGGATGTGTGCTCTAGGAAAATACCCAGAAAATACCACAATTTGCATAACTGTTGGATATCGTCGTACGATAGCGAGTATCGCTAGTGAAAGCTCTTGGTGAGCTATGATTGTTGTGAAAGCCCAGTTTTCTAGCACTGCAGGATGCTGCGGGGTTTTCTAGACTGTTGTTCTAGTTGTGGATGAGTCTGGAGATAGAAGAGAGTTCTGTCGTTAACGCCAGGTGATAGTGATTATCGTCGACGAGAGCTTCCAGATAGCATTTTATTGACAAAGCCAGTCTCTCGGAGACCGTGTGGCTAGTGTGAGTTGTGAGCTCTTAAAAGGCAAGTGAGCCGAACGGGAAAGGGGAGGCTGACCCGTGTCTTGTCGTTCGCCATGATGGTTGCGACCATCGGCGTTGACATGGCGATTTGAGCAACGGGTTGTGGCTGAACTGTACATGCGTTATGTCATTCTGACTCGAATGCCTAAAGTAATTGGCATCGTTGGAGCGCATAATGAGAGTCTTAGGCCTGCGCGTCGGAAAGACTAGTAATGCTCAAAGTTGACCATCAAGTCTTGGACCTCTGAACGATGGTGGGACCCTGAAAATCCGGTACACTGAGAATGTGCCCTGAGTGCACGGAACGTTTGGCCGCTGAGGCACTCGTTTGTGATATATTGAATGGTACTTGAGTGTAACTTCTTATGATATATCTATGTGTTAATGCTATGCCTGTAGGGAAGGAATACCGCTGCCCCGGGTATGGGGTAGGGTCTTTATAAATTGGTCAGCCGAAAGCTGACTGTTGCTTTGTTTGTCGCCCTTGTGGTGGATTGTCCCTATGCTGGTGCTGGAGAGCCGAGCGGGAAATAGCAGGTTGCTGCCCTTGTTGCTATGCCGGCCCTCGAAGGCTAAGAGAGGAGTTTGTAGTGTTTTTATGTGTGACCGGTCTGCATGCTGATGTATGAAAATACTTTTGTAAAAGGAAACAGTTGTAAGGTCTTAATGCTGTATTGACTTTTGTGTATTTTTGTAAACATTCATATATGGTTTTTAATAGCGGGCATTTGTATTACTTGAGTTCAAATTTAACCCTTGAAGCTTCCGCTAGAATGCTCTAAGATAGGATTCGTTTTGTCGTTCGATATTAACATGTAACTCCACCGACTGTCTGTGGAATATAGCGTGGCCCCGGCCGGACCCTCTGTTATATTTCATGTGACGGATGGAGGTGTTACATCATGCTCTCTGCAGTAGACATCAAAGCACCAATGTACTCTCTTCCATTATCTGATCTTACCTGATTGATCTTTCTTTCGGTAATCTTTTCCACCTTTGCCCTGAACATGAACTTTGTAAAGACATCACTCTTCTGCTTCAAGAACTAGGCCCATACCTTCCTTGAGTGGTCATCAATAAAAGTGATAAAGTAAATTGTTCTGCCCACTAACATGGATTTTCTAGGTTCACACACACCTATGTGTATCAGGTTATGCAGCTCTGTATTCCTCTTCAATTCAACCTCTACAAAGGATACTCTTCTCTGCTTGTCAACCAAGCAGTGAACACACGTGTTAAGTAGATCCATTGCAATTTTGGAAGAATCCTGTTCTTCACAAGGATCTTCAAGTTTTTTTCACTGATATGGCCAAGTCTGCGTTACTACAACTCCATAGAGTTGTCTTCAATTGCAGTCATACTTGGACTGCATATCCTGGCCTTTGTTCGGTACAAACCGCATCACTTCTTGTCCCGGGCCACCACCAAGGACACCTTCACCGGCCTCTAGGTACCTTCACTTTCAATGCTAGTAAACCCTCCATCATCAAGTCTGTCCACAGAGATCAGGTTCATCCTCAAGTTAGTAATATGTTTGACATCCTTGAGAATAACCTTCCCAAGATACGTCTCTAGATGAACATCTCCACTGCCAACGATCTTTGACACACCTACATTCATCATCTGAATAGTGTCAAGATCTCTTATAGCATGAGTATAAGTAATCTTTATGAGGAGTGCAATGGTATGCTGCACCACCATCCACTACCCAGCTTGTGTCTACACACTCCTGGCATGCAGGCCCACTACAATATAAGCACGATGACTCATCTTCCACAATCGAGACCGCACCTGTACCCTCACTCGATTCTCTCGTATCCTTTGTCTTTCCCTTCTTATCTCTTTGCAACATGAAGAATTTATTGAAATGGTCATTTTTCTTGCAGTAATAGCACTCGATCTTCTTCTTGGACTTGCCTCTAGATTTACTTTTTGAAATTACTTATTTGCTTGCCTTCTTTCTTCATCGGCCCGCCCCTTCCCTCCATGAGTAGGGAATCAGATTTAAAGGCTCCAGATCTCGAGTCCTTCCTTCTTAGTTTCTCATTTAGAAGACAACTCATCATCTCCATTGTCATAATGACATCCGCTTCGATTTGCTTAGCGATATCACAAGAGTCTCTCAACTCTCTTGTAAGGAACTAAAGACCATCAATGCTTGCAGCTCGTCCCCCAAGGTGATTTTCATAGCCTCCAACTGATTGATGATGCTCTGGGCAAGGTTTAGGTGCTCAATCATCTGAGAACCCTCATTGTACTTCAAGTTGACAAACTTTCTGATTAGGAAAGTCTTGTTCCATGTTGTCTTCTGCTCATACAGCTCTTCCGGCTTATTCCACAGAGCTTGAGTTTATGATTCTGTGGATATAAGGTGGAAGATAGAATCATCAAGGCATTGCCGAATGAATTTGACTGCCTTCCTATCCATCTTCTTCCACTCAACCTCATCTAATATGGTAGCCGACCTCTCCAATAATGGAGTATAAAGATCCTTGCAATACAAAAGATCCTTGCAACCTCATCTAATATGGTAGCCGACCTCTTCAAAAAGGAAAGAACTTTCAAATCTCTTCAACGCACACACGATTGCAAAGACAAGATGAAGAATCCCTTGCAGTGAAGATGATGCGTCCCTATTTTATATTTAGGGGTAGTTTGGTAATATCATATATATGAATCTCTAAATATAGTGTTTGCTATGTCTTATTAGTTATGTTGAATGTATTGTATGTTCTTGTGATTTTGTGCGTCTGAATCGAGAGAGTCTCTACTTGCCGGAAGATCGAGCTGTTCAGAGCTGGTGCCCTTAGATAAGATCGATTATCTTGTAATCACTTTCATCAATAATAGGATCCAATTTTCCGTGTTTTCTCCTTGAGATATTTTGAATCGTATCAATCAACCACGTGAATTGCCACAAAGCTTTTGTGCCCGAGACCCGCACCCAACAATCTCACCTTAAGTCGACACACTATACTCTCTTAATTATAACTGTTTTATGGAAACCCTAAACCGTATCCTAATGAATGGGCTTCCTCCTCCTTCGCCATCAACGTGTTCTCTCCCGAGCTCTTATCCGTCGATCATCCATCCCCGTTCTCGCTCTTCATTCTGACCTTCGTTCCCTAAACCCGTCGGCGGCCAATCATTCCGTTTTGCCATCGGTAATCCCATCTTAATTAGTTCACGCAGTTCATCTTAATATCCAGAATTCTATGGTTACTGTCTATAAATTGCATCCCAGTCGCCGATTTATTACTGCCTGGACACTGTTCACGTGTTTGTCCTCGTTTTTTTTTTATTATTTCGCTATCCGATATTGTAATCACTTGTCTTTTGTTATTCATGTGCTAAATTCGACTCAGGAAATTCAATATTATCTCTGTTTGATGCTTCTTCACAGTATCTTAATCATACGGTTTATGGTTGCTGTACTTATCTGTTATTACATTTTTTTGTTATTTTCCAGGAAAAATGTTATCGCCAGCCTCATTAAAAGTAGCACTTATATGTATACTAAACCAGGATAAGCGCTACAGATAGCCTTGATTATCAATATTGGAATCCTACTTCCCCTTTGATTCATATTCAGAGGTTTATATGGTGTTTGTTTATTCAAGGGGATCTCAATAGAACTTCTGTTTTTGTATTTTTTTTCTTTGCAACTAAGTTGAGCCCAAATCTGCTATAACTGGCTCCTGGCGATGGGATGATGAATACTGAAATACTTAATATCTTCAAAGTTCTAGCATGTTTTTCTATGCTTCATCCCATTAAATTAATTAAGCATGGGTTTGATCACTTTTTTCTTTTTGCACCCTTTCATTTGTGTTGATATAGGATTCTAACATGTTCATTCTATTTGAAAAGGTCCTTGGAATCCATAATGGGTGCACCAAAGCAAAAATGGACGGCTGAGGAAGAGTCCGCGCTTAAAGCTGGAGTGGTCAAGCATGGATCGGGTAATTGGCGCACAATATTGAGAGACCCAGAATTCTGTGGCATCTTATATTTGCGGTCTAATGTTGATCTCAAGGTGAGTTTCTATACCTTCATTTGTTCAGTAAGTTATGTTATTATGTTTAAAGTTCTCATTTCTGAACTAAATAGAGCAAACCACATTTTTTTCCTCAAATTATGATAATTCTTGATGCAACTTGTTACGAAGAACATGATTTTTGAGCACGTGTTTATTTACGTGAAAGTGGAAGGCCCAATAAGTATTTTTATTTTTGAACTATTTCTTCAGTGAGTTTTCAACAATGCTGTGTACTTTCTTGTACTCATTCATTTTGCTTTTATTAGGATAAATGGAGAAACATGCGTGTGACTGCAAATGGATGTGGATCTAGAGAGAAAGCTAGGATTGCCTTGAAAAAGAGTCGAATTGTGCCTAAGCATGATGACAACCCACTAGCTCTTAGCACAGACGTTGTGTATGCTGATGATGATCTCATTGATCCCAAGCTTCTTGAAAGTTCGAGTGGAATCTTGCAGATTACTGGTCCCAAGACATATGTTTCAAAGTTAGTGTTTTATGTGTCATTGTCTTTTAATATGCGCTCGACTAAACAGAAATATGGAAACTTCAGTTGTTTATCTTTATGTAATGAGTTTAATTTTGTTTTGCTATCATTTTATTGTTGTTTCATGTTGCTCTTCACTGTCTTAATCGTGAACATAAGTATCAATATTATGTCTTCATTTCGAAAATTAGGATTAGTTAATTATTTTTTCCATGCGTTTTTGTAAGAATTGAAATGACTTGATATTCCAATGGTGTGCATGATGAAGCGTTGAGCGGTACTAAATATATGGAGCACCATAAGAATTCCCAATCACAATTGGATTATATCAACAATCAACGTTTTGCTTGTTTGTGTTGCATATAATATGGAAATGTCTAAAATATATTCAATGCAAGGCACATAGTCTATCTTTTGCAAATGAAGAGTTGATGAAGTTATCATCTAAAAGAGATGTGGCGGGTAGTGTGCTTTCTAATCAGGCTTAGACAAGCCTTGATTATCAGTGACACATGAAATTGCTTCTTCACAATGCGGGCAGGGGTAGTATCTAGTCGAGCTTGAGCAAGTTAGGTCCAAGTTAAAATTGTAAATGCTGATTTCAAGGTGATGTATTGTTTGCAGGAAGATGCCTTTGGTTGACGCTGCAGTTGGATTTTTATTGAATTGCAAAGGAGGCCATAACATCATCCACATTGTTACCTTCCCTGTATATGCAAAAATATATTGTATTCCATTTGTTGTAGGAGAAACTAGACATGCACAAAAAGACCGGTCCGGACCGGACCGGTCGGGACCGGTCCCGGATAGGACCGGTCTGGTCCTGGACCGGTCCACAGGTCCCGGACGGTCTCTGTTTTAGGGACCAAAACCGGTCCCGGACCGGGACCGGTAAAAGACCGGTCTAAGACCGGTCTTTTACCGGTCCCGGTCGGGACCGGTTCCGGGACCGGTCGGGACCGGTTCCGGGACCGGTCGGGACCGGTCGCTGGCTCACAAGAGCCGTTAGGCTCTTGTTATGAGAGCCTAACGGCTCTCATAACAAGAGCCAAACGGCTCTTTCTAAAGAGCCGTTTGGCTCTTTTTATTTTATTTTATATATTATTAATAATATATATTAATATTATATAATATATTAATATATATTATTAATAATATTATAAAATAATATTTAATAATATATATTTATATTTTTAAATTTTTTGATTTTTTTTAAAAAAATCTATAAAACCCCCCCTCTCTCTTTCACTCTCTTTCACTCTCTCTCACTCTCTCTTACTCTCTCTCTCACCTCTCTCACTCATTCAAATGGCTTCCTCCTCCTCCATGCCGGCGTCCTCCTCAGCGTCCGTCGGACATGAGATTGTCGAGCACCGACATAAAGCGGCGGTATGGGATAACTTCGAGAAGGTGCGGATCGGCGACGAAATTAAGGCGAAGTGCAAACTTTGCGGCAAGCTTATGGCGGCTAACAGCAGCAACACAACTCTCGCCCGACACAACAAATCGTGTCTATCCAAACAAGCTCCGTCGGAGACCAACCAAGCTCAGATTTCAACGACCGGGCAGATTTGGACGTATGACCAAGCTCGGCAACGGGAGCGACAAATGGAGAATGTCATCAAAAGCGGTCTCTCGTTCAACCACTACGACAACGACGAAATGACGTCGTACATACACGAAACACTCCAACCAAAATATCAACAGGTAAGTCGTACTACAACTCGGCGTGATGCTTTACACGCCTACATGCAATCCAAAATTTTTTTACAAAATTATTTTGAAACATTCGAGGGACGAGTTAGTTTAACGAGCGATGTTTGGACTAGCGGTTTAGTAGACGAGCTTTCTTATATTTGCATAACTTGTCATTGGGTCGATCCCGATAGTTGGGAATTAAATAAACGTATTATTTGTTTTGAAGGTTTTGAATATCCGCACACCGGTAAAGCAATTTACCAGGTGATTATTAAGTGTATTCGAGATTTAAATGCGTCAGATTGGGCTGTAATCGAAGATTACGTTAATTTATTAGAGAGTTTTTATAGGGCGACAACTGTTTTATCAGGAGTTTACTATCCTACAAGCTCGCTCGTCATTGAATTTTTTTTATTAATTACAGAAACATTTAAAACTTACAAAATTAACCTAATGTGGCGTCCGTTAATTTTTTTAATGGAGGCAAAATTTTTAAAATATTATACGCATATGCCACCTATGTTTTCTTGTGCGGCGGCGTTAAACCCTTTAATGGGTGTAGACGGCGTGGAAAATTTTATAGAAGAAATTAATAATAATTTAGATTTAAACGAATCTTCTAATGATTACCACAACGTTAGTGTAACAAAATTTAATTCCGATTTTACTAATCTATACAATTATTACGATCAAATATATGGATTGCGACCTCGCGAGAAATCCGCCGCCCCGCAAACAAAAGATATTTTAAAAAATAAATTTTTAGAATTAGCTTCGAAGAAAAAACAACGAACTTCGAGCACTTTAAACGAATTAGGTTTATATAGCAAAACACAATTTCAAGAATTTATGACCGCGCACGAAATAGAAAATTTTGACATTTTAAATTGGTGGAAAAATAAATCTAACAATTATCCTATTTTGGCCTTAATGGCCCGCGATTTATTAACCATCCAAGCTAGTACAGTAGCTTCGGAGTCTGCATTTTCTTTGAGTGGCAGGATTCTGAACGAGCGAAGGAGCCGTTTGACCGAAGAATCTTTGGAGATTTGCATTTGCTACAAGGATCATTTGGACGCTTTGAGGAGGAGACAACACGTCTCGTCAATTGAAGATAGCGAGTCTGAAGTTGAAGACGAGCTTACTAACTTAAATCTGGGGAGCGTCGCAGAATGATTTCAAATTGTATTTAGTTTTTTGATTTCAAATTTAAATTGCAAATGTTTGTATTTGGATTTTTAATTATAAATTGTATTTTGTATTTCATTTGTAATTATATTTTAATTTTGTAATTTTATTCCATATTTAATAAAAATTTGTATTTATTTTGCAAATTGCAATTTTAAAATTTTGTATTTGTGATTTTGACATTTTGTGTACATGTACAAGTTTTTTAGTTTTTTTTAATTAATATTAAAACTTAAAAATAAAATTAATTTTTATTTTTAAAAATAATTTTTATTTAAAAACCGGTCCCGGTCTGGGACCGGTTAGGACCGGTTAGGACCGGTTTTTCCGGTCCCAGCCGGTCCCGGTTTTCAGAGGGAAAACCGGTCCCGGACCGGGACCGGTTTGGGCAGGACCGGTCCGGGACCGGTGCCCCAAAAGACCGGTCCTGCCCAGGATCGGTCCCGGACCGGGACCGGGGTCTTTTCGTGCACGACTAGGAGAAACATGATTTCTTCTCCAATCTCCCAGCATAGAGAATTTTATGTGCACAATTCTCTATGCTGACCATTGCTGAAATTCCCGCTTTTAAGTTACGCAACTAGCGTAATAGAATCATTGTGAATTTGAATATTTATGATGTTGAGTCTGCAGCAGAGTGTAAGACCATCTCCGATGGCTTGACATTCAGCAACAATGGGAGGTACATAGCTGTAATAGGAGGCAAATCCGGCTAATGGGTCTACCTCTGGAATCCCTGATACCACTCCACCTACTTAAAGATTGGACAGTTTAGAGTCTACGTCTACACAAAGAGTAATATCGTCCATATCAGTACCATTCCATTTAACCGAAGTGCATATTTGCTATCTAACGGCTACCATGATGTTAGACCAATGAAAAATATGAAGTTCCTCATTGGATCTGTGATAAGTGTGATGGATCCCACTGAACGGAGAAGTGACAATTATGTGATACTGTTTGATAACCGTAGCAGGAGTGATACAAGGGGAATCTACTGGTGACAGATATGCATTGTTTTAGCCCTAGATGAACGTGAACAGGCATGCAAGAAATGCAAATGGATCTACGATTTACCCCGTAAAAGAAATTGCAAGCACAAAAACAACATGCAATTTAATGAACATGAAGCTCACGACATAAACTCTAATCCTAATGTGAAGGCAACATTTCAATCACGCAATTTTTTCCAACACACAGTTAATTAAACAATATTATAATTCCGTGTAAGTGTTATAATTGATCACAAATATTGCAATTTAAGTAAACATATAACACCTGCAAATTATTGAAAGTGCACACAAATTAATGCACAATAAAAAGAGGAAATGACCATTCAATGAAAGAAAATTTGCCAAACATAAGCATAGCAAGATATTTCTTTGAATAATACGGTACATTTGTATAATGTCAGAAAATAAAAATAAAATGTAAAACTCACCAAAAAATTGCCACAAGTAGTGGAGGATGTAGCAAGCGGGATTAGGATAGGTGTAGGAAAGTTGTGGAGTTCTGATGTGCAGTTTTGCTGGGAAAAGTGGTGGGCAAATTTTAGGGTTTTGTGAATGGGGACTTTTGGTGGAGGGGTGGGGGGGGGGGTGAGTAGCTCATGAGTAAGTATAGAGGGAAAGAGGGGCTGCAGTGGTTGTGGGCATGTCTGTCGAAGGTGGTATGGACTGACCCAGAAGAGGCAGTGACACCAGAGATTGTGGCTTGGAGGTGGAAACAGAGGGATTAGTGGCTGTGAAAGTTGCTAGAAGCATATGTAGAGGCTGAAGGGGCTTGCCGGAGCTGAGGGAGGTAGCAATGAGTCACCCTATAGATGGAGGTAGTCGGCTCCAGGCGGGTAAGGAAGGGACGACAATGTTTGGGATCTGTAAGATGACAATAGCGATGAAGAGACTTCGAAATGGAGAAGAAGACGACGGAGGAACTTCCTAAGGCTGGTGGTTGAGGCGACGACACCGGGAGGAGGGAGAGTGACCCACGGTGGGGAGGAAGTCATTAACACCTTTAATGACCAAGTAGCGGAAAGACTGGCCGCAACTCTCGATATCTCCTAACCAAAACATGATATATTATATATAAGGGGAAGGATTTAAGTTAAGTATATTCGACGATCATAATCGTTTAATTAGATAACTTAACCTAAACTCTCAAAGTACACCTAAGAAAAATACATTGGAATACTGATAATCGAACGGGTTGCAATGCGCCCTAGGAGTAGAGAGCGGTCTTCCTCTTGCCGTAAGACGGGTGTGCCAATTATATGCTGTGAATCGGCTCATGATGGCCATTGGTCTCTTCTAACTCTCTCACGAGAACATCAAATGCGAGGGTGATGACCTGGTAAGGCGTCTTGATCTTCTTTGGGTAGACATCATGTTTCGCCCACCCGAGACAACCAAATGTTCCATCGGAAACTCCAAACCATTTGCGCAAATCACAAGAATTTTTGCAAATATTTTGAGCTCTGAAATTGGAAGAGACTAGTATACGAATACTCGCCTTTCCGCTTCTCGAGAGCGCTGCCTTTATTAATACACCGATGATACAAAACCACGTCTGGGAGATGTTCCTCAAAAAATCCTAATTGCTCCCGCTACGTAGCAATAAGTCCCGACATCTTGAAGATCTTTTTGAGCCTCGTTGTGGAACACTTGTGGATTTAGGAGTCAAAGGACCCGATTATGCAGAAGTAAAATTAATTCTACTCGAGCATCTTATTCTCGGTATTAACTATCTTCAACGCCCATCACTCCTGAAGTGTACTGTTCCATCATCAAGGTCGCGAATGTGAATTTCTTGAATGATAGAGACTCCAGCCCACCCTCTACAGTTGGGGTAAACAACGATGGTGATGATCATGTTCTATTAAGCGATATCTGGGCTGGATGGAGACCATAGTAGTGGAGCACGTCCTTGAACTCACGGTAGGGGGGCAGACATGGACCAAAATGGAACTGATCCATATTAAAAAGTCACATGTTTTTCTTGGTAATTTTTTTCCCTCCTTCAGTGGGGATCTTATAGGTGCACCCTTCAGGAGAAGGATACAACTTGCATGGAATGATCAAATCCTCCTCGACGACTGTCAATGGGAGCTCAAACTCATGACCAAGAAAATTAGTTGCACGGCCTAGGATCCTTGTAGAGGCCATGATTCTGAATACACCGTAAAGGGAGAAAATGAAGCTTATGAAGTGAAGCAAGATCCTTTCTCTGCTATCTCCCACCAATTTATATTGAAGCATAGGAAGCTCACTCAAAATGCACCTTTTGGGCGTCACGATGGATCATCATCAGATCGCTATGTCTCTCGACATATGACAGAACGACAAGCCCCCCCCCCCCCCCCCGAGAAAAGTTTTGAAATCACAGTTTCGTATTCAAGATATATTCAACTTCTGAAAGTAAAATTGACTACATTCGATAATATAGGGAAGAAAAGCAAAATACATCATTTTGGCAGGGCCGCTATGGTTTTCTCGACATCTATATTTTCTATCATAAGCTCCACGAATTCTAAGATATTCTTCAAAAGTGGGCGTGTGTCCACCACAAACTGTGTTATGGAAAGACCCCGCGCACTGACGACCTCTTGGATAGCTTTTTGGCCCTCTTGCAGCGAGTTGAACCCTAGCGAGATCACCTCATCCATCTTTGCAAACATGTGCTTTGATTGTGTGCTGGTCATCTCGAACAATGAGGCTAGGAGGAAGAGGATGACACTCTCCCCAACTACTATATTTAAATCATTACCTCCTCTTGTTCAACTCCGTGAGATTTTTGGTGACGCGACTTAGAATTCCTTCCATTTTGTCGGCCCCCACCTTATATTGCACTATCTCCACATTAAAAGCCGCCTCCACTGGCGCGTGAGCTCGGTGTGCACTCTTGACCTAATTGGTCATGACGAGTATCCCCGCTCATAATTAGCTAAGCAGGTCATGGTGACCTCCAACACCTTGGTCATTACCTCCTTTCTCCCTTCAACCAAAAGTGAGCAGCCCTTGGGAGACAAGTGAGTAAGAGGAATTGCATGGGAAAAACAGTTAAAAAACCATCACGTGTCACTCAACAAAATTCAATTATTTGTGAACAAATCACATTGCCTATCTCTTAGGGAGGGGGTGTTCTTGCGCTCTCGGTGCTCTCTGTCATGGGGACGAGGAAAATGGAGGTAGTTGCGACTACACAAGAGTACTGTTTTAAATGCCCTCTGACATATCATTTTTGAGGGTAAACGACATTTAAAAAATAGATTATGGCCTTTCGTAAAAGTTAAGCCATCATATCCAATTTTTTCTGGCATATCAGCTGACATTACTTTTGAATATATCATTCGTTATTTTATTTTAAATTATGTTAACACACTACTATATTTAAATCACATATGTATTTATTATATATGCGTAAATCAATTAGACATATTGTTTCATTCTTTTTAATGTGTTATTCTTATACTCAATTTTCTATGCTTTTGTAACATTATATTTTTTATTTTAGATTCCAAAAATTGTTAAAAATGTTAACATATTTATTAATTGATTGTTTTTATCTTCTAACATAAATTTATTAAGTTTGAAAAGACTTAAAATCAATCAATGATATTTGGTTTTAAACCTATATTTGATATTAAACTTATTATTATGAAAATAAAATTATTATATAATATTAAGTATATTTTACACCATATCATTTCTACATGTTAATAATATTTTATTTTGGATCGCTTTTATTTTAGGATATACATGAATCATTGTTCATTTACTTCTGTTATTTTTTTGCTTTAATAATATATAGTTAAATTTAATATATACAACAGTAAATTTTGTATTTATAAGGTATGAAAATAAGATATTTTAAAATATATCTGACATGTCTCCGGATTTTGACATTCAACATTTAAATACTCATTCAGACATGTCGACATCCGATATTTACAACCTTGCACATGAGGGTGTAATCGCCTTCGGCATAGTTTGCGACTTCCCACGCCCCTCTCCATCGTGGTGCCTCACATTGTACTCACCAGAGGAATATGCGGATCCCCCGAGAACTCTCTTGAGAATACCCGAGCAGACATGACGCCTCCAATAGGTGAGTTAATTGAAAACGTCAGTAGCGGCGTTAAAGAAGAACCTTCCTTGGTTGCCTCTTCCAGCAAAGCCTCCTCTAAACCCACAACCAAAGGGAGAGGAGTTGAAGGGTCTTTCCCCCTTTTTTCTTTTACTTAGCATTGCCCTCTTGGTTGGGAAGAAGTTAAGAGTCATTTATTTAGGAAGGGTCCATTTCCACCCTTCTCGCGCACGACCCTCCAAAGTGGCGGAGGGAGAAGGTCTTTTGGCAGGCAAAGTAGATTCCAGGCTAGCTCGATGCATCGTCTCCACGCCGGGAGCCATATCATGGCAAAACTTATTGATGAGGATTGCCAATCAGATCGCATTCCACCGGAGCCTATGAGAGCATATACGCGCATGAGGCGTTGATCAAAATTTCTTTTGATCCGAAACCATGGCTATACTTGACTTGCTTTTTTATGATTTTAGGGAATTTTTTATTATGTTATCTATGCCTAATTAAAGGATTTAGACACTCATTATTTGTGGATGATCGTAGCCGTCCATAATGGATGCTAACCTCTTTAACTTATTTGTATTAGTGTTGGGGTTCGATTTAGGTTTTGTAGTTTCTTCTTCCTCCAAGATAGTGGATTACCAGGGTGCCAACGCCGCCATCTTAGGTGCCGAAGCCGCCATCTTAGGTGCCGACGCCGCCATCTTAGGTGCCGACGCCGCCATCTTAGGTGCTGGTTCCTTGGGTAAGTTTCCCTTCTTATATTGCTTTCTAGTGCTGGATACCCCTTTCCCTAACCCTATATCCCTCAACCGCCCCTCCTTTGGTCAAATCCACACCTCCACAGCCACCTACAACAAACAACCCTGCCATCCCTGGCCATCAACCCTTCAACCTACCCTCTCTCTTGTCACCAACACATCTATCCGCCCTACACAGAGAGCCTCCCCTCCTCTTGCCACTGTACTCACACCCAGCTGCCCCACCCATGCAGCAAATCACCCATAATATCCTCTCTCGACAGACGTAGCCCCTGCCGACCCTTCCCTTGCCTCCTCCGAGCTCCAGTACCCCGTCCATCTACCCCCCTAACCACCCTCTGGACTGGCCAATCCCCATCCAGACCGCCCACGTTGCAGCCCTGCTCCCTTTTCCTTTACTCTCCATCCCACGACAACCAGCTACCTTCTCGCATCCATTAAGCACTTGAATCTAATGGAGTCTTGATTCATACTTGTTTATTTTCTAATTTATCAATATAGACAGCTGGATTTGTTTGCTTATTGTTCTTGCTTGTGCAATTCCAAATGGGAAGAGCTAAAACTCATTTCTTTTCACTTTACCCCGCAGGCTACCGCGAATCTTACCAAATGTTTATTGTTTCATTATATAAATTGCTAATTTGTCGGCAGAGTACTCAAAATTGCATTCATTTAGTTTCGTGATGCATTCATTTAGTTCTGTGTTAGACTCATATATTAAATTTCATCAGGCATTGCATTTATAGGGATTCTAAGCACACTCACCTAACCTACTCTACATCACTCATCCTCCCCTAGGTCCTAGATAAGTTTCGTGCTTCTCAAACTCGAGGAGGAGAACGAACAATGATAAATCGAGAAAATAGGTAACCACGAAAAGATTCGGAAGCCAAAACAATGCCTCGATCTTATTGGCTCTGGCTTGGGAGAGGTGTCTCGATTTTCCTGATGCTCGGAGATCCCTGAACCTCCAAAAAAGCGGGGATAACTGTTGAGTGTGAAGTATCCTCCGTACATGGGTCAACGACTGAACACACACATAGAGAATCAGGTCCTCTAGACCGATGAGAGATCGTCTTCACATCTCGCTTGGGATAGTCCTTGTGTAACGATGTGCATATTGATGTAATAATCCTCTTCAGAGTTCTAGTTCTCAACGATGAACTCTCATTTTGCGCTTGTTTCATCCGACTTCTCACGATGGATTCCTCGCTCAGCTCACACGGTTTGTGCTTGGTTCGCGCAGTCTTCACTCGACGTGCTTATGTGAAAATCAACTATCACCCAAACAACATGGCTCTCGCCAAAACAATACTTTATGCCCTCTGCTTGGGGTTGTCATGTTCATGGTTCAGGGTTCTCAATCGACCTTAGCACGCGAAGATTCATCCTCGCACCCTTCTTATTTATGACTGCATAATAGATCACCTGCAAGGGAGGTGTTCACACAATGGTTACCCTGCTTCTCTAAGCTAGGCACTGGCTTGCGAACAAAGATTGTTTAGAGAACACAATTTGTTCTCAGCTAGATCGACAGTACTGGGGAATATGCTCTAGCAACCTATCCCCCTTACATGCAACTATGCAAGTTTGTTATCATGGCCCTTGGTGGGTCGCTGCCACATGCTCACAACACTCTCAATGTTATTTAAATGTGGCGATTCCCTTCTTCTAAGCAGAGTTGACTACTTATACCCTAGGGAGCACCAGTACGGGTACCAGGTACAATACATATCCGGCAAAGTGGTACGACAAAATTTAAAAAACAAGAATACAGGTACGACATGATACGCTGTATTAATTATAATAAATAGAGGATGTAGCTTGCTGATTAGGCTATGTTCTAGTGATTGAAATGACTGATATTAGCTAGTGAAATGGCCGGGTAAGATAATTGGAGGAAGGCTGATTTCAAGCAGCGGTTGAAGGTGTTACACAATTATATGAAATCTGCATGGACTATCACGTGAAACTGCACTCTTAGGGCTTTATTTCACGTATCAAAACCATGTAGACATTTATCATAAAAATTCATGATCGTGACCAAAAGGGTAGATCAAATATTTTTCTGCAATGTCATATACAAACATATGTTAATTATTGGGAGAAATCTGAAGTTGAAACTTCAGATTGTTTATAGAATTACCTTGATATTACTACCAATGAAGTGACAATGTGATTTGGAATCCATTCGGTACACTTATCTAAGTTCTGCGACTGGCTGAAACATTAATGTCGTTCAGTGCCCAGTAATTTCTAGCCGACTAATCCCTAAATCATTATGCTTAAACCACATATACTCAGTAATGTATACCTCATTCTAATGGATTCTACAAAGGATGGAGATCTTATAGAGATTAAAATAGACGAGATTACAATGTACAGATTTCTGAAAGAAGAAGAGGAAGAAGAAGAAGAAGAAAAGGAGGAAGACGAAGAGGAGGAAGAAGAAGAGGAGGAAAAATAAGAAGAAGAACTTAGGACGAGGAGGAAGAAGAAAAGGATCGCCAGCGGGATCGACAGAGGTAGTGGGATCGACAGTGGGAGCTTTAGCAGAAGTGGCGTCGGGTCGATTGAAGAATGAACCGAAGAAAATCTAATATCGCGATAAAAGGTCGTATCCGTGCATATGGTACGCATTCCCATACCGGAAACGCACCTGGTACGGGTACGAGTGTAATATTGGCGTATCCGTGATTCCTAGCTTATACCCCTCGTGAACAAAGGAGGAAGGGTTCACAAAATCACGTCAAAGTATGAGACTACTGAGAAGAGCTCAGGAGAAGAACCCGAGGGTTTCTGGGTCCGTGGTGGGTTCTCTGTTAACTTCTCTACCACGCTCTAAAGGCTCCGCTCCAACATCTCCAAGGAAAAATTGAGGTTCAACAACATGGAATCTCATAATAATTGAAGACTTACTCCTGGGATATATGACCAGACGACTTAAATTCAGCTATTACACAAAAGTTAATAATAGAGAATGATTTAAATGTAATGAGTTAAATTTTGTAAGTTTCTGATGAGTTGTTGAACCATCAAGATAATAAAACCCCCAAAGAGAATGGACTTCACCTCTAGAGAGTTAGAAACGAGATTTCTGAAAACCAAAAAGAGTAGCAGTAATACCCTCAAATCGGAGTAACCTGATTCCTGGAGTCGCCCAAAACACCTGTCAATATGGGCATGCTTGAGATCACATTTCATTTTCATATATGCAGAAAGTCGCAATGGATTTTATATTTGCTATAGCAAAGAAGTTCATATTGACAAACCCAAAAACTAACTCTCCAGAAACAGTACTAATTGCAGCAACAAAATCAATCCAACCTTTGGAACATGCTCATGAAACCAGCTAAGAACACAGTGCTTATATTCTGAACACTTCAACCTTTCTCCAAGTAAAACCAATTTAAATGTGAAGGATTTGCGATCAAATTTCTCCAAATAACTAAAAAAAATCAATCTTTGCATTTCTTTGGGATTCAGTTGAGACGGGAGTTTGTTGAGTTCTTGATTTATCTTTTGAGAGAAGAGGGCAAGGTCACATGCCCATTGCCAGTAATGTTCCCAAATGTCGATCAGAAACCTGATCGAGGAATAAGCTTAAACAACGAGCAGATAACCCAATGCAAAAAAGATGGAGAAGATAAAATGGAACCCTAAAACAGAGATGATGCCTGATTGCAGTAGGAGAAGAGAGCTGAGAATCGTGGAAGCTGGGTAAAAGAATAGGTGATGCCGGTCCACATCATGGTGATCGGAGGCGAGATCCACGTGGAGCTGAAGCTGGTTGGTGTAGAGCTTCTAGGTCGTGGTGATCAGAAGATAGAGTAGCTGATCCATATCACGGGAAGGAGGAAGGCAACGTGGTTGATGTAGAGGCTCAAGATCACAGAACAGTGGTAATAAGGGGCGAGCGAATAATCTAAAATGGTGAGATAGCCCGATAGCAGGATAGATGGGGATATTAAATGATGGGATTGAGAATATTAGGGGAATTTTTTGGCAGGAACGGAATTCTCAAAATTTTGAAATGTGAACCTAATTAAATGTATTAGAATGAAGATGTTTTGAAGGGTATTCAGGGGTCTTCCCTTGTAGTATAGAGATTGAGGGATAGAGTTTGTTGTGTGTGTGTGTGTGAGAGAGAGAGAGAGAGAGAGAGAGAGAGAGTCTGAGAGGGTGGGATAATTTTTAAGCACAATGTGTCCTAATAGAGTTTATGATATACAATTTTAGAGGGTGTAAAGCTTAAATTATCGGTCAATATTTCTTAGAAGATCAGTTATTACTGTGGTGTGATTGCTTATGCATTTTGGACTTAATAATTGGGATTTAGATAAGCATATAATTTCTGGTGGTAATGAAGGGCGGTTAAAATGAATATTTTCCGTAGGACTACTATAAGAGAATTTAACTTGAAGGTAGATATTGTAAAGATTTAAGTAAACTGGATATTATTGTTGATCTGCTTATTAGGCTACAAAAAATTAAGTGACTGTAGGATTGAGCATATATTATGATAGAAGTTCAATGAAGTTTGAAATGATAGATTGTAATATGATTATATGTAGATCAAGGTTGCAGATGTCGGATGTCGGGGACACGTCGGTTTGGGTTTTCATGTCGGTTTTTATATATCGGGGGATATATCGGGGATATTTCATATATCAGGTTTTAATATTTAATTAATTATATATTTAATTTAATGTTATTTTTTATACATATCACAATGCCTATTTTGCAACCTATTGAAATTCTAAACATTAAAAGCTATATGTAACATTTAACATACATTTTTATGAGATCAAATTTTTAAAAATTAAATTTCAAACGTACCTCAATCTTTATCGCTCATAGACTCATCTATAGTTGACAGAGTAGATAAAATAAGATCTTCATCGGATGAACCCTCTAGATCTGTCTCGGTCACCTCAGATATTTTCCTTTTTCCCTTTTTTTGATAACCAACTATGACTTCTTTGCTTGTAGCCGTTCTTTGAGGTCTCCTTTCCTCATGATCAGCGTCGACTATATTGCCAATTTGCGCTCATGTCAGCCCCTCTCCAGGAAATACTTCATCATCGTCATCTTCATTTTCATCCTCCTCAGGATCAACTGTCACCATCCACTCCTGTACTTTTCCAAAATCAATATTCTTCGCTGCCAATGGATCTCGAGACGGCTCTGAATATTTTGACTTCAGCAAAGCATTGAACTTCACAAATACTAGATCGTTCAATCTTTTGCTGTCGAGTTTAATAGTATAGGACACTGAAATTAGTAGTATAGGGCACTGAAATTAGTATAAGCAACTCATTACCAACATCATTTTAGTATAGACACTGAAATTAGTAGTATAGGGCACTGAAATTAGTAGTATAGGGCACTGAAATTAGTATAAGCAACTCATTACCAACATCATTTTAGTATAGGACTGAAATTAGTAGTATAGGGCACTGAATAACTCAGTAGTATAGGCATATTAGAAATTAGAATGCACCAGAGAGAGGGGGGGGGGGGAGGTAGGGAGAAGAATGCACCCGTAGGTATAGGCAGCAGTCAGTCACGCAACCAGTGTCGAGAGAGCCCGAGAGAGGAAGAGAGCCGCAGAGTTGTGAGAGAGCGCGAGAGAGGGAGAGAACCTGCGCTAATGCCGAGAGAGGAGAGCCAGGGTGAGAGCAGCGCAGTGTTGAGAGAGCGCGAGAGAGCGCGAGAGAGGGAGAGCACCAACACTAGTGTCGAGAGAGGTGAGACAGAGTGAGAGCAGCAGAGAGTCGAGAGAGCGCGAGAGAGGGAGAGCAGTAGAGCACCAGCGGAGAGCGCGAGAGAGGAAGAGCACCAACGGAGAGAGCGAGAGGGAGAGCTAGGGCAGAAGCGCGACAGAGAGAGCAGCGGGGGTCGGGAGGGTGTTATAACTTATAACTTATAAATTATAAGTTATAAGTTATATAACTTATAACTTATAATTTATAAGTTATAAGTTGCCGACATCTTCAAAAAATTGGCTGGTATGGCCGATTTTTTCGGGCCGATATATCGGCCCGATTTTTTCAAAACGCCACGAACCTAATTTATATCGGTTTCGTGGCGTTTTGGAAGCCATACCTTTATGTCGGCCGACATGTCGGACATGTCGGCCGACATCTACAACACTGATGTAGATTATGGAAGTGCACCTATTTAAGATAAGATAGCAGAAAAGAAATTGCTGCATTTTCATATCAAAGCAAGTGTAATTAATCTGAAGGTTTACCAAAAAGGCTTTGGATAGGCAACATTTATGTCAATTGGTTACTCAGATTTTGTTATGATTACCAACAATTTTGTTTTTTTGTTTAAGGCATTTCCCATTCTTGTGCTGGTAAAGGATCTGTATCCGAGCTTCCAGTACAAAGCTTATGATTGACATCCATGAGAGTTTTGGTCGGCTTGCATTCGGTGTAACCGACATCTTGAAGGAGGTCGATACAATACTTCCGTTGAGATAGGACAATACCATCTGATCGTCTCGCGATCTCAAGGCCGAGGAAGTATCCGAGGTTCCCCGGATCTTTTGTTTGAAACACAGAGCTCAGGTGTTTTTTGATCATTTGTATTCCCTTTGAGTCATCACCTATGATTAGGATGTCATAGACATATACTAAGAGAAGCACAATGCCTGTTGTGTGATGTCGAGTAAACAGAGAGAAGTCTGCCGAGTTCTGAGTAAAATCAATCTCTCGCACAGCTCTACTGAATTTGTCGAACCAAGCTTGGGGGGATTGTTTGAGACCATAAATCGATTTTTTGAGGTGACAAACCCGAGACTACCCCGTGGTCTCAAACCCCGGAGGTTGCTGCATGTAGACTGTTTCTTGAAGATCACCATTCAAAAAGACATTCTTGATATCCAGTTGATGTAAGGGTCATTGGCGATGCACAACCATTGAAAGAAGGACACGAACTGTGTTGAGCTTGGCCACTGGAGAGACTGTTTCTTCATAATTTAGACCCTGTTGCTGAGTAAACCCACGAGCCACCAGACAGGCTTTAAGACGGTCAATTGTCCCATCGGGAGCATGCTTGATGACAAAGACCCATTTGCACCCCACCGTAGTCTAGTCTGGAGGAAGAGGAATCAGATCCCACGTCCGATTAGCCCAGAGGGCTATCATATCTTCGTCCATAGCTGCCCGCCAACCTGGATATTTAAGATCCTCCTACACAGAGTTAGGGACTAAAATAGAGGACAATGAAGTAGCAAAGGTGTGAAGTGCCGGGAATAGACGATGTAGAGACACATAATTCACCATGGGATGAGCGGTTGAGGTCGGTGTCGGATCATCAGGCCGTAGAGTGTCAGAGGTCGAAGCCAATTGCACCGGGGCGACGAAGCGAGTAGGATGACGAGTATAGACACGAATAAGAGGGGTTTTTTGAAGAACGGGAGCTGGGTTGGGCAGAAGTGGAGGTGGAGGAGAGGTAACAAGAATAAAGGTCTTGGCAAAGGTTGTGGTGACAGAGGTGATGTTGGAGCGTTGAAGTATAGTTGATCTTCTCAAAAAGTAACATCAGCAGAAACGGGCACCTTGCGGGTAGTAGGAGAATAACACGCATAGCCTTTCTGGGTACGAGAGTATCCGACAAACATGTATTTGGTTGCCCGGGGATCCAACTTGTCCGATGAAGGACCAAGTGTGTGAGCATAGCAGGTGCAACCAAAAATGCGATGCGGGAGAGAGAACAACGGAGTAGACGGGAAAAGTAGACTAAACGGGGTAGCATTTTGTAGAAGGGAGATGGTTAATGAGATAACATGCCGTCGAAAGAGCAAAATTCCAATACACCTTGGGAACGTGCATTTGAATCATGAGGGAGTGAGCAATATCAAGGAGGTGTCTGTTTTTATGTTCGGCAATACCATTTTGCTGCGGTGTGTAGACACAGGAAGTTTGATGAATAATGCCAAATTCAGAGCAGATATTGACAAACTCATTGCTAGTGTATTCACGAGCATTATCAGTACGAAGAGTTTTAATGTTGGCGGAGAACTGCGTTTGAGTTTCAAGAACAAAAGTCCGGAACACACGGGGAAGTTCGGAGCGATCACGTAGTAAGTATAACCATGTCGTCCAAGAATAGTTATCAATAAAGGTGATAAAATACCGGTAGCCAGATATACTAGATATTTTGTACGGACCCCAAACATCAGAACGCACTAAAATAAAAGGAGCAGAGCTCCGAGTACAATGAAGAAAAGATGAACGATGGTGTTTTCCCAAAATACATGAATTACACTTAAGAGGAGGAAGAGAAATATCATGTAGGGACTTCTTGAGGACTGGTAGAGGAGCATGCCAAAGACGCCGATGCCAATCAATGGGGGAGACTGATGAGAGGATGGTAGGAGAATCATCAAGAAGATAGAGCTCGTTGTGCAGTCGTCATTTACCAATGATACTCCGCATCCGTCGATCCTGCATCATAAAAGAAGTAGAGGTAAATGTGACAGAACAATTCAAATCGGCAGTGAGGCAACTAACAGATAGTAAATTAAATGGGGAGCCCGGGACCTGAAGAGCCGAGCGGAGAGATATAATAGAGGAATTCAGAGGGATATCAGCAGAGCCGGAGACAGGGACGGTAGCGTCATTGGCCACAGTGATACACTTAGGATAGGAGGAAAAAGAGAGAGGAGTCCCTTATACACGATGTGGGACTAATACAACAAGAGCAAAAGAAAATAAATGGGCCATTTAGATGGGCCTTTATAATGTCTTTTCTAATAGTCTTTTCAAGGTTTTCTCATGGAAATGTCTTCTTTTTAATGGATCTGTAAGTATCTTGTTTGGTTTAATTATTTTACCTGATGATGACTTACATTATCAGCATTGTTTTCACACATAGGATGGAGGATCTTATAATTGAAGCTATAACATCTTTGAAGGAGCCCAAGGGTTCCAACAAGACAGCTATAGCTACGTACATTGAGGTATTTTCCAATTTTGAGATTATTCTTTGCAATTTTTATTTACTTGACCCCACTTATTATTTGTTATTTTTGTATATTTATGTGTCTTCATACTTGGATGTTCTATAAATGAACTTCAATTTGGAAAGTGAGGGGGAGAAAATTTTTTAAACTTCACTTATTTCAGAATATCCCACGAAGTCATCATCAAATGACTAGCTTCTGATTTACTAATATCCCATGTGGTCCCTTATGGTTAAATCTTTTGAATTTATTTATAATTAAGGTAACTATAGTTTCAAATTGTGTGGTCTAACTCAAAAACTGTTCTTTTCATTTTAAGCGTCTTATATTTTCTTTTGTTTTTTTTATGTACATAGTATAATACAAATTCATAATTTATTTGTTATAGATCCCCTTTAGTCAAGCATTAATTAGGATATTACATGTCTTGTCTTATGGTAGTTCTCTTGTTTAATTGTCTTTAATTTGAGTTGATTAGGAGTTTTAATTATGCAGCTTGTCTTTGATTTTTATGTACGTGTAATTTTATAATTGTCCAAAAATAAAAACAAAATTTATAGTTGTCCAATTGTTGGGTCTTATTCGCTAATATGACTTTCATGTAGCCTCTATTTAAAGAACCTTAGACCTAAGAAATGAACAACCGAGATTTCAGTATTCATTTTCTCCTTAATTTCCTCTTTTTAGTCTCTCATCTCTAGTTCCCCTCTCTCTTTCTTTTATATGGTTTCTCCTCCATTTGGCTTGTTTTGAAGCTTAAATCGTAATAATTTTGTATGAGGGCTTTCCGTTTTTGTCTCCACACTCACCGCATGCATCATCTCTCAATGATTCTTCTGAGTTGACCATTCTTAGGGGTCAGTCCAGCCCGCAACAATGCAAACGCTGATCTATCCTCAATGCAGTTCCCATTCCTTCCTTTTGGAGATCCACAACAGTAGAAACAGTCGATTGACTTTGAGGCCTGCTATGAGCTCCTTAGATCCTGATTTCTCCTCGTCTTTGATCGACGCCACCATGCGTTGCTCAAAGGTTCAACCCCATCAATGCCTTATCCACAATTTCTCAAATTGACCTGTTCTTTCTAAAAGTCCATTGCGCCCATGTTTTCTTCCTATCTACAAGCTACAGCTTGAGCCCTTTTTTCTCTTCCAATCAAATTGATAAGACATCCCCATCCTTGCCAATCAACTAATAGACCCTTTTCTTCACCAATCAGCTCGGCATGTTCTCTGTCTTCTTCACCGTAGCCTACACAACATACTGACCGTTCCATCCCCATTATAATCGACAACTCTTTGTGTCTCCACCCCTCCACTTGTGCCATCCACATACTTGCAGTTCAATGACTCCTGCAATTCTTTTCTAACCTAAAAACACATGGTTTCAAAAATGTACCCCTAAACCCTACACTACATCTAGGTTTCATGAGGAAGACACTTAGAAGGCACTGCACTATTCTGAAAAGGCATGTTCTGCACTACATTTAATAATGCCCTTTCCACTATCTTTTTTGAGATCTCATATTTTTTTTGGACGCTTAACTCAGCTCCTAAATGCATTTCAAGGGTGTAAGAATGTCAATTCACAAGGCTAGTATAAGATTAATGTTGTTATTCACAGTGGATGTGATATCTACTAAATAAGAAGCTTATGGGATATATAATAGATGGTAGAAGGGTAGCAATTATAAGAGCTTTCCATCGAATTTTGATCAAATTATAGAGCTAATGAGGCCACTCCAAGCTCATTAGAAGAGAATGAAAAGATTCCAATCATTTGTACCAACATTAATTCCAAACAAAAATTAAATTTATATGCATAAATATGAAAAAAAGAAGGATGGCAACTCATCAGACAGTCGGACAACAACTCGTTGGACAGTCAGACGACAGCTTGTTGGACAGTCGGACGACACCTCGTCGGACAGTCGGACGACACCTCGTCGGACAGTCGGACGACACCTCGTCGGACAGTCGGACGACACCTCGTCGGACAGTCGGATGACACCTCGTCGGACAGTCGGACAACACCTCGTTGGACATGAAAGTCAAGGAAATTCCCAACAAGAGTCGGGCGGCACCTTGTCGGGCGGCACCTCGTCGGGCGGTCGAACGGCACCTCGTCGGACTGTTGGACGACACCTCGTCAGACAGTCAGGCGGCACCTCGTCGAACAGTCAGACGCCACCTCATCGTACAATCGGACTGCAACTCGTCAGAAAATCAGCTCCTAAATACATTTTAAGGGTGTAAGAACGTCAATCCAGAAGGTTAGTACAAGATTAATGTTGCTATTCATAACGAATGTGCTATCTACCAAATATGAAGCTTAGGGAATATATAATAGATGGTTGAAGGGTAAAAATTATAAGAGCTTACCATCGAATTTTGATGAATTATAGAGCTAATGGCGTCAGTTCAAGGTCATTAGAAGAGAATGAAAAAATTCAAATTACTAGAGCAAGCATTAATTTTAGACCAAAATTAAAATTTGTACACATGAATATGAAAAAAGGGCAGTCAGGC
Source organism: Platanthera zijinensis (assembly GCA_039513925.1). Taxonomy (NCBI): domain Eukaryota; kingdom Viridiplantae; phylum Streptophyta; class Magnoliopsida; order Asparagales; family Orchidaceae; genus Platanthera; species Platanthera zijinensis. The sequence continues at coordinate 175,658,612 of CM077091.1, forward strand.
AGCAACTCGTCCGACAGTCAAACGATAGTTTGTCGGGCAGTCGACAGACAACTCGTCAGATAGTCGGACAATAGCTCATCAGATAGTTGGACGACACCCTGTCGGACAGTCAGACGGTAGATCACTAGACAGTCAAACGGTAGCTCATCAGGCAGTCAGACAGTAGCTCATCAGACAGTCGAATAGCAACTCGCCAGACAGTCAGACGACAACTCGTCTAACAGTCGAACGACAACTAGTCCGACGACATCTTGTTTGACTGTTTGATGGCACCTCGCCGGACAGTCAGATGGCAGCTCGTCGAGCAGTTGGACGATAGCTCGTCGGACTGTCAGACGACACCACGTTGAATAGTCGGATAGCACCTCGCCGGAGAGTCAAACAGCACACATTGTCGGATAGCCACTGTTTATCTCGGGACCTTGATTGCTTACTCACATTTTCTCTGGCTTCTTTTGTGATACAGGATCAACGGACTCGGGATATTATTGATAGGGGATACTCTCTAATGGGCTATACACTCTGGACCTTCCACGCTTCGTTCTTTCCTCCTTCACGTCCACTTACTGGCATCAGCATCTTGGACACGCTCTGCCTATTCTCAAGTGTGCTCATCTAGATTTTTCTTTTACTGATTTTTAATGTGAATGTTGTAGTTACGGGAAGCAACATCATTCTACTTTTGTTTTCCTCATTATACTCAGAGCACTGTTGCTTTTGATTTATGACATTTATATATTTGAGCCTCCTATAAAGTGGTTAGTGTCTCTGACTATCGTTATTTTGTTACTTTTGTTGATGATCATTCTCAAATGATGTGGCTCCATATGATATGTGATTGTTCTGAGTGGTTATAGATCTTTCACTCTTTTCTCACTGACACCAAAACTTAGTTCTCATGCTTTCCGATCTGATAATGCTCGCAAATATACTAGTTACAATTTTCAAGACACTTGTAATACCTTAGGTATAACCCACCAAACCTCCTATCCCTATGCGTCGCAAAAGATCAGTGTGGTCAAGCGAAGAATCGTCACCTTTTCGAGGTTGCCAGGTTTCTTATGTTTCAAATGCAGGTTTCTACCATCTATTGGCATTTCACCGTGCCCGCTGCCTGTCACCTCATTAATCGTATGTCCTCTTATGTTCTGAATTTTGCCATACTATTTTTCATCCTCTTTCCCAACACCTCTCATTTGAAACTGACACCTCGTGTCTTTGGTTGTGTCAGCTTTGTTTATCATCTTGGCCCTGTCATGGATAAATTAGCTCCCCGTGCAACCAAATATATTTCTTGGCTACTCTTATACCCAGAAGGGCTAAATCTGTTACTCTCCACCTCTTCGGAAATTTGTCACCTCAGTCGACCTGACCTTCCTTGAAAATCAACCATTTTATCACTCTAACCCTCATACCACCTCCACCCCAGACATTCCGCATCCTCGCATGCTCACCTTTTATGCTTCTCCCCTACTGCCCACTCTTTCGACTATCCCCCCCCCCCCCCGTCGCTACCACTTTCTCTTCGTGTCTACACCCACCAACGTCCTCGGTCTGATGCCCTACGAGATTCACCCTTGCCCACTGATGCTTTGCTGGCCGCTGATCATGCACCAGCCTCTACCGATCACCCTCTTTCAAATTATGTCTCTTTGCATCACTTATCGTTGATGCTTCGCAGGTTTACGACCTCTCTATCCTATATTTCTACCCCTTCTATACAGGAGGCTCTCCGACATCTGGGGTGGCGGACCGCCATGAATGAGGAATTGGATGCCCTCTAGGCTAGTCACACTTGGGACCTTACCCCTCTCCCATCATACCAGACGTTTGTTGGATGTAAGTGGGTCTTTATTGTGAAGCATGACCCTAATAGGTCAGTTGAACGTCTGAAAGCTCGTCTTGTGGCTCATATTTTTACTCAACAACATGGCCTCGACTATGAAGAGATCTTCCCACATGTCGCAAAGTTGAATACTATCTGGGTCTTGATTTTTTTGGTTGTTCATTGATATTGTTCGTTACATCAACTCGACATCAAGAATGCTTTCTTGAATTGAGATCTCGTTGAGACTGTCTATATGCAGTAATTGCCTGGTTATGAGACCATATGCCAGTCTCTTGTATGTCACATCAAGAAATCTCTGTATGGTTTCCAACAGTCTCCGCGAGCCTGATTTGATAAGCTCAATCGAGTTATTTGTGATGTTGGCTTCACTTGGAGCTCAACTGATTTTTCCCTATTCACTTATCTTCGCCTCCATGAAGACTTAAGTGTAGTGTTAAATGGGAAAATGTCTCACATATTTGACATTCCAGGAAAGTATATCGTAGTATTTGTGACCGACTTAGGTTTGGAAGTTGGAATATAGACATGCTAACATGAAAAACGATGGAAGTAGTAGATATGATGATTAGGAGAATGCTAAATATCTTATGCCTGCAAGAGACAAGATGTGTGAGTGAGAAAACTAATTTTTTAGAAAATTTTGGTTTTAAATTATGGTACATTGAAATAAAATAAAATAATGGAGTAGGTTTTATTGTGGATACTATTTGAAGGGATGAAATTGTTGGGGTAAGTAAAAAATATGATAGAATCATAACTCTTAAATTGATCATATGAAAGGAAACTATTAATGTGATCAGTGCTTACATGTCACAAGTACATTTAAGTGAAACTATTAAAGTGCAATTTTGGGAAGACTTAGATGATTTAGTAAGATAATTCCCATAAAGAGAGAAGATTATCATAGGAGGAGACTTAAATGGACATATAAGGAAGGAAAATATGATTATACAACCATTCATGAAGGATTTTGTTGTGAAGAAAGAAATAAAGAAGAATGAAGCATTTTGTCATAACACATGAGCTAATGTGGCAAATACGCTTTTCATAAAGAAGGAAGAACATTTAATTACGTTTAAAAGTGGACCAAATAAGTCATAAATTAATTATTTTATGATTTGCAAAATGGATAAAATGATTTGTAAGGATCGCAAAGTCATACCAGAAAAAAGTTTGATAACACAACATAAGTTAGTGGTGTTGAACGTACAAGTTAGATGTAATAAATTTTAGACAAGAAAAAAATATTGCCAAAAATTCGATGGTAGAACTTGAAAATGGAAAACAGGTTGCTTTCAATACAATAGTTATAAAACAACTAGTTGATGACCCTTATGTTGATCATAGTATCTCATGAGAAGTTGTGTTCACATTTAAGGATAAGTAGAAATAACGTACTTAAAAAATAAAAAAATGTCGCGCACCCCCAAATAAAGAATCTTGGTGGTGGAAAGAGGAAGTACATGACAAAGTGAGGGCAAAGAAGGTCAGTTATAAATCACTCTATGCTAGTAGAAATGATGAAAACTTGATAAAGTATTAAGTTGTCAAAAAAAAACTAAGCATGTAGTAAATAAAGCAAGAAGTCAAGATTATGAAGAATTTTATAAGTGACTAGACACCAAAGATAAAGAATGTAACTTATATAAAATTGCTCGAGTCAGAGAAAGAAAGACGAGATTTAAGCCAAGTTAAATGTATAAAGGATGAAACTGATACAGTTTTGACGGATGATGTGACTATTAGAGAATGATGAAAAAGATACTTTTATAAACTTTCTAATGAAACAAAAGATAAAAAATTGAACTTGGAAGAGTTAAGTAAATTAAAGTGGTATAAGAACATAACGTCTTATCATAAAATTCAAGTATCAGAGGTAAATGATACTTTAAAGAAGATGAAAAATAAAAAGACGGTTGAGACGGACAATATACCCATTAAAATATAAAAATGTTTAGGGAAAGAAGGAAGTTTGCGGCTTACATGTTTTTTTAAAAGAGGATGTCAGACCAATGAAGAGAAAGTATTTTGGTACCTTTATATAAAAACAATGAAGATATACAAAATTATGTTAATTATAGAGGAATTAAATTAATGAGTCATATCATGAAATTATGGGAACAAGTAATAAAAAGAAGAGTAAGACGAGAGACTAACATCTTAGAGAATTAATTTGGATTCATGCTAGGGCGGTCGACCACGAAAGCTATACATCTCTTGAGGAGACTCATTGACAATTATCGAGAAAGAAAGCAAGTTTGCATATGTTGTTTATTGATTTTGAGAAGACATATGATAGGGTTCCAAGAGAGATTTATAAAGAGTCTTAGGAAAGAAAGTTGTAAATATATCATGCATTGACATTATCAAAGATATGTATACAAATTCAGTGATAAGGGTGAGGACATCCGGAGGATTAACACATGAATTCCCTAACACTGTTGGCTTACATCAAAGTTCAGCTTTAAGCCCTTATATGTTTACCCTTATCTTATATGAGCTCATCGTACATGTCTAACAAGCAATACCTTGGTGTTTATTGTTTGCGGATAATATCGTTTTGGTCGATGAGACACGTGAGGGTGAAAACGCAATACTTGAATCTTGGTAAGACACTTTTAAAAAGAAAGATTTTAGGTTGAGCAGGGCAAAGAAAAAGTATATAGAGCTTAAATTTAGCAGTGTAAGAAGGATGGATGACTTTGTTATTTAGTTGGGTGATCAAGATATTTCCCGCAATAAGTGCTTTAAATATCTTGGATCGATAGTTCAAAAAATGGAGGTATTGATAAAAATATGACAGATTCCAAGTAGGTTGGTTGAAATGGAGAGGCGCGTCAGGGATCTTATGTGATTGTAAAGTACCATTAAAACTTAAAGGCAAGTTTTACCGTACTGTAATTAGACCAGTGATGCTCTATGGTGCCAAGTGTTGGGCAGTGAATTGTGTACATGAGCAAAAAATGGGAGTTGCGGAGATGAGAATGCTTAGGTGAATGTGTTGACTCACGAGGCTGGACAAAATTAGTAATGAATATATCCGAGATAAGATAGGAGTAGCATCAATTGCAGAGAAGATGCGAGGAGCTCGACTTAGATGGTTTGGACACGTACAAAGGAGACCATTAGAGGCACTTGTTATGCGTTGTGAGAGTTTAGTAACTAGGCATGTTAAATGGGGGAGAGGTAGACCAATAAAGACTTGAAATGAAGCTATAAGGAAAGATATGTTGTACTTAGGCATTAGTGAGATTATGACTAATGATAGGGCACAATGGCCCCAAAGGATCCATATAGCCGACCACACTATAGTGGGATAAATGCTTGAGTGTTGTACTTGTCTTCACCCGACATGCACAGTGATTCTTTTAGTATATGTTTATGATATTCTTGTCATAGGCAATGATCTCAATGATATAACTATGACCAAGAAACACTTGACGTTTCAGATTAAGGATGTGGGATCTCTCTGATATTTTTTTGGCATTGAGGTGCCTCGTCAACTTGATGATTTTGTTTTGTCTCAACGGAAGTATTACCTTGACCTACTTCTTGACGCCGACTACTCAAGATGCATGCTTACGAATACTCCTATTGATGCCAACCATAAGCTCTGCGCTCATGCATCCAATTCTGATCCACTCCTCCCTAACTCGGAGTACTATCGTCGTTTTGTGGGCCAACTCATTTACCTTACAGTCACGAGACCTGATATATCCTTTGTCATTAGGGTGGTTAGTCGTTTTATGCATATTTCATGGATCTCTCATCTCCAGATTGTTGAGTGCATTCTCCGGTATTTGAAGACTGCTCTGGGGCAAAGCCTCGGGTATAAGCCCCCCTCCTCTTTATCACTTGTTGCCTGCTCTAATGTTGACTATGTCGGTTATCTTGACGATCGTCGTTCCATAAGTGGGCACTGCACATACTTTGGTGGACATTTTATCACTTGGCGGAACATGAAGCAAACTATGGTTGCACAATCATTTGCTGAAGCTGAGTATCAATCATTGGTTTTCGTCGTTTCAGAACTCATATGGTTCAGAGCCTTCTGAGCGATCTGGGTGGAAACTCCCTTGCACTTTCTTCTGTGACAGCCTTCTGTTTCCTAGAATTTTGTATTCCATGAACGCACCAAACAAATCGAGGTCGATTGTCACTTTATTCGGGAAAATTTTCAACTTAGAAAATTAGATCTCAGACATATGTCCGCTACTAGGCAAGTTGTTGATATCCTCTTTGAGGCTTTACCTCGACCATTATATTATCATTTATGTTCAAGCTTGGCTCCTATGATTTGTATGTTCCAGCTTGTCAGGGAGTGTTGAAGGAATCTGTATGAAGGACGGGCGGTTACTTGTCTGTAACCGCCTGGTGATGTTGCTGCACTGTAAAGGGCCGAGTGGTTACCTTTGTATAATTGCCCAATGTTGCTTCTTGATTATGGTCCGGGTGGTTATTTGTATTGTAACCACCCGATGTATTTAGTCTCACATTGTTGTTTGCACATTCTCTCTCCTTTACTCTATCTAAGGAATGACGCACCCATGTAATAAGTAGATTTTCTGGAGATTAAAATTTATTATTTTATTCGTATTTTGGGTTTCTACAAATTGTAATTTTTTCGAGGGTTACTCAAACTTCTACAATTTGTAACTTTTTTATTATTTTGGTCGATGAGACGCGCGAGAGTGTAAACACAAAACTTGAATCTTAGCAAGACACTTTAGAAAAGAAGGGCTTTTGGTTGAGCGGGGCAAAGACAGAGTATATGGAGCTTAAATTTAGCAGTGCAAGAAGGTCGGATGACTCCATTATTAAGTTGGATGATCAAGATATTTCACGCAATGAGTGCATAGAATCCATAGTTCAAAAAGATGGAGGTGTAGAAAAAAATGTGATATATAGAATCCAAGCATGTTGGTTGAAGTGGTGAGGTGCGTGAGGGATCTTATGTGATCATAAAGTACCATTAAAACTTAAAGGCAAGTTTTTCGTACTGCAATTAGACTAGCGATGCTCTATGGTTCTGAGTGTTGGGCAGTGAATTGTGTACATGAGCAAAAAATGGGAGTTCCGAAGATGAGAATGCTTAGGTGGATGTGTGGACACACGAGACTGGATAAAATTAGGAATGAATGTATCAGAGATAAGACGAGTGACACCAATTGCAGGGAAGATGCGAGAAGCTCGACTAAGATGGTCCGAACACATACAAAGAGGACAATTAGAGGAACCTGTTAGGTGTTCACTAGGCATGTTAAACGGGGGAGGGATAGACCAATAAGGAGTTGGAATGAAACCATAAGGAAAGACATGATGTCCTTAGGCATTAGCTCGACTTGAGTGTTGTTGTACTAAAACTTCTGCACTTTGGTTGTTACTTGCATCAAAATATAAATTGATGTGGCATTGCTTGTTTTTGCTGTTTCTTTTTTGGGTGACCTACATATCAACAGCCTCTTCTGTATGAATGTATCAAGTCTTTCATATTGAAGCTGTTCATCAATTTACATCTACTCTGATATTATGCAGGATCAATACATGACTCCTGCAGATTTCAAGCTATTGTTGTCTGTAAAACTGAAGGCGATGACTAGTGGTAGTGGAAAATTAATTAAGGTAGCTGTTTTTTTATTTGGCATACTATGATTGAAGCAATTAATTCCACCTGAAATCTGCGTTAAAATTTGTATATTTCTTTTACCATCATAAGTGTTGAACAGTAATATCCAGGAAATAGATATCCAGCTTGCTTGAACTTATGAGGATAGGTTAAAAATTGTCTAATCTACTGCTTCTTGTTTTGTACATGAAAGTTGTTATACCGATTGATAATTTACTGGTTTAAAGAAATTCTAAATTACCTCATGATTACATAATGGATCATTGTTAAATACATATTTTTATACATCACCAAGTGAAAAGTTGGGGTATTGATCAAAACAAAATTGAAATACATGAAAATTTTGAGGCACATAAAAGTTAATTGCTATTTGCATTTTAGTGTATAAATTGCTAGTTATCCGTCAATATTACTAGAAGATCACTTGGTAACTTTATGCGCTTGGTTAAAGTTCCAACTATTTGGATTAGTTATATGAATCCTTCACATTGGTTTTACCATTTCTCATGCTTAATCCTTCAACAACTACCATCTACTCATCAAATTTGTACATTTTTAACCCTCATACATTCTCAAATCACCTAGGTCTTTTTTCTATTAGTTTATCTTCCATATACGTCACTCATATTGCTCTTCTAATATAATTAATCTTTAATTTATTATTCTAGTTTTGTCGCACATTTTTCTTAATATTCACTGTTATGCCACACTCAACTTAGATGCAACTATTTTTTTACCGCCAACACTTAGATCCATATAACATCAACGTACTTGGTGCGGCTTTCTTATGACATCCTATTGTCCTATATTATTTCAGAGACACTTCCTCATTTTAAACACTGAAGTTAACCTAGAGATTATATGTTATGGCGGAGGAGAATGACTTGGTGAGCGAAGACGTCGCGACTACTTGGCGGGTTTACTCTCGAAGATAAAGACGATGAACAAGACAAATTGAGAGCGCGAATCCTCATTTATCTCTTTTAGTATTATTTACATCTTTTCCACTTTGTGAGGGTTATATATTTCCCCTCTCTTGTATCTTTAATTATTTATCTTTGAGGTTTGATTTGGAATTGAAGCTTAGGGCTAACAAGAGGATCTCTTCTTGGGTATTTTGCTAAGTAATTTCAGTTACCCTTCTGCCGCTGAACCCTTGAACCCTATGGGGTAACAATTTGGTTCGAAACCACTGTCCTGCCCGCCTGCAGCCGCCGGGTGTCTTGTCCCTTCGCATCAACCTATGTAGCCCTCATGCGCCCTACTTCGTGGCATCAACAAACTCGCTAGCAGCGCGACCTTTCCGCCCGCGCATCGTCTTCTGCCATGCCCATTTTCGCTGCATCCACGATCAACCCCCGACGTCTCCTCTGAATATACGCCCGTCCACTCGATCCATGGCTGTGCAGCGCGTGGTTGCTGTCAAGCAGTGCCTGGACCACCGCGAGGCCCGCGCCTCCATCCACGCTTCATTGCAGACACAAACATTTCCCCCTTCTGGCTCCGTGGACCTAGCTTAACTGCCTCCATCCCCCACTTTCTTGGCCGCCCTTGCCACCGCCCATGCTGCTCGAACCCTAGAGATTCCTCATTTCAACGACTCAAATCCTCTTGGGTAGATCACCAAGGCCGAGCAGTTCTTTATCATCCAGGCCACACCGGATCACCAGAAGATCTCCCTAATACCCCTCGCAATGGGAGGCTCCGTGTCACCAGATCACTATGTGGGCTTCTTCCTCCAAGATCTCCAGACTCACATCCGCTTCCGCTTGCGCACTCACCAACCTTACGATCTCGGACTCCATGGCGATCGCTCGCTGAATGGTGGCAGATTTTTTAGTCCGGTCATTCGACCGGCCTCATGGTCCCCCAGCAACAATCAGCTCCTCCACGCGCGTTTTCTTTCTTTCGATCGAAAATCCGCAACCTTTAACGACCGAACCAATTTTTACGGTTCAACCCCCAGGCCGTCACAGTCTCCTCAGCCACACCAACCAACAATTCATAATCGTTTCTCGACCCAGGAATACAATGAGCTGCACAGTAAGGGTTTATGCTTTTGCTGCCAGTGTTGTAGTTGTCGGCCGACATGTCTGACATGTCGGACGACGTAAAAGTTTTGGACAAAAAATGCCACGACATCAGCAATTTAAACAAAAATGTCGTTTTTGAAAATATCCCCGATATATCGGTCTTTACACCCCGATATATCGATCTTACCCAATATATCAGGCGATATCTCACAGACGATATATGACGAGTACTAAATATATATATGTATATATCATTTATTTTAAGCATCTGAGTAGTAATATTATGTTTTGTGCTACGTTTTGTGCATCTCTCTGAGCCAAGAATTGACTTCTTTCTCGTCTCACTTTCATTTGGTGCTCTTATATCATTTACTGTTGTCAGCTCTTCTTTTTGTATAATTTATAAACGCATATTATGTGTATATATGTTTATTGTATAATTTATAAACATTCATTATGTGTATATATATTTATTGTGTAATTTATAAAAATACATTATGAATATAACTGCACATATTTACGAAAAATGTTTATATATATGAATAAATTTATTTAAATATTAAAATCCGACGTTATAAAATATCTCTGATAGATCTCCCGCAATCCGACGTACGATATTTCAAACTCAAACCGACATGAACCCAACATCCGACATCTGCAACCTTGTTCGTTGCAAGCAACCATATTCGCCAACCCACGATTGCCCGCTTAAGGAGTTGTGTATCTTGATGTGTGATGTAATCATAGCGGATGATTTCAATGCCTTAGTTTTGGAGGAACCACTACCGACCGACCCGATACAACTTGGCCAACTCCGGTTGGACCCGTCGCACTTGTCGCTTGCCGGCATCTTCGGGCTGCACGCTATGAAACTTCAGGGGCTTCTTCAGGGACCCCCGTGGTACTCTTGATTGACAGTGGTGCAAACCACAACTTCATCTTGGTGGACCTCATTCCTCGCCTTTAGTTTCTCGCCGATCCGAGTGTGACCTTTCTCGTCCACCGGGGGATGGCCGACGGTCTAGGACTGGAAGACTCTATCACGACCTTACTTTTTTCGTGGGCACATACAACACGACCGCATATTTTTACATCTTTCCTTTGAATGGCGCGGGCGTGATTCTCAGAATTGCATTGCACAAAACTCTGGGTGATATTCACCACAACGTGGCTTCCATGCAAATGACTTTCTAGTGGGCTGATCGGCCTTGCACACTTGTGGGGGATGCCTCCTTATATCACCTTGCCGTCTCCGTACGCCCGACTCAGCCCCTTTTCCAACCCGGTCCTTCTTGTGCAGAAGAAAGACGAAAACTGGCGCTTTTGCGTGGATTATAGGGTGTTCAACAAAACCACAGTGCCTTATAAGTACTCCATACCAGTCATTCAGGAGCTTTTGAACGAGTTGAGCAGCCCTACCATTTTCTCCAAGATCGATCTCCGCTTCGAATATCATCAAATTCGATTGTATTTCTCATATATTCACAAGACAACATTCGACACTCATGACAGGCACTACGAGTTTGTGGTCATGCCCTTCGGCCGTACCAATGACCCAACTACCTTTCATGCGACTATGAACGACATATTTTGCCTGGTACTTCGTAAGTTTGTTATGGTGTTTTCGATGATATTCTTGTATATTGCCTGACCTGGCAAGACCATTTGCGTCGCCTGGAGCTTATTTTGGCAACCATGCGACATGACTCGCTAGTCGCCAACCTGAAGAAATGCGCGTTTGGCCAACACAAGATCTGATATCTAGGCCATACAGTGTTGTCTCGGGGAGTGGACACCGACTCGAACAAGGTTCGGGAGGTTGTGCATTGGCTGCAACCTCGTACAATGTGGGATGCCTGAACATTCCTGGGTCTGCCTGGCTATTATCGTCGATTCATCTGCGATTACAACACCCTGGCTCTGCCTCTTACACGCTTGCTTTACAAGTCTACCGACACCACTTTCCATTGGCTCCCTGAGGCAGTCACCGCCTTCTCGGCCTTACAGCTGGCCTTAGTGACCGCCCCTGTTCTGGCCATGCTAGACTTCTTACAACCATTCACGGTGGAGTGCGGCGCCTCTTGTACATATGTTGGGGTGGTTCTCATGCATGATGGATGACCTATTGCGTACTTCAGCCGGCCCTTCTCCACCATCATCGCTCTTATTCCGCATACGACAACGTGTTGATGGCACTCGTGCTGGTAGTTCAACATTGGCGGCTCTATCTAGGCCTGTGCAAAAGGAACCGAATAACCGACAACCAAACCGAATTGGACGACTCGGGTCTGTTCCTGGGTTGATCGGTTCGGGTCTGGATCCTTAAAATATGAGAACTGGCGGTTCGGGTCGGTTCTCGGTTCCAACTGTCGGACACCCGAAAACCGACCCGAGTTACTTAATAATACTCAATAATATTAAGTATTAAGCTTAAGTTAATAAATAGTAATACTTAATAATCTCCGGGTGCATATATTTTCCATCTCATTTATGAAGGAAGAGAAACAACGAAACCCTAACATTTCTTTCTCCTTCCCGTCTCCCGCTTTCTTCCCCGCGACAACGCCGACTCCAGCGAGGCAGCGAGCTGCGCTCCTCCCTCCGACGGTCCCGATTTCTTCCCAGGCCCTGCGATGCTGCTTCCTCCTCCCCCGCGGCTTGCATATCACCTCACCTCGACACCTCCCCGAGACTTCGGTAACGGCAAGAATCGAACCATGGGATCCTCGGTATCCCTCTTCTCTTTGCACCGGCACTCCATTACTCATGTTTTCTTGATGTAGTGATTTCCATTTTTTTGTTCTCTGCTTTATTGTCGTTCTTAGATTTTGTTCTCTGCTTGGTTAATGTAGTTTTTGCTCATAGGATATTTGTGGAAATTGGAATCATAGTGTGAGGGCAGTGTGAAATCTTTGCTTGGTTAAAATTTGTGGAACCAATTAAAATTTCAGCAATCTTTCATTGACATGCCTGCACTCTGCAGTGTGAGGGCAGTTCCTTCCTGTTATAGTCTCATAGGATATTTGTGTTTTCTCATAGGATTTTGTTGCGTGGTTAATTTCATAGGATATTTGTGTTTATACATGAACACATTTTCTTATTTGTTGATCTATTCATTGTTGGAATCAAAGTGTAGTTTCACTATTCATGTAGGTGGATCGAGAACCGAACCTGAACCGACCCGAACCGACCCGAACCGTTCGGATCCGGTTTCATAGTTTAGAACCGTGGGTCGGTTCCGGTTCCAAAAAATTGGAACCAAAATTATACGGGTCGGTTCTTGGTTATTTATGAAACCGAACCGAACCGATCCGAGTTGCACCCCTAGCTCTTTCTACTCGTCTGACAGTTTGTGATCCGAACAGACCACCATAGCCTCCGCCATTTTCTGAGTCAGAAGATGACCACTCCCACGAAGCAACTTTAGGCGACAAAACTTTTATGTTACGATTTTACTGTGGAGTTTCGCTCGGGCAAGACCAACATCGCAGCTAACGCACTTTCTCACCAGTCAGACGCAACAGAATTGACAGCCATCTCCCTGGCCATGTGGCATGGAACAACTACCTTACAGAGTGAGGTGACAGCCATCTCCCTGGCTCTGCGGACTATGCGAATTCCTTGTCGTATTTCTTATTGTGTGGCATCTCTGTTTGATTCTCTAGTGCAGTATCACCGATGCAGACGTTTACATAAGATGTCGTGACCTCTTTCTTCCACAGTTTGTGCGGACTCCTCAGCGGCTGCTCCTTCGTCTGGCCATGCAGTCTTCCCTTCTCTGTGGTCCCTTCTTCAGCCCGGCTGGTGGCGCGGCCTCTTCTCCAACTTGTGCCTCCTCCAGCGACTGGTGTGCTTTTCTTTTTCAGTTTGTGCGGCCACTTCCAGCCCCTTCTGCGGTCTTTCCTTCGTTTTGTGCCCCTAGTGAAGTGCAGCCTTTTTCTTCAACATGGTTAACTCCTCGGACTCGAGTATTCAGTCTCCTTCCTCAAATATCCCTCCTTAGTGTGGTGATTTCTCACGTTCTCACATCTTTCTTCATATTACAATTGTTCCTTTGGATGACATAAATTATCTTGAGTGGTCTCACACAGTACATGTTATCCACAACTATCAGCTCTATGGGTACATCGACAAGACAATTTTTCAACCTCCCAGTACTGATCTGGGTTGGCAAAAGTGGGACGCCGACAATTTGCTTGTTGTCTCGTGGTTGCTTCACTTCATGTCCTCTTTGGTCTATTATAGCTACATATTGCCCCTGGCCTTTGATATCCAGATTCGGGCTCGTGAGACTTATTCACAGCTTGGTAGTTCTACCCATGTATACGAGCTCAAACAAGGCACTTTTTCTTTAGCAGCTTACTTCTCCGAATTCGAACACCTCTACCAATAGTTGGATTACTTTGAGGATTTCGCTCCCGCTTGCACTGCTGATACTCGAGCCTTAAAGATTAAGGAAGATCGTTATCGTCTCCATGTCTTCCTCATGGGCTTTAATTTGAAGTTTGACATGGTGCATACTCATGTTTTGAACCGACAATCTCTTCGTGAAGCCTTCAATATGGTTTTAGAAGACGAAGATCTTCGTTCTCTCAACTCCGATTGTGGTTCTAATCTCTCTGCTCTTGTTGGCCTTCTTCGCGCTCCTCTCTCTGTCTCTCAGGTTGTGAGATTATTGTGGCAAACAGGGCCATGCTCGGGACTCCTGCTTCTGTCTCCATCCTCATCTTACACCATCACAAAAATCTCTTGTGGTTGTGGTCCCTCTTGTCAACCCAATCCTTCTTCTGTCGCTCACACTACTGAAGTTGCTTTTGGTTGTTTTCCTCTAACAGTCTTTCCTCGGAGGAACTGGATGTTTTGCGCTGTCTCATGCGCACTTAGGTCTCTTCCCCTTCTGCTGCATTCGCCACTGCTAGCCCGCCCAACACCCAGTCTACCTCCATAACTTCCTCTAAATGGATTATTGATTTCGGGATGACAAATCATGATAGGAACATCGTAAGGTTTACTTCTTACACCCCTCTTGGGGCGTGATAAGGTTGTCACTGCAATGACTCACTCTCACCAATTACTGGCAAGGGGACCATCCTCTGTTCCTCTTCCATTCCCCTTATCGAAGTGCTGCATGTTCCTGATTTTCCTCGCAATTTGTTATCTATTAGTCGTCTGACTTCATCCTTCTCTCCCGATGGTTGTGTTTTTTAGGGTTTCACAACGAAGCTGCATATCGGGAATGGTAGGAATTGGGGGGGGGGGGGGAGGCTCGCTCCAGTGACCCTCCAACTATCTCCAGTCCTCCTCATCCTTCGCTTGCGGGTGTGCGTCAATGACATCAACATCTTGGACATCCCTCCGCCATCTATCTTCGCAAGTTATTTCCTATGTTTTTATGCTCTCTGAGCTATTTTGTCTGTAATGATTTTGAACTTTCTAAACATATACTACATGGTTGAAATTATTTTTATTCTCCTAGTATGATTCCTTTTGATGTTATTCATACTAATGTTTAGGGACCATCTGCTATTGCTTCTCTCTTGTTACAAATGGTTTGTGACTTTTATTAATTGTTTCTCTCGCTCTACTTTGGTGTATTTGTTTTGGTGTATTTGTTAAAATGAAAAAGTGAGGTCTTTGATTGCTTTCATATTTTCACACCATGGTAGCTACTCAATTTGGTAGTTTATTCACGTGCTTCGTAGTAACAATGAGGGTTAGTACGACGATCGTGGTATTTTCGGCACTTATCTTATATACTATGAATTTCTTCAGCAAAAAACATGTGTCAACACCTCTACCCAGAATGGTGTAGCTGAATGTAAGAACATGCATCTCCTTAAGGTTACCAAATATCTTCTTCTCATCATGAATGTTCCCAAGTCCTATTGGGGAGACAGTTCTCACCACTGCTTACCTCATCAATCGTCTACCCTCTAACATCTTACAATAAACCTCTCCCTTATCCGCCTGCCTACTAAATGAATTGCCCACACCTCTCATATACCTCCGCGTGTGTTTGGGTGTGTCTGCTTCGCTCATGTTCATCAACAATATCTTGATAAATTGGATGCACGTTCCTTGTGATCTTAGTTATTAAAGGTGCAAGACGCATCATGACGCAAAGGGGTCTTAGAGCCTAGACGCAAGGCTCAAGGCACAGACGCGCACCTGACGAAGCCAAGACACAAACACATCTATTTTAAATAATCAACATCAACATCATTTTATCGTTTCAATCAGATTCTTCATCTATTCTACTAATTAATCATTCATTAGTCATCACTATCGTTTATAGCTCTTCAAAAATAGAATCAATATAGTCACATGCTATGTTGTTAAAAACGCGTCTAAAACTCAAGACTCATCAGGCTCAGAGGCTTCCGTCTTTGTGCGACTTATTTGCGCTCTTGGAACATAAAAACGCGCCTAAGTGAGATTTTTCTTGTAGATTTAAAAATAATAATAATAATAATGTAAGAACTCAAATTTTTTTGATTGATTTAGTATTTGTGATGATAATTGTTCGTTGAGACTTAGATATGATGCAAGTGACCATATATATTGTATTTTTTAAAAAATATAAATAATTGTAATGAATGATTAATTAATAGACTAGGTGAAGAATTTGATCAAAAAACTGAAATGATGTTTGATGTTGATTATTTAAAATAGATATGGTTGTGCCTTGCCTTTGTCAGGCGCGCGCTTGCTCCTTGGGCCTTGCTCCTAGGCTCCAATACACTTTTGTGCTGTGGTGCGCCTTGCGCCTTTATTTATTTTTGAAATAAAAATTGCAACAAAAATCTCACTCAAGCACGCCTTTTATGTTCCAAAGGCGCACGAAGACACAAACCTCTGATCCTGGTGAGCCTTAAGCCTTAGGCGCGCCTTTAACAACATATCCTACAATGCGTCTTTGGTGGTTACTCTGTTTATACGAAAGGGTGTCGTTATCATCCTCTCTCTCGACGGTTCTACTGCACCATGGACATGACGTTTCATGAGGAGGCACAATACTTAGTTCTCGTCAGGGGGAGAAGGACACTATTGTTGACTATCCCCATCTCCCTCTCCATCTTGTGACCTCGCAATCACCTCCTATGCTTGCCTCTTACATATCTCCTCCCGCGCGAATCCATCTATTGTGAACTCGCCTTCTCCTCCTATGACTGCCCCAGACATACATACTCCTCTCGCGAATCCACCTTCCAGGAGTCTCATTCCTCCTTTTCCTCTGGTCTATCACAGAAACAACCTTGGTGCTACGGTGTTACAACCCCCGGTCATTCCATCACTGCAGGTATGCTCTTCTGACTCAGATTCTGATGACGAGCTTCATCGTCCTCTTCTACGTCTAAAGTGAAAATCGACCTCTGCTAAATACCCACTTGCCAATTATCTCAATTATCAAAACCTGACACAGACGCATAAGACCTTTATCTTCTCCTTGAATTATGTATGCATTCCTAATAGTTGGCATGAAGTCATATAGATACCTGTGCGACACAAGACGATGGAACAAGAGATGCTGACATTAGAAAAACCTAGACATGGACACTCATCCATCTTCCCGCCAATAAGAAGTCTATTGGTTCCCGATGGGTTGTCGGGAGATATATAGTAGGGCTAGTTGCTCAAGGGTATACTCAAAACCCAAGTGTGGACTATCATGAAACGTTTACCTATGTTGCTAAAATGAACCCCATTTGTGTCATGTTATCATGTGTTGCATGCTCGTGATAAGAAGTGCTTTTTTACATGGTGGTCTTGAAGAATAAGTCTATATGAAGGTTTCACATGGTTTCGTAAAGGCATGATCTGAGGGAAAGGTGTGTCAATTTCAAAAATGTCTCTACACTCAATGTGTCCCCCATGGCTTGGCTTGGAAAGTTTCAGAACAACACGACCGTATTGGGATACAAACAGGGTCACTCAGATCATACTCTCTTCGTGAAAAGGAAAGTAGAGATAGTGGCAATTCTCATTGTTCGTGTCAACGACATAATCATCACCGGAAATGATGTTGCAGAAATCACGTGACTTAAGACGCGCCTGTGTAAAGTGTTTGAAGTTAAAGATTTAGGAAAGTGGAAGTATTTTCTGGGAATAGAAGTTTCACGATATGACCGTAGAATCTTCATTTCTCAGAGAAATATGTCTTAGATCATCTTGAAGACGCAGAGATGCTTGGTTGCGCTCTTGATAATTCTCCCATGGAAGTAAACTGTACAATTGTTGAAGACAAGGATGGTGAGAAGGTAAACTCCTATAGCTATCAAAGACTGGTGGGAAGACTAATCTATCTCTCACATACTCACCAAGATATCACACATGTTGTTGGGATCCTTAGCAGATACATGCATTCTCCCAGACTGTGACATCATGAAGTTATCATGCATGTGCTTCGGTATTTAAAGAACTCCCCTGGACGCGGACTTATATTCTCCCAAAATAAGCAGTTGGATGTTGAAGTTTATACAACTGCTGATGCCTGATTGGACTGGAAGTCAAGACGATAGAAAGTCCACTGGATATTGCTCTTTTGTTATAGGGCAATGCCATAAGAAATATGCAAGTGGCACTGTCTTAACTTGATAATGTGGGATTTGAGACTACAAACTAGAAGGCCTATCAGATGATACTAGGACAACAAAACTACTATCAATATTGCATATAATCTTGTTCAACATGATCGAACAAAACATATCGAAATTGATAGACACTTTATCAAGGATTACCTTTAAAAAAACAATGCTTGCATGCGAACTTGCAGACAATTTTACCAAGTGTCTGGACCGTGACTTGTTTAAAGACAATATTATCAAGCTGGGAATGTTCAACATACACTCCCATCTTTAGGGCAAGAGTTGAATTAATTCATTATTTGTAGCATATTATAAAAGACCCATAATAAAAGGCCCATTTATTTTCTTATTTTGGGGACCCATTGTGTATAAAATATAGGGCGTTGCCGTGAAATGAATTATCGAGCTCATTATTTTTGTTTGACTGTAATTGATTACATAAAGAAAAATACGTCAAAATGGTGCTTCGAATGCTCACTTAACAGGATGCAAGGTGATGTGGATCCATTAGAGCATGCACCAAGAGAGCTTCGCCGCAAGGCGAGACACATGTTCGTGTACTCGCGCAGGAGGACTTGATCGGATCGCCGATCCGACCCCGCGGATGCATCCGGATCCGCTGCCACCTCCTCTTCCGTGGAACCACCACCAGCCCTCCCGTTGTGGAATCAACTCCAAAAAAAGGACACTATGATGATGTATTTCACACATTTTTCTTATTTCTGCCTGAGCAGGTGAAACGTAAATATAGAATTGCTCCAAGCCCGGCTATGATGGAAGGTAGGAAATCAAAAGTGGCACATTTTGAAGTTAAGCAGAAGGGAACCCCAAAAGAGGATAGAGATGATAAGTCCTTAACTAAATTTCAAGTTGATGCTGAATTGGCATGGATGAGGAACATGACAGCTCAAGAGGCTGCAGCTGCTGCTGCCCAAGCTATAGCAGAGGCAGAAAAAGCAATGGCCGAAGCGGAAGAAGCGACGAGGGAAGCAGAAGCTGCTGAAGCTGATGCTGAAGCAGCACAAGCCTTTGCAGAGGCAGCAATGTTGACGCTGAAAAGTAGAAATACAACTAAGCTGGTATTGCTTTCTCACCTTTCTGCAGGAATGCTTTACGTGGCATTTCACACTTGCTGTCTTTGAAATCTTTTGTTTCTTTGATCCCTGTTTTGTTTCTGGAGCAGTTTATCTATGTAACTATGTTTCTTAGCTCCTAGTTAAATATGCTATTTAAATCTTTTTGGTATGATTTACCTTATTGCAACAACTCAATCATTTGTGTAGTTTAATCATGAAATGAATTATGCAAGCGTGGCAAATAAATTCAGTGCTGGATGGTGTATGCTTCAGTCTTGCTCAAGAAATGTTTTTTTATGTAAAGCACACCAAAGTGCAGCCATTATTGGGCCTATCCAATACATTTGGTCAGCAATAGGTATTGGTTTAAAAATTGAATAACACTTTCAATTCATTAAAATGATGGTTTCATTTTCACTGACAAAATAAGTAGAACTGATCATTATTTCTAAATCTGTTTGTCTACAAGCAACTTAACGAACCTTTAGGTGAAATTTCTGGAGTACATAAACTTTGAGAAGAGCACAACCAGAAGCTTTTATACTTTCTTAAAGAGAAAATTCTGAACTGGAATACTGGGTTATGGAGTATCCTTTGTCTTCGTTATTTCCACTTATAGATCACTATTCTCTAGTTTTCAAAACACACTCGTTTGAATGCTCAATGAATGGATTCATATAAACTACCAAGGATATTTGATGTAGGATAAATCTAGAGGTGATAGACGTGAGATGCACTAATCCTAGATGAATGAATGAAAGTAGACGACATGCAAATGGAGCTATAAGGTTTTCTAAATGATGATTTGAATATGCAGTCAAGCAAATGAACAACAAGGTGTAACCACATAACAACAAAAACCTAAATCTTAATGCAAATGCAACAATTCTACTGTGCAGTTTGTTCTGGCAGGCAGTTAATTAAAAACACTAATTTTAAAGTATCGCAATAACATCACAACTGATCACAATTTATCAATGTAAGCAAGTGAATAATAATTTCAATTAAATGAGAGTTCACTAAAATTAAATGTTGGGCGAATAAGAAAAACATTTTTACTGAAAGAGTAGTCAAGTTATATTGGAGCATAAAATTTCTAGCTATTAAGGTACGGTAAAATGCAAGAAAGTGAAAACTAGAAGTAAAGACTCGCTGAGTCAGTGGCACCGGCGGTGGAAAGTGTTTGAAGGCCTTGGGAGAAAATTACGGCTGTTGGATGGTACTCGGGAGGGTTGCAGAGACTTTAGCGTCTCTGGAGGAGGAAGTGGAAGGGTGTGGATTTAATGGTATGTATGTTGAGACGCTGTGTTACGATTTAGATGATTTACTGGGAGGAATACGGCGAGGAGAGGGGGCCGGCGGTGATGAGCGAGAAGAAAATAGGAAGGATAAAGAGGAACTTAGGAAGCAACCCAAATACTTGCATACATTCCAAGATACTTTCGCACATAAGCCCCTCCTCCTTATATAGATGAGAGAGGACAACCAAACAAGGAAATACAAGATACTTTCGCACATAAGCCCCTCATACAAGTTAAAAATTGACCAAGCTGACTTCCATATATGTGCTCCATAAATTATGGAGAGGGGGGGATCCACTTGAGTGAATGTGCCCGCTACCGCGGCGGATTCCATATGCGATTATGTAACGTATTGAGCAAGACGACTTTCATATATGCGCTCCATAATTTATGGCGAGGGGGGTCCACTTGAGTGAATGTGCCCGCAACCACGACGGATTCCATATGCGATTATGTAACTTATCATCGCCCTTGAAAATCGACCTTGCCCTCAAGATCGAGCCTCCAATAGATAGCGAGAGCTTTAATAATAGCGGTGAAACATAGGAGCGGAGATGAGTGATGTGGAGGAGTAATGAAAAGCATAATATGATAATTTGGGAAATTGGGATGCATGCAGATAGGAAAATAGCTCTCACAATAATTAAATGTTTAGGGGTGAATATAAGATACGTGGTGAATGGAAAATAAAAGAAAAGAAAAGATGGGGCGTGGTTTGTTGGTGTGGGGGAAAGTCAATGAAGATGATGGGAAAATAGAGAGAATGAAAAAAAAAATTGGCAGCTAGTGGGTAGGGATAGCTGGCGGTATGAAAAAGAGGAAGGGAGGGTACATGACAGGTTTGAAAATCAAAAGTAATCAGAGAAGTGGGCCACGCCTCCCTGCAGGAAACAACAATTGTGCCAGGGCATGTAGGTGGCTCGAGATGAAAAAGAACGTGGGAAAGGTGGTTTCGTGGCTCAAGGCGGATGAAGGGGGTGTTGTTCGGGGAGAAGAATCAAAGGAAATAGGCGCTGGGGTGTCGACGACGAGGTCTGGGACAGTCCTGCGGAAGGGTTTGCGAGAAGCATCGATGCACTGCATGATTGGGAAAGTTGCAGGCGCGACGGAGAGAAGTGGAGGACTCCGGCGTGCGAGTCCTTGGAGGTTGTCGCCCAGCTAGAGAGAGAGGCGGGATGGCAGATCCGGCGGAGGAGGTTGTTCTGCCGTGGACTCGAACGGCCTTTTCGCGGCCATCGATTGTAGATCTTGTTCGTCGGGTTCTTTAGTGGCAGTCGATGGGGTCGTATGGGCATGATGACCGGCGACAAGTTCTGGAAGTTCCATGCGGGCTGACCGCGAAAGGTGCAGAGGCTCGTTGGAGGTGGCTGCAAATGGGGGGGCTCGTCCACACCCGTCGACAGAAAGGGTAGAGGACCCCGTGGATGTGGTTGGGGCGACACCTAGAGCTCGTACGTCCCGGTTGACGGTGGAATCTATGACCAGACATGAAGAGAGCAGCGGATCCTGAGGGGGAAACGTGGCCGCCTGTCCTTCTAACGCTAGGAGCCGATCGATTTTGGCGTCGAGAAAGCGCAGCAAGGCGAGGAGTTTGGCGAGTTCATCTGTTCGCCGATCGAGGCGCGTGCAGACGGAGAGGGCGATGGGGTCGAGGACGGGTGTCCATCGTGACACAATCCCCGACGGCGTCAAACGAGCGGACGGGGTCGGCAGGTCAGACCATTGTTTCGATTTAGATGATTTCTCGGGAGGAATCCGGTGAGGAGAGGGGGCCGACGGTGATGAGCGAGAAGTAAAGGGGAAGGATAAAGAGGAACTTATGAAGCAACCCAAATACTTGCATACATTCCAAGATACTTTCACACATAATCCCCTCCTCCTTATATAGATGAGGGACAAACAAGGAAATACAAAATACATAACTTAATTGATTAATATTAATTAATATTCATTAGTTAATATTAATTAATTAATTCATACAAGTTAAAAATTTACCAAGGTGGCTTTCATATATGCGCTCCATAAATTATGGTGAGGGGGGGGGGTCCACTTGAGTGAATGTGCCCGCGGCTATGGCGGATTCCATATGTGATTATGTAACATATTGAGCAAGGAGGCTTCCATATATGCGCTCCATAAATTATGGCGAGAGGGGTCCACTTGAGCGAATGTGTCCGCGATCATGGCGGTTTCCATATGTGATTATGTAACACGCTGAGTGGAGAAAAGAGGGCTGTCCGGGGTTGGAGAGGTGGTACGAGGGGCTGGATGTGTCAGGGAGGGATGCTGGATGGGGAAAACAAAGAGGAAGCTGCTGTTGGGGGAATTGGGATGCTGGAACTCAGGATGGAGGGCTGTTGGATTCGTCCAAGGGTGGTGGATGGCTTGGAGAGGGGAATCGGCGGTTATAAAGGGGATTTGGCGGGGCAATTGGTGCTGGCGGTGGCTGTTCAGGTACCTGGAAGCCCCCGACAGTGAGGAGGGGAGGAGAGAGGGCAACAAGGGGCTGACAGGCGCGGTGGGAGGAAGGGGAAGGAGCGGTGGACCTTGGAGATGTAATGGAAGGGAGGGCAGCACGAGCTGCTGTTGGCAGAGGGCTCACAAGTGACTGACGGTTGGAATGAGCTGGAGGTATCCGCCCGGCGTCGCACCGGGCAGGGGGGAGATGGAAAATTAAGTGCATCCGACAGATTGAATTGTCCGAACCAACGACTTAACCTAATTTTTAAAATAGAACTTGGAAAAATAAAAGAAAAATACATACAAATATGAAAATTCGAGATAGTCGCAATCACAACCACCGATCGTCCGTCCAACAATTCAAAAAATCAAGACCTGATAACTCCTCAAATGGTGTGCGATCAATCTCCATCAATATGGATATCATGTATGAAGAGATTTGAACTAAGATCTTTAGAGAAAAACTTATTTAACGCTGTTCATTTGCTGCCATTTTTGTTATCTTTACTGGTAAAACTTGATTGTATAACTTTTATATTAGATCTGTTTTTTTGTTAAGTTACTTCTGAAATTAGAATTGTCTTTGATTCAGATGATCCGCGCCTGAATGGTAGAGGCTTGTTTGACTGTCTTGAAGTTCTCTACCTGTGAGCATGATGTCGCAGCACTTTGGGTTAGTGTTCTTTGAAGCTGGTTTGTTCAGGAGCTGCTCTTTTATGAAATCTTTTCTTTTCAATCATCCTCTTCATAACTTCTTTTTGAGGTTTGGGTTCTACACTTGAAAGTATTGC
Source organism: Platanthera zijinensis (assembly GCA_039513925.1). NCBI lineage: Eukaryota > Viridiplantae > Streptophyta > Magnoliopsida > Asparagales > Orchidaceae > Platanthera > Platanthera zijinensis. Next base: position 175,682,333 of record CM077091.1, read on the forward strand.
AGCTTGCTCTGTTCATATGTAATACGAGCGAACAAGCTTTCAAAGGAAATAATAGAAAGAGAAGATGATGTTCTTATAATAATAATTGATGTTAATTTTTCGGCCCCTTCTTTCTCTCATCTCAGATTCTTAGCAAATAAGATTTCTATTGAATTACGTTATTTTATTGTATTTTTTCCTTTATTGCATTTGTTGTATCTCCCTTCCTATATATAGGAGGGAGCCCCTTGTTCAATGAATTAATCCTCCTTTTCAATTCTCTAACATGGTATCAGAACTGCTGTAACCTAATTTTTCTTTTTTGCTCATGTCCGTCTTCCGCAAGCTCCTGTCGGCCCGCGTCTCCCGCCTCTTCCCACAAGTGCCAGCCGCATCACCTCCCTCGCCCGCGTCTCTCGCTTCTTCCCGCAAGCGCCGGCCTGCGTCTCCCGCTTTTTCCCGCAAGCGTCGACCCGCGCTACTTTTGTTCCCGCGACTTTCGCTCCCGCTTCTTCCCCAAGCACCGGTCGGCGCCAATCGTTCTCCTCCTTTGCATGGTTGCTTGCGCCCTTTTGACGACGGATTTATGCAGGGATTGCCCCTCCAGTGTCAGCTTCTCCTTCTAGCAGGGATGCCCCTTCTCCTCCTTGCATGATTGCGCTCCTCCGTGGCCTATCCACTTTTTATGAGTGAGATTTTTCTACCTTAGCAGCCCGATGTTTTCTCTCTCGCTTGCTATGTCGAGAAGTGGTGAAACTTCAGATGTCTCTTTCGGTGTGAGTGCTCCTCAAGATTCTCTGCCCTCTACTGGATCTCTTCGTGCCACCCATGATCACGAGACTTCTCATATTACTACTATTAAGTTGGATAGTGTTGGAGCAAGCGTTCTACATCTCTTGGTTTGAGAATAACAAATCTCAGTCTATATTACAAGTTCAATACTACTTGGAATACAACTCAAAATGATGAAGATGGTGCTCTGAATCAGGTGTTACCGCGAGCGTTAACGCTACCGTTGGCGCTAGCATATCGGCTTGAAAGGAAATATCGGTGTGAAAGGGATGATCGGCGAGAAAGGAAAGCTGGTGCTGAAATAGGTAACTCTTGTAACACCCCAAACTAAGTTTAATAGGAATCAGCAGTCCGGCCGGGTCCGCGATAACAAGTAAACTAAGTAACGGTATATAAACTGGTATAAAGCAGGTAAAAGTAATGAAAGTGCTAAAAAGGAAAACTTACAACGGAAAAGTGAAGTAAATTTATGGTTAAAAGTGTACCTTGTCAAGCTGAATTCACAGAGCCAACTAAAACTGAAAATATATCACTAAAGGACTGAATTACTGTCAAACTGAAATAACTGATATATCAAAAACACGGGTGAAGTACAACAAATACAAATGTCTGTAAATAAAAGCAAAGTACAACAACGGTGGTACAACTGAACAAACTGACGACTGAAGACTGAGCCGCCTATCCTAAGCGGATCCCCTTACCTGAGCCCCCTGTAATAAAAAAATCAAATTTCAAATGGGTCAGATCCACCGAAGAGTAAGAAAAACTACTCTCTCCAGCAACACTTAAAAAAAATATTTTAGGTGAGTAATATTTGAATTTAAAAGTTTGTATAATTATTCTAATATTTAACGTGACACTTGAAATCATGGTTTGACATGAATTTAACCTATTGTGTGATCTGACACACTCTTTTCTTATCTATATAAATCATTGGTTTCTGAAGTTTTGAAGTTATATCCGTTGTAAGTTTCAGCTTGTTTCACTGGCTTCTTATTAACTCATGTCACTAAGGTCGACTGTGCATAACTAGAAACTGCATTCTGAGTGGCAAGCTTGATGGTGCGCTGAACTGGGTGTCCCTCAAATGGAACACAGACTCTTATCTGAGGAGTTCCAAATCTGAAACAAGGGTAATCGACCCTGAGCTTGAAATATGAGTGGTGGCTTACTGGCCCTGGAATACGGTGGTGTGCCTCCACCAGAATCGTAAGGGTAATCCTTCCTCGTCACTTTTTTCCTGAATTAAACTTAGACTAGTATTCAGTGAGTCAAGCACAGAGTAGGACTCTAGTTAAATACCCTGGGCTTAGGATTTTCATGATACTGATTCTGCTAAATTAAGCCTAAGTGTATACCTACCCCGTTGACCTAGTTCTAACTATAGGAACTTGTAAATCTGAGTGCATACACCAACATTGTTAATACATGAATTAAAATAATCTTAACTGCTGGACTAAAATGAGTCGAATTTCTTACAACGGCGCTTCGACGCTCGTACTCGCGTCGAGGTGACATGACGTTCCTTCCCAAAAGATCTGACTACTAAGAACTTCTCCAATCCCTAAAATCTGAAATTCATCGGTAAACCTAACTTAAGTGTTTTCCCCCTTAGGTTTTTCGATGGAAAAATACTCACGGTGACAATTATATATTTACGGAGGAACAAGAATACAAACGTATGCGTTACAACGATCTAACGACGAGGGATTACCCAAAAGCCGTTGAAATCGTAATACTAGGAAACATAAAATCCTTAAAAAAATCTGAAATTGAAAGTATAAGGGTGTAACCACAATATAGGAATGAAGATACCCTAGGATACAAGGAGAAATGACCAAAAATCCACTCACCGAAATCAAAAGAACTGCTACAAAAACTTCTCCCTCGGTTAGGGTTAAGGAACTCCCGTCTGAAGTGCTTAGAAGGAAGAAGGAGATCGGCTAGGGCTACTGAGGAGGAAGGAGAAACCGACGCTGGTTTCCGGCGAGGAAGGGGAGGTCGATCTGGGCTCTTGCTGCCGGTGGAAGCGGTGGTTACGGGAGAAAGCAAGAATGGTAGAGCGGAAACTTGCGGAAGAAGAGAAGCCGCCCGACTGATGGTTTTTTTCGATAAGAGGCGAGTGTGGGGGGGGGGGGGGGGGGGGGGGGTTAAACTGGGCGGTTCTTCTAACCGTACACCGGTTATGGGGGAAAACTTTGATTTATCTTTATTATTATCTATTTTTATAGCACTATTATTAAAAAGATTTCTAAATTGCCTTGAGACCTTTAAATTGATATATTTGCGATACGAGCTCGCATGAAAATTTAAGTTGTCGATTTGATTAATTATGCTCGCGTTCGGACCCTGAAATTGATTTAATACGCGACGTAAGTTTTGGATGTTATAACTCTTACCATCGGGTGTTAATACTAATGTCGGCCGTTAATACTAACGTCGAGCGTTAACTTTTGGAAACATCGCCAATCAGCCGCTGATCAAGGAGAAAAAAAGGAAGAAGATCCGACGGCGCAGACACAATATCTCTAATGCTGAGCGCTAAGGAAGGCATTGCCTAAATTGGAGCAGCGTGGTTCCAATATTGGCTCGATCCACGTGCCAGCCAGTTTCCTAATGCAGCTACCGCCCAATAGTAACACTAACGCAGGTGCTAGCTTCCGTGTCTATTTAAAGAGTGGACCTCCTCCTCTAAGGAGAAAAAAAATCACGACCAATTGCCAAAACTCCTATACTTTTGTGAGAGCCTCCTCCCTGCAGCCGAGAAAACTCCTGTCAACGCTCGTGAAGGCAAAAAAACTCGAAGAAGGATTGATCACGCTTACTCTACGCGATGTTCGTACACATCTACTCCGACGATCACTTTGGCGCTCCTTCGTCATCATCTTTGAGTTCAACTTATTGAGGGAGCTTTTCTGTTTTAAAATTATTTTTTGTATTTCTTATCTTTTGTGTGGTTGTGAATTTGCCGCAAGTGTTGGCGACTAAGTCTTGCGAGACCTAAGTTGAATTCGCCGCAGGTAGTGATGACTAGGTCTAGGGCTAGATCTAGGGGGTGGCTCGAGGGCTCATCTGGGGGTCGATAGCCTAAACCCACCGATCCTTAGGAGAAGGGTCGGTATAAAAATCAAAAGGATTTTTAAGACCACCTCGATCCCAAACGTTATTGGGATCAAAGTTTTGTAAACATTATTTCTGAAACAATATTATCTTCTATTACTGGCTAAATGATTTTCTAATCAACTTTATATAAGAAAAAAGGAAATCTCTATCACTATCGTCGAGCATTAATTATTATTGCTGGCGGTAGCAACAGAAACTTTAACTTGTCTGTTTTCATCTGCTCACTTTAAATCATAAAAATATTTTAAAACTGTTATCCACCCCCTCCTCCCTCTAAGGGAGCCTGCGGATCCATCAGATGACACTAATTATCTTTTATGGGCTCGTTCCATTACTCTGGCTCTCAAGAGTCGCCATTTATTTGGTTACATCAGTGGTACTACTAGGGCACCTACTACTACCTCTTCAGAGTGGCCCCAATTAGAATTCGAGAACTCCTTGGTGATGTCCTGGTTGACCAATTCTATGCAGGAGTCTATTGCCCACAACTACGTATTTCTGGACACTGTGAATTAGAAGTGTGTCGAGTTTACCTACTCCTATCATGGGAATGCCGCTTAGATTTTTCAATTGCGGCGACGGATTTTACTCTTGCGCCAAGGGGATCGTCCCCTCACTGCCTACTACCTGGAGTTTACCCAACTTTACCAAGATATGACCATTTTGATTCACTTACTCTTTTCTCCCCTGAGGAAGAGGCGTTGGTCCGCGCCAGGGAGGAACGCAACCATATCTGCGAGTTTCTTCATGGTCTCCACTGTGACCTTGATCTGATAAGTGTTTAGATTCTTGGCCACTCTCCTCTGCCTTTCTTACTTGTGGTATTTAGTTTGGTTCAGCAAGAATATGATCGCCGACAGATTCATCTACCAGACACTGTTGCTGAGGGCTCTTCCCTTGCCACTTGGTTTAGTCCCGGTGGCCACTCTATTCTTGACACTAGGTCCAAGTGTATGGAAAATGACCTTTGGACGTGTGATTATTGTGAGAAAGCCCGCCATACTCGGGACACTTGTTTTAATCTTCATGGCTTTCCTCCTTACAGGGGTTCTTCTCCTCGTGGTGGTCGTGGTTTTGGTCGCACTCTGGACCGCCCTTCTCCGTCTCGCCCAGCTCATCTCTCTAATATTGTTTTTGATACTGCTCCTTATGGAGAAGCTGTTGCCCCTGAGGTTCCTCCAACCCCTTTTGCTGAGGAGATTCACGCTTTCCACCGCTTCATATTTGGACACTCATCTGAGTCTGCCAACTCTTCGTATGCCCACCAGGGGATTCCAGGTGCTCACTCCACCACGCCTGCCCTTCCACCCAGTGGATCATTGATTCCTGCGCCATATACCACATGACTGGTTCTGCTACAGGTTTTGCGTTTTGTATTCCTTTGTCTGGCAGGGAAAGGGTCCATTACTTGCTGATGGATTCCTGTCTCCCATTGCGGGAAAGGGTCCATTACTTGCTCCTCCCTCACTCTCTCTTCGGTGCTTCATGTTCCTAAGTTTACCTGTAATCTCCTATATATTAGTCACCTTACTAATTTCATGAATTGCTCTGTAAATTTTTCCCCTCCTGTGTTTTCAGAACCTGAATACGGGGAAGGTGATTGGCTCTGGTTGTCTGTGTGATGACCTCTACCTGTTTGACCCCTCCAGCTCTGTCTCCTCTCTAACGACCCTTTTTGCTGCTCAGACCTCTGTGGACTCCTGACACTGCCGCCTGGGCCATCCTTCACTATTTACTATGCACATTTTATTTTGCATATATCAACTATATATTTGAATACTTTTAAATGTGATGTGTGTGCTCTTTGTAAACATTATCACGCTTCTCTTAATCATGTGTCTACTTCTAGTGATTCTCCTTTTGTTGTGGTTCATACTGATGTTTGGGGTCCTTGCCATGTTTCCTCTATTTCCGGTTTCCACTGGTTTGTTATATTTATTGATTGTTTTTTCGGTGTACGTGGGTCTACTTAATGAAATCAAAATTGATGTCTTTCCTTTATTTCAACGTTTTCATAAAATGGCAGCTATTCAGTTAACGCTACCATTAAAGTTTTGTGTCGTAATAATGGTCGTGAGTATGTTGACTCCTCCTTTGAGCGTTATCTTAGTGATCAGGGCATTATACATCAGTCATCTTGTGTATACACCCCGGCTCAGAATGGGGTCGCCGAGCGCAAGAATCACCATCTTCTAGAGGTCGCTCGCTGCCTTCTCCTGAAGATGCACCTTCCTAAGTATTTTTGGGGTGATGTGGTTCTTACTGCGACGTACCTTATTAATCGCTTGCCGACTCGCGTTCTTGGCCACAAATCCCTCTCGAGTCTCGATGTTCTTTCTGTCTCTCCCACACATCTCCTTCTCCGGATCTATGAGTGTGTCTGCTTTGTTCATTTGCGCCCCACTTCCAAACTTGATCCTCGTGCCCTCAAGTGTTTCTTTATTGGGTATTCACCTACCCAAAAGGAGATAAATGCTTCCATCCAGCTTCCAGAAAGTCCTTCGTTACTATGGACGTCATGTTTCGGGAGTCTGAGTCTTACTACAAGTCCTCGTTTCTGGGGGAGTCTTACCCAATGAAAGTGAGCTCTCTTACTCTACCTATTCCTCCTCATGTGCCTATATCTGCTATGTCTATATCTTTGCCTACCCCTACTCCTCCTGTGACTGCTCCTTTACACGTGTATCCTCGACAGAAAAGGGGTCCAGGTACATCGACATCTCCCAGGCCACCAGCTCGAACATTGAATCCTTCTTTGGGGACTCAAGGTAACTGTATTTCTACCCAACATCTGATGTCTCACTTTGTGTCATATAACTCATTATCTCCCCCACATAAATACTTTGTTACCTCTCTCTTCTCCATTTTTATCCCCTCATTTGGCAGAATGTTATTGCTCACCAAAAGTGGCAAGATGCTATGCGTGAGGAGATGTTGGCCCTGGAAAATAATTGCACATGGGACTTGGTCCCTTTGCCACCTAGCAAGACCGTGGTAGGGTGTAAGTGGGTGTTCTCTATCATGCAGAACTCTCAAAGTGTTGTTGAGCGATACAAGGCTCGATTGGTGGCTATGGGCTATACTCAGATCATGAGGATTGACTATCAAGAAACCTTTGCGCCTATAGTGAAGATGAATTCTATAAGGGTGCGTTCGTTTCGCAGGAATTGAGATGCAAGAATTGATTTTGGCCGAAAACCTACGACGCAGAGGAATTGGTTTTGGCAGAAAACCAATTCCTGTGTTCGTTTGCAGGAAGGTTTTCAGTCACAGGAATTGAATTTTTCATTATTTCTGTTCGTTTGCAGGATGGAATTCGTAGACAGAAATTGGTCGGAATGTAACACTCAAATTAGACAAGATCTCAAGTCATACATTTACACACGAACATACATTTACACACACACTAACATTTACAAAATTCAGGACAAAGCCCTAAACAAATAATAAGTTATGTACCTTGCAAGTTGCCAGGGAACAAGTAATAAAAACGGCGAATGCGAGTAATAAAAACGCCGAATGCGAGTGAAAGTTAGGGTTAGATT
>CM077091.1:176290271-176476062 GCA_039513925.1 Platanthera zijinensis
CAACACCATAGACTGGAATGAGGATGCAGAAGAGATGGACAGGGTACTCGACGAAATGGCACGCCTTGAGGCAGTCGGGGAGGTGCAGAAGCTAGAGATGGTCGCTTCAGACGGGAGGTTTGGGAGTGTAAAGGTTAGCATGGAGCTGACAAAGAATGATCGGCAACAGATTGCGGCTTGTCTACAAACCAATGTCAACATCTTCGCCAGGAGCGTTGTCGACATGCTAGATATCGATGTCGAGGCAGCCTTTCATCATCTCAATGTAGACCCCCCAAGTCTGCTTAATCCGCCAAAAAAAGAGGTCGACCGCCACTTCTCTGGGCAATACAATTTGTGAAGAGGTTCAGTAATTTCTAGAGGCGGGGCTCATTTTCGAGATCCAGTATTTGGATTGGGTTTCAAACGTTGTAATGATTAATAAAACTAGTGGGCAATGGCGTATGCGTATCGATTTCTCTTTTTTAAATTAAGCCTTCCCGAAGGATTGCTATCCCCTGCATCAGAGCGACGCACTGGTTGATTCCACAGTAAATTTTTCGTAATGAGTTTTCTTGATGCATTTTGAGGATATCATCAATTTCGGATGCATTCTCCCGATGTAAAAAATGTCTCCTTCATCACTAACAAGGGTTGTAACTCGTGTAAAATGATGTCATTTGGCTTGAAGATCGCATGAGCAAACTGAAGGCCCGAAAGCATGTAATCATCCTAGCTAAGAGCCTAAAAATGCTACATCATCCTTGAGAAAAATCAGGGCACATAACGTGAGAAGAAGAAAAACAGAGGCAACAAAATGGCGACAAGCCAATATCAATATGTTTTTCAAAAAAATATGCATCATAAAAAAAGGAGGCCGCTCAAAAATTGACCCGACTGAGATAACTTTTGCTTCAGGACTACTCGACATCGCCAATAGTAGGCTAGCGCGACCGAGATGAGGTACTACACTGAGGCAATCCCAAGTCATGGCCCCGGAAGTCCTTGCTCGAGGGCGACATGCTCAAACCCAATGATAGGTCGAGGCCCTCCAAATCGATGTCATTGGACAACGACTCCCCAAAGATAACATCGAACATCTCCGAAAGGAGGCCCTCCACTGTCATGGGCGTCCTCCACTAATCTCTCTCCTCCCCCTCCCTGAGACGAATGAGCAGAATCTCTCCTCCATCCTTCACGTATGAACGTTGTATAGAACGCAACTCGGATCACGAAAAGTGGGCGGGCGGTTTCGCTGAAGTCTACGCAAGAGCAGGCTCGGTACTGGCTTGAGATCTCGCCATTGCTAGGCGAGCTTGAGAGCTTCCACCTCGTCCCGCAGGCTCTTGTTTTACTCCTCCAGGGGGGAGAGCTGAGTGGCGGCAAGGACCTCGGCAGGCTGGAGGAAAGAACTGCATCATGCGTGGTGTCTTCTCACCTTAGACTCATCATGCTCGGGTTTATCACCCCGTAGCTGGGCGAACTCCTCCGTCAAGGCCAACTTCTAGGAAATCTCGATTTGCTGCCGAGTCGCCTCCTCGCACTCATTAGCAGGCCAAGGCGACATTGGCATCCGAGAGTGCCTTGTTGTACCTGATATGCTGCCTCGCCAAGGCATGAGTGAGCTCGACATTCCTCAGGACGACTCTCAAAGACTGCCAGGTGAGGTAGGTTGACGACACCCCCACAAGATGCTTCGCGTTGTCTTGCTTGTAGACGACATACATGACATTGAAGGCGTTGTCATCAGGGACATCGTCACCCGCCTAAGAGGGCAAGTGGGTGCAAAGGGAGACCCTATTCTTCGTTGGGTCCCAAGCAATTGAGGGCTCTCCAACGATATCCCGAACTCCGCTCCCTCGCCCATATTTAAAATGGGACTCGAGGTCGTCAGAGGCCTCCTGGTCCTCCTGGGGTTGCGGAGCCTCGCCGCTCTCCCCTTCCTCGTCTACGTCCAGCGGGATGGTGAAGAAATCACGCGGGATATGTGCTTTCTCCGCCGCTTCGGCGGTCCCCGGAGTGTCGACTCGTAAGCCATCTGCCTCTTGCTCTTGGGGTCGCTTGGCTCAGCGTCAGGCACTTGGATAGGTCCCCGAACAGAAGGCGCGGCCTTCCTCTTTGGCAGCGGGGGAACCACCTCGCCTATGAATACCCCGACGCGAAGGGTGCACAAACCTGCAAACCAACAAGAAGGTTTTTTACTTTTGCATAACATTAACATAGGGTTGGGCTAACACCTCGCGTACCTGCTGCGTGGTCTACGAAGGCGAGGTGATTAACCTGTCGCCTCAACTTGACGACGTCCATCTCCCTTTGACAGCAAGAGAGATACATGGGTTCCAATGGAAGCAAGAGCAGAGGAGGCCTAGAGGATTCCTCGCGCCTCTGCAAGGGCTGGTAGAAGATGTTGCTGAAATGTCCACCTACGATAACACACTTTTCATGCCACCGGATGCCTAAGTTAATTATAATTCCTAATTTATTCCAACCTATCACTGAGTTGACAGTCTTATCAATTATTTAGTGCGAATTGAGCTTTAATCAAGTTTGATATGAAGTTGAGATGCAGCTGAAATGTTGCTGAATAGAAGTTGAAACACTGATGAAACAGAGTTGAAATACTACTATAACCGAGCTGAGATGGAGTTAAAACTGAATAGAAACGCTAATGAAACGTAGGTAGATCGGGCCAAAGCGCTGTTGAAATGAATCTAAAATTGCTTCTGAAATGAAGCTAAAACTCTTCTGAAGTGAACTTAGAACGTTGCTGAAATGATGATAAAACTATGGTAGAACTCTGTCGAGATGCTCCAGAAACGACGGTGAAACACCCGCTTCGAAAAGCCTAGTCTGAAAGTGCGGCAAAACGCTACTGAAATAGCGTTAAAAGGCCGTTGAAACAACGCGCTTAAATGACGTTAAAATGATGTTGAAATGGCATAAAAATGGTGATGAAGCAGCGCAAAAACACTGGAAATGACGTAAAAACAGTGCGGGAACGACGTAAAAATGCTGTAGAAACGGCGTAAAGAGCAGCGAAAACAGCGTGAAAACACTGCGGATACGATGTTAAAACGTTCCGGAAACAACGTTAAAACGTTGCGAAAACGGCGTTAAAACGTTGCGGAAACGGCGTTAAAACGCTGCGGTAACGGTCTTAAAACGAAACCGAAACGTTAAAACGATGTGTAAACAACGTCAAAACGTTCTGTAAACTACGTTAAAATGCTGCGGAAACGGCGTTAAAACGCTGCGGAAACGGCGTTAAAACGCTGCGGAAACGGCGTTAAAACGCTGCGGAAACTGCCGGCCAAAAGGCCAGAAACTGCAGCAAAACACTGCTGAAACAGTGTTAAAATGCCGATGAACTTAGCCCAAACGCTGCCAAAACTGAGCCCAAATGCTGCCAAAACTGAGCCCAAAGCTGTGCCCAAACTGAGTCCAAGCTGTGCCCAAACTGAGTCCAAGCTGTGCCCAAACTGATCCTAAACAGAGCCTTTTCCAAATGAAGAAATGACAGTTCAAACGAGCGTTTTAGAAAGTGTGTTTCCCAATATTTCTTAAAACATTTATAAGAACGAGGGTGCGAAGAGATGATCGCGGGTGCGAGTTGGGTGTTCAAATGAGGTGAGTGGGGGCGAAGCTGGCCGTTGTGGCAGCGCTCCTCGGCAGTGGTGCCGCGTCGGTTGCCATCTCCTCCTTTGACAATCTCTCCACCGCCTTCAAGATTTGTACTGTTGTGACCGTACGCCTCCTTCGTGACTCACTTACAGCCTCTACCATCGCCTTCTTTCTGCGCTCATAACCTTATGCCTCTCCATGCTTTCAGTCCTTATTCGCATGAGTATTTATGATTCTATGCTAGGGTTTCGCTTGTGCTCTCTCTCCAACATTTTTATTTTGATTAGTTTGGATTTTGTCTGCTCCTGACACCATTAAGGGCTCGTTTAGATCGGCGGCGGGAGCCGGCGTGGGAGGAATCGCCCCAGGGTTTCGTATCAGAGGTGGGAGGCGGGGCTGGAGACGCAGCGTTGCCGCCGCTGTTGCGAATGTTTGCGGGAGCAAACGCCACCGCCCGCGCGCGGCGGCTGTTTGTTTTCCCGCCTTGCGGCGGTGGTTGCTCCCGCACCGGCACTCATACGCCGATTTAAACGAACCCCACGTTATTTAGTGATATCAGCTGTCTTCTAATAACAGGAGATATTTTCAGTCAGTGGGAAATCATTGGATTTTCGTCTGCTAGGTTATAAATTCAGAATGATATTCTTAGTTACTTGAATTGGAACGTCACCGGTAGTTTGCTAGGAACACTTCACTATATATTAACTTTGCATATTGAGAAGGAGTTGAAATCAAAATTAGGGCCTGTTTGGGAAGGCTTTTCAGAAAGGAGAAGAAGTGGTGACAAAAGGATGGTAAAAAAAGGAGCTTTTGGAAAATGTCTATTAGAAAAGGAGAACTGTTTGGGTGAACTTCTTTTGCAGAGCTTTTCAAAAAGGAGAAACACTTTATAAATCGTTTGACAAATCTCCGTTGCGGTAACTTTTTTTATTAAAAATGTGCGTCCGGGGGAAAAAGCGCAATTATTTCGCCGGGGCAGGGTTTTTTCGCCCGGGAGCGAATTTTTCGCCGGGTGGCAGTTTTTCTCGTCCTAGGGTGAATTTTTCGCCCGGGCGTGAATTTTTCGCCCGGGCGCGGTATTTTTGCCCGGGGATGATATTTTCGCCTGGGCGCTGATTTTTCGGCCAAACCCTACATTTTCGGCCGGGTCCCAATTTTTCGGCCGGGTGCCAATTTTTCGGACGAACGCAAATTTTTTGAACGGGCGCGAATTTTCCGGATGAGCACGAATTTTTTCGGATGACGGCAAATTTTTCGGACGGGCGCGATTTTTTCGGACGGGCACTAATTTTTCGATTAGGCGGGAAAATTTCGCCCGGACGCGAATTTTTTGCACGGAAGAGAATTTTTCGCATGTACACGATATTTCTGCTCGAAAGCGAAAAAAATAACTTACAAGCAAAAAAAATACACGACCGGGCAAAAAAATCACGAACGGGCAAAAAATCACGTCGAGGCGAAAAATTCGCTACCGGGCGAAAGAAATAGTGCCCGGTGGAAAAACTGCTCCCGATAAAAAAAATCGCGCCCGAGAGAAAAAAATCACGCTCGAAAGAAAAAATCGCGGCCGAGCGAAAAATTCGCGTCTGTGCAAAAAATTCGCGTCCGGGCGAAAAATCCGCGTCCGGGCGAAAAATCCGTGTCCGGGCGAAAAATTCGCGCCCGGGCGAAAAAAGCGCGCCCGGGCGAAAAAAGCGCGCCCGGGCAAAAAAATCGCGCCCGGGCGAAAAAATCGCGACCGTGCGAAAAAATCGCGACCGGGCGAAAAAATCGCGACCGGGCGAAAAAATCGCGACCGGGCGAAAAAATCGCGACCGGGCGAAAAAATCGCGACCGGGCGAAAAAATCGCGACCGGGCGAAAAAATCGCGACAGGGCGAAAAAAACGCCCGCATGAGAAAAAAACGCCCGCGGGAGAAAAATCACGCGATGTCGAAAAAATCGCGCCGGTGTTAAAAATCGCGCCCGGGCAAAAAAATCGCGCCGGTGCAAAAAAATCAAGCTCAGGCGAAAAAAGCGCGTCCGGGCAAAAAAATCGCGCCTGGGCAAAAAAATCGGCTTGGGTGAAAAAAATCGTGCAACGACAAAAAATTGCACCCGGATGAAAAAAACGCACCCGAGCGAAAAAATCACGCCGGACGAAAAACCGGCTCGGGCGAAAAAACACGCTCAGGGGAAAAAATCATGCACGGCCAAAAAACCGCACTCGGGCGAAAAAAACTCACCCGGGTAAAAAACCGCGCGCCCGAGCAAAAAATTCCAGCCAGGGCGAAAAATGCCAACCATTGCGAAAAATGCTAGCTCAGGCGAAAAATCCGTGCCCGGGCGAAAAATTCGCGCCCGGGCGAAAAATTCGTCCACGGGCGAAAAATTCGCGCCCGGGCGAAAAATTCGCGCCGGGCAAAAAAAATACCCGGGCAAAAAAATTACGCTCGGGAAAAAAATCGCGCCAAGACAAAAAAATCAAGTTGTAGATTTTTTTAAGAGATAAATGTTTTTGGATGAGAAAGTGCTTTTCGAAAAGGTTGAAAAGTAGGTGACATGTGACTTTTCCAAAAGATGAGCACATGAAGTTTTTTGCAGTTGCTTTTCCCACCGATAGACAATCCAAACGGTCTATTAAGTGTGGTAGCATTTTCCAGAAAATGAAAAGGAGCTAAAAAGCCCTCCCAAACAGGCCCTTACTTATAAAAGCATATTACTTAAACAACTAATTTTCATGAAGAACTTTTAAACTTGCAACGTCTCAAGATTAAAAAAAAAGAATTTTTGAAACCATCATTTTTCCTTTTATCTCTTTTAACACCGTCTCAGATGTCTTGAGCACACATACTGCATTTTATAGTCAACAAACGAAGTTTGTTGTTTGGTACATAGAAGAGGTTACTCGAAAAATGATGTTGGAATAGACATGTTGGTGCATGATTATTTTCCTTCATTTATTTTAAGCATGCGGTATAAACTAAATGCATTGCATTTATTTTACTTGAAACCGTTTCGTTTGACGTGAAACTTAGTTAAAGAAACACATAAAATTACACTCACAACTCGGCCTCTATGTAATTCTTATTATACCGCATTGCATTATTAATGATGAGGAAGCACTTAAATTATATACTCATGTATGTTTTGGTCATCATTCACCTTACACTACATTCATGCATACAATATCATACAGTAACATGTAACATCATCTACATTCATTTGATTGCAAGGAAAAGAAATTGACAACTACTATGTATTTAATAGCTCCACATTTCTTGCTTAGTGATGCATTCGTCGTCGCACCTGAGGACGCGTGATCCCATCACGCGACAATTATCTTTTTATTTATTTGCTATTTCATTTTTTGTATTTTATTTCAATGCATCGTTGCTATTCCCAGTCCTGACTCGTCGGTTTGACACCCGGTGGGACCCTAAATAAAATAGTTTGGTAATTCGAATAGTTGAGACAAACTTAATTTATTTAAAGAAGCACATAAAATTAAACCCAAAAATAAAAGAGACTTCATTTGGAAATTAGGACCCTCCCGTGAGAAATTTCAGCCCACAATCAAAAGGAAATTTATGGAAATAATCTTTTGGAAATTACTATTGGTTTTGAAAACAAATCCACTCAGCCGAATCATTTGGAAATGGAAATATCAGTTTTGGAAAAGAAATTATTTGGAAACAAATTGATTCAGTCGGACCCTTGTTCACAACATATAAAGAATTCCATCCCATAAAATCATTTGGCCGAAAATTGACAGGAGAAAACGAAATCTACTCGTTTTGTTCTTGTGGCCGGTCCCTGCTCCCGTCTTTTCTTCCCCGTTCGTCTCGATCCAGCGGTGGCGCCGACACAAGCTTCAGCAAAAACGTCATGCGGCCTTCTCCTACGACCGCCCATCATTGTCTTCCTCCATCAACCCAGGCGAGCCCCCAGACGTGCCCCTCTCCGTTAATTGACGTCGGCAGCGACACCTTCTCCGTCAACTGCGGCTGGGCCCTGTTTCCTCTCTGCGCCTAGTTGATTCGGACAGAACCACTGCCTCTACTCAAGGTCTTTTGAGTCGTCGACCACATCAACCTTTCCGACCAGGGACCACCACCGAGGCTATCTTTTCCAGCGGGATTTGGAAGGGACACTTAACCTGGGTAACATATGTTTGACTTGTGCTACGAAATATCAAATTAATTCTATGTCCCTCGGTTCAATATTGCTAAGCCTGTCTCAGACGTTCGAACTAATCTTTTACCGTTATCTCATAAATTGTTATTGTGTATTTGACTTGTGGTTATATGAAAATCTCGGATATTATTCAAATCAGGAAACGCTCGAGATGTCCGTCTCTAACAAATTTCACGATTTTATTAAAGTTCATCACGAAGAAGGTAATTTCGCGCGCAAACCACAAAGAGTGTAATTTCGCTCGCAAACTTTGATTTTGGCCGCTCGGGGCTACGTTTCAGATTTTAAAATCATATTTAGTTTTCAAATCCGAGTTTATTTTATAACAAAATAGAATATTTTAATTAAAAAATATTTAATTTTGAGGAACCTTGACCCTAGTCTACATCACTTAGCACGACACATTGTATAACAAATCAAAAGTTTGTACTTCTATACACCCACTTTTGGCTACCAAATATTCATATCTAATACATGTTTTTGTAAGGACCACACTGTCCATGTATATTTCATCATTCTATTTATTCATTTTCTTCAATATGTGATATCATATGCCAAAGTAAAGAATTTTTTTCCACATTTCTCTTAGAGCCAAACAAAATTTCTATATAGTAGATTATGCATATAGTAGAGTACCCATTTTTCTCCTCACTAAAGTTTCTTTTAACACATATTTCACCCACCATTGTCCCATTTTTTTATTCCATTTTCTTTGGAGTCAACTAAAAACCATAAGTTTGATTATTTATCGAAGGAGTCTCTTATATAGGAATTTAGAAGTCCTTAAATTCATTCATTCAATACATGTAAACAGAAGTGTACACACAAGCATAATAATTGTGTTCGTGAAATCATCTTTGTCTAAGACCATGAACAAAATCCTATTTTCCTTTCACCATACTTATACTGTTTGGAACAGAGTCCCAAATACATTTTACAGCTCTGAATAATTTATTGAGTCCCACGTAATTTTTTCTCCTTTAATTTTGAGCATCCTCCCTTAAGGACTCAATATCTTCATCTTCCTTTAATAAGGAATATCTTTCTAACTGAAGTATAAATTGGTCTAATGAAGTTATAATAAGATTATTTCAGCCTACCCATAATCTTTATCTCACCTCTTCAACATATGCATGGATAATAGGTCTTGTAATTCATGACAATTTAAGTGAAGGCAAACAACATTGAAGTCTCCAAGTCTACTTTCTATGATATGCTCGGTAATTGTTTCTAAATGATTCACCCTCATTATGTATATAACTATACATGAACATGATTTGTTATATATTTTCTTATGGTGGATGTATAATCAAAGAAACCTTAATATATCACTTAAAACACTAATTTTATCAACACTACAATGTACTTGCATAGAAAGTTAAAGGGTGTCATGCACCGCCATTCCTCCCTAAAAAGAAGGGAGAGCATTGGACTTAATAGAGGAAAACATGTTACCTTTGAAGATCTTTTGGGAGGCATGAGTGGTCAGGTGTTACTCTTGGCTAAAAATGGAAGCTAATTTCCCTTTCTTGCCTCCCCTCTCTCTCTTTCTCTTCTTCTCCTTGCTTGAAATTCCTAGATTGTGTGTTCCCTCTCCTTAGCATACTGATTTCTTCCTTCCTTCCACTCAAAACTGTCATCCACCTATGATAAGACAAAGGATGAATGAAGATGAGGGTTCTTAAAGATAAAAGTGGCTTATTCCTTAAGACAACTAAAATCTACCGTACATTTTTCTTTGTACAAGAAGGGTTAATATGACTTTACCATGTGGAGATCTTGTTCACCATGAATTTAACGCCTTTTCATCTCCCCTCCAAAATTGGAAAAGGGATGTCTACCCTTCCATGTGGTCTTGTCCATAGCTAGGTCTTGTTTAGGAAGGCAGCGGCACTTGGAGATGGAGTGTTTGTAGATTGAGATAATGATGTAGACTGAAATTAGGGATTTAAAAATTAAAATAGTTCTGTAATCAAAAATATTTTTTTGTTATAAAATAAAAGTAGGTTTTAAAAAAATAAGTGGTTTTATTTTATTTTTAAAAGAGGTCGAGCGACCGAATCGAGTTTGAGCGCAAATCCACTTTCCAATGTTGAAGTTTGCAAATCCGTTAATCGTTATTTGAGAGAAACTCCCTCGAGCGTCGTACGAGTCGAATCGTGGCGAGAGTTGTAGATCTACATGCAATTACACATGAAATAATTTATGAAATATCGGTAATTAAGGCGACAAGAACGTTCAAGGCAAACTTTAAAATTAATTATTTAGAGTGCGTAAAATTAAACCAATATTCATAGCAAGAGGTATGAGATTACCCCACAGGCATTGAATCCCATCCAAGCCCAGTCAATGCCAAAAGGTAGGTTCACGCACAGGAAGATTCAACAATCGATTGACGGAATAGAAGATGTCGTCGACGTCAATCGAATCGACGGTGCTGGGAGATTAGCCTCCCGATTGCTGGAATAGGGCGTCCTGTCGTCGACAGTGATTAGGCAGGGGAGTATGAGTTGCGGCGCGAATCGGCGTCAGAAGCTGAGCGGGCGACGGGCTCTGCGGTGCGCAGACGGGCCATCGGGGAAGGAGACTGCAGGCACGGGAGCTTCCGGCGAACAAGAGGGGGCGGCGCTGAAGCTTTAGCGGGTGGAGTTAACCGACATTACAAAGGAAAATAAATTTTCTCTATTCAATCTGGGGTGCTCTTCACGGGCACCAAGGACTTTAATTTATACATAATTTTGGCCTCTCTTTTATCAACATATTTCGAAAAAAACCATTAGCTCTGTTGGAAAAGCCCATGTAAAGAGGCCCATGTTGGAGCCCATTTTTTTCTTCTTCTTTTCTCCTCTTTAGTCCCACATCATTTATATGGATCTCCTCTCTTTCTCCCTCCTATAAATGTGTATTCATACCTTGTTTTTGATTATTGAGAAACTATATACAAGTTTGAGGTTCTCTCCACATGGTATCAGAGCCAATTGGTCTCTCCTTGCGGCTAGCATTCTGCTAATCGTCTGGTCTTCCCTTCTCACGCAGGGCGCGGTCTGGTTGTGTCTAACCGACCGACCTTCTCTTCTCGCGCAGGGCGCGACTTGGTTTCTACCCGCTTGCGGCTAGAAACTTCCTTCCCGCCTCTCCTCTCCAATTCCGTGGCCTCCACTTTGTCTCCGTTCTCCTCTTTATAGGACACTTTTTGACAGGTGGGGCCTTCTCCCTACTCCCTCTTTCCGTGCGGTTTCCACCCTATCCGCTGCGATCTCCCTATCTGCGCGGTTTCCTCTCTACCCGTTGCAAATCTCCCCGTCTTACCAGCGCGGTTTCTCTCCCTGTTGTCTTGCCGCCACACCATGTCTTTCTTGCGCGACTTCTCTTTTGGTTCTCGCGAGCTCTCTAACCGTTGCGCGGCTTCTCACTATGTCTTTCCCGCGCGGTTTATTTCTCTTTCTACTCGCGCGGACCGTGTGGACTTCTTCCGGATTGCGGCTTCTCTAACCGCTGCAAGCTCCGCATCTTGGTCGCGTCATCTTCCCTTGCTGTTGGTGCCCTCACCCTGACCGTGCAGACTTCTCGCGCGACCTCTTCTTTAGATAGTCGCTGCGGCTTCTCTAACCGCTGCGGGATTTGCGTTTTGGTCGCGGTATCTTCTCTTGCTGCTGATGTATTGTCACCGAGACCGTGCGGACTCCCCAGTTTTCTTCCTAGGCGACTTCTCCTTTCTACCCGCTCCAGTTCTTTGGTCGCGGCCTCTTCTGTGCTTGCCGCCGTACCATTGTCATCCTATCCACGCGGTTTCCCTGCAGAGACTACCCGCTCGGTTTCTTTTCTATCCGCTGATTCTCTTACCGCCGGTCTAGCCTCGTAACTGCTTGGACATGGGGTCTTCTCTTGACTCTACCAGACATGCGACTTCCTCCTCTGCAGACCGTCTGGTCCTTGCGCCTGAACTTCAGGATGAACTACGGATTACCACTATCTCGTTAGCCGGGAATAAGAATTTTGTGGAGTGGGTGCACTCGGTTCGCCGCGTTCTTCAGTCCAAAGGCTTCCTACATCACTTGACTCAGGCTGCCCCCGCTACACTTACTGACGATTGGTTGCGCAACGACGATCGCGTTCAGACCTGGCTCCTCAACTCCCTTGATGGGGAACCGTATCGCATGACCATGTATCATGAAACGACCAAGGCGATGTGGGATGAACTTCATTCCCTCTATTCCGGAAAAGATAGTCTACAACACTTGTATGACATCATCACTGACCTTCAGATTCTTGATGTTGGCGGGGTCACCGACCTCACCTCCTTTGTTGCTCGGGCCAAAACTCTGGTTGTAGCATGGATTCAACATCAACCTCCCATGACGGATCTTGCTGCCCAACGTGCTAAAAAAGAAGCCGTTGGCGTGGCCATGATGATGGCTCGTGTGCCACCGCATTTTCAGAGCGTTCGGGCTCATATCCTCTCCTCAGGTGCCACTCCATCTCTATCTGATGTGTGTTCCATGTGGCTCAAGGTCTCGCCACTTCCTAATTGTTCTGGACCTCCGTCACCGACTCTCCTTCAGCAGACTTCTGCGCCCTTACTGCCTCTCCATCCTCCTGCTCGTGGGGGGCGTTCGGGGCCGAGTTCTGGGAGGCCGACAACAACCAAAATGTTGCTTCTGCGGTAAGGACGACCACCTTGAGGCCACTTGCTATCGCAAGCATGGGCTTCCTCCTCGTCCACAGGTCGCTGTTGCTGCCAACGACTCATTTGTCACCCGTACTGACCTTGAAGAGGTTCGATTTCAGCTTCAGCGACATCATGGTCTGCTCAATCGACCACCTGCCTCCGTTGCCTCTGCTGCCTCCATCTCACATGAAGGTATCGCTTGTCTCTCCACTAGTCCGCGCTGAATAGTGGATTTAGGTGCCACTCTTCACATCAACTCCTTGCGGCCACATCAGTACCTTATCCTAAGTGTATCGCAGTGGCCAATTGGGACACTGTTCCGGTTTCCGGCTCTGCTGATATTCCTCACTTCTTCTCTATCTCTACGCTCGATTCTTCATGTTCCGGGCTCTCCGTTTAATTTACTCTCTGTTGTTCGCCTTACTGCTGATTTAAATTGCCCTGTAATCTTTACATCTTCTTCGTTTCTGATACAGGATCGACAAACGCAGAATATCATTAGTAAGGGACGACTGCAGAATGAGCTTTACCTTCTTGAAGACTCTCCTATCATACTCTCTTCCGTCTCCTTTGTCGATTGACATCGGCGTCTTGGGCATGCCCCTTTACCAGTCCTCCAGACGGCTCTACCAGATGTATCTCTTCCTCCTTTTCAGTGCGAATCTTGTATTTTTGGCAAGCAACCTCGTTCATCTTTTCCATCTCATTGTACTCGGAGCTCCGCTCCTTTTATTTTAGTACACTCTGATATTTGGGGACATTACAAAATCACTAGCATTTCTGGATTTCGGTATTTTCTAACTTTTATTGATGATTATTCTCGAATGACATGACTGTATTTACTTCATGATCGCTCAGAGCTTCCCTGTGTCTTTCAGGCTTTCCTCCTTGAGACCCACACACAATTCTCCACAAACGTCAAAACTATTCGCACGGATAATGTTTGCGAATACAGTAGCCACGAATTTGCGACCCCGTGTTCTGAATTTGAGGTCATTTATCAAACATCGTGTGCCTATACCCCCCAACAAAACGGAGTCGCCGAACGTAAAAATCGACATCTTCTCGATGTGGCTCGCTCTCTCATGCTTCAAATGCATATTCCCAAACCTTATTGGAACTTTGCCCTTTCGACGACTTACTATCTGATTAACCTTCTCCCTTCCCCCATACTCCAAAATGCCACTCCGTTCAGCCTCATGTTCCTTTCAACTACGACATTCTCTCTCATACCCCACATCTTTGGGTGCACTTGCTACGTTCACATTCTTGGTTTATCCATGGACAAGTTGGATCCTTGGGCGGCCAAACACATCTTTGTTGGCTATTCGCGGACTCAGAAAGGCTACGTATGCTACTTCGGCCACCCGCAAGGTGACTGTTTTGCTGATGTTATCTTTCAGGAGGATCTTCCTTTCTTCTCTGCTCCAGATCCAACACCTCTACCACCACCCGACCTACGCCTGTCATTCCCGTTACTACACCACCAAAAATTCCTGACCAGACTCCCCCTATTTCCAAGCCACCTGTTATACGTGTTTACACTCGTCGCCATTCTGGATCCGTTGCCCCACTGCAGTCGGCCTCGACCTCTGACGCTTCGCGACCTGCTGATCCCGCACCAGAATTTACCGCTCATCCCATGACGAATTATGTATCCTTACATCGCCTCTCCCCACGACTTCAAACTTTTGCTACTTCATTTTTCTCGATTTCTGTACCTAACTCAGTGCAGGAGGCTCTCCAACATCCTTCCTGGCGGACAACCATGAAAGAAAAAATGACTGCTCTCTGGGCTAACCAGACGTGGAACCTGGTACCTCTACCTATCGATCAGACACCTGTTGGGTGCAAATGGGTCTTTGTCATCAAATATGCTCCTGATGGGACAATTGACCGTCTGAAGGTCCGCCTGGTGGCTCGTGTCTTCACCCAACAATACGATCTCGATTATGAGGAAATATTCTCTCCAGTTGCAAAGCTCAACACGATTCGTGTCCTCCTCTTCGCGGCTGTGCATCGCCAATGAACCTTACATCAACTGGACATAAAAATACGTTTCTGAACGACGATCTCCAAGAAACAGTCTACATGCAGCAACCTCCCGGGTTTGAGACCACGGGGGAGTCCCGAGTTTGTCACCTTAAGAAGTCCATCTATGATCTCAAACAATCCCCTCGGGCATGGTTCGACAAGTTTAGTATGGCAGTCCGGGAAGTCGGCTTTACTCGGAGCTCAGCAGACTTCTCTTTGTTCACTCGTCATTAGGCAACAAGAACGGTTCTTCTGTTAGTATATGTTGATGACATCTTAATCACTGGATACGATTCAAAGGGAATCCAAGTGATCAAACAACACCTTAGCTCCGTCTTTCAAACAAAAGATCTGGGGCATCTTCGATACTTCTTTGGTGTAGAGATCGCGAGACGTCTGGATGGACTTATCCTCTCGCAACAGAAGTACTGCCTGGATCTCCTTCACGATGCTGGTTACTCTGGATGCAAGCCCACTACTACTCCAATGGATGCAAATCATAAGCTGTGTGCACATGTTTCTGATACAGATCTTCTTCTCCAAAATCTGTAATACTGTTGACGACTTGTTGGGAAATTGATCTACCTAACGGTTTCAAGACCAGATATTTTCTTTGCTGTTGGGGTGGTCAGCCGGTTTATGCATGCATCCTGAATATCTCATCTTCAAGCCGTTGAACGCATTTTAAGATACCTTAAATCAGCTCTAGGTTAAGGGCTGGTATACCAAATTTCGTCCTCTACTCCAACGCTGGTTGCGTATTCTGATGCAGATTATGCTGGTTCTTTGTATGATCGACGGTCAACCAGTTGTTTCTGTACCTATTTTGGAGGTCATCTTGTTACCTGGCGGAGTAAGAAACAAGCCTTTGTTGCTCGATCCTCAGCTGAAGCAAAATAACGATCGATGACATAAGTTGTCTCTGAGCGTACATGGCTTGAAAGTCTCCTTGCCGATCTAGGAATCAAACTTTCCTCACCTACCATCCTGTTATGTGGTAGCCAAGCAACTATACACATAGCAAAGAATCCGGTCTTTCATGAAAGAACGAAGCATATTGATTTAGATTGTCACTTTATCCGGGAGAAAGTCCAAATGAAGAAGATAGAATTGAAGCATGTTCTGGGGACTGAACAAGTTGCTGATGTCCTCACAAAGGCGCTACCAAGTACCCTATTTTATCAGTTCCTGTCCAAGCTGGGTGCCTACGACTTGTACGATCCAGCTTGCGGGGGAGTGTTGGAAAAGCCCATGTAAAGAGGCCCATGTTGGAGCTCATTTATTTTGTTTTTCTTCTTTTCTCCTCTTTAGTCCCACGTCATGTATATGAATCTCTTCTCTCTTTCTCCATCCTATAAATGTGTATTCATACCTTGTATTTGATTATTAAGAAAGTATATACAAATTTGAGGTTCTTCCCACAAGCTCCAATTGTGTTTTTTTCCAACTATAACTCCGAATGTATTTCAAAAGCTTTCCCAATTATGATTCCACATTAATTTCTTCTAAACGTAACCTGAATGTTTCAGAATTTTCAAATGATGTCCATATTCTCTTTTTATTGCCTTGTACGAATATTGGAAATTTCCCTTTATTAAATTTCATGCATAATTAACTAATTTTAAGATTGCCTCTACCGTCCTAACTACTTAAATTACCATATCTATTTATTCAGTCTTATCAGCCGGTCAAAACGATGAGCCAAATCAAGTACATGAAATTAGAACGAGTACATGAAATGAAAATGAGTACACAAAATGAAATACAAAAATAAAAATGAATATACGAGTAAGAATTACGATGCGAGATGGGTGCATCAGATAAAATGATATTTCTGAACATGGCCCCTCCCTGCTGTTGAAGTTAGGCATAAAACAATGTTTTGAGGGATCAACGTTCCAAATGGAGGTTATCCGAACGGGTAACAGTTTACCATTTGCGTTTTTTCATAATAACAATAGAGCACCCAAGCAAACAAAGCCTTACTTTTCGTAAAATAATTAGAATATACATTTTGCTTGATGCCTCATATCTTCATTTTGTGTTAAATGAAATTTTGATCAAAATTTTAATGGATTTGTTGCAAACCTCCTTGCGGGGATTCACGGTCGGGGTTGTGGAGACGATGGAGTTGGGGTCTCAACCCTAGAGGGGAGCGCACCTTGACTCTATCGATGTGGCCGGAGGGAGAGGCAAAACTGATAAAGATAAGCAGAGCATTGACGTGGCTACCCAAGATGGGGTGCTTGAGGGGGAGCTCCAAAACCTTTTGACCTAAACTATGAGAACAAGAGAGGAAGAGGAACTTCAAAATAACATTTTTGATATTCTATTCATAGATTTTATAAAAGACACAATGACATGATCGATAAATAGGTCCAAATCTAAAACTATGCAAAATATTAAAATGCCATAAAATACAATGACTCAAAATAAGATACATTAACATTGGCTCATGATAAAGACACGTAATAACATATTTAACATAAGGATACATAACAAATCCATCCCCCTTCAATTAGTGCTAGTCCTCAATCTCAAAGAAGGGAAAATGTATGTTCGAAATCCTCGAGTTACATTATTTCTTCGAAAAGTCTCCTTATAACTGGTATTCGATACTGGTCTGTTAGCATGGATGAATCCTAGGTCGTGCTTGCTGTTGGTGTAAAGAGTGGTGATACTGTGGTGGGGTTGTTGCTTGCCTTGAAATGGCGTCAATCCATTTGGTAATTGACCAACACTAGTGTTTGGAGATTGTGAGGGTGGACTCAAGGATATAGGATGTGGGGCCTGTTGGAGGAGGACCATAAATATCAGAGGTGTACGGATTGCTGTTGCAGAACTGTAAGTTTCATTAACGAAGGTGTCTGCTTGTCTGGGGGGACAACAAAGGGTGGTGGTGGAGGAGTCCCGCTGAGTTGAAGTGGTCAAATACCGAAAAATATGATGAATCTGCTTGATTGAGATATAATGAGGTTCGACGATGGTGTGACATGACAGGTGGTGAGTGGTGGCAGTTCTCTGTTCTCTGGTCGGATCTAGTCCCCCAATTCGTCCAAAGATTCCGTCAATGCTGGTGGTGAGGTGCGAAACCTTAATTCGCGTTGCCGCCGAGATCTGTAGTAGCTTTTGTAGGATCATACAAATGTCATCTTTCTCGCCGGTATTCACCTCCATGTCCATTGAATATAATAATCAATCAATCAATACCTTAACTCAATAAAGTATTGATCAAATATTAGTATCAAAGAGTTTGATTTCAGAGGGGTCGACTTTTGGAGTGGGGCTCAAGGCATACTGTACAACCCCATATCCGGCGAGCAGCGAGCGGGATCGACAGGAGTCGGCTCCGTCACGTGGCGCAGTTTGATTCTCAGGCAGGTCGGCCAGGGGGTTCGAGTGCATTGATGCAGCTCGGCTCGCCCGGATTGGGGTAAGGCGGGCGCGGGGCGAGTGGGGCAGGCCATGCCCGCACTCGCCCCAGGTCATCTAGAGGCGGCGAGTGCTAGCCCCATCGAGCATTCGTCTCCCCATGCAAGTGGAAGCTTCAAGGACCACTCGCCCAGTAACATGTGCAATCCATTGTTCGTCGAGCAAGCCGCGCGGGCCAGTTTCTTGGCGTTGAGTGAGGGTGCCCTGTTGACGCCTTCTGCTCTTGGCGTTGAGTGAGGCGTGACCTGTCAACGCTTCTGCTCTTGGCATTGAGTGAGGCTCGCCTTGTCGACGCCTTCTGCTCTTGGCATTGAGTGAGGCGCGCTCTGTCGACGCCTTCTGCTCTTGGCGTTGAATGAGGCTGGTTCTATCAGCGCCTTCTGATCTTAGCTCAAGAAGGCGAGCGAGATCCTTACAGAATAGCATTCCCCCAGGGAGGGCGAAAGGGCTCCCGCCCACAGCAGACGGGGTGACTCGCCTGAAGAAGGCGTGAAAAGTCTCGCCAGTACTAGGCGAGTGACCTTTAGATCTCGCATTTACCCATAATGGGGTGCCGCGGAGGCGAGTGCCTGGCTTACCCCGCACTCGCCCCTTTAGGCGAGTGACGCCTTCATGAGCCACTCGCCCAGTGGGGTCCAGAGGTAAAATTATCTGGATGCCCTTGCAGGGCTGCAAATAGCCTTCCAGAACAGCGGAGTTTGGCTGTTGGCAGACCACTTTTGGATGCATATAACCATTCAGAACAACAAAGTTACGCTATTTGCAGGCTAGATTTTAAAAAACTATAAATAAGCACAAAAGGGTACCTTAGAAAAAAAGCTTTCCAGTTCTCTTATTCTCTTGTCTTACAACGCTTTCTGAGGTGCGCTTAGCTCAACAAAGACTAAGGAGGAGAAGCACTCTAAGATCTTCCGGGTGTGTGGTGGGACCTCCGTGTTGGAGCCTTGGGTCATTTTCAAGTTCTAAGTCTTCGGTCAGCCAAGCTTGCTAGGCAAAGTAAGTGTGCGGTCACCCCTTCCCCAAAGGTTCGGACTCCACAGAAGCCGGTTTCCGGTTCCGCCCATTTTGTGTCATGACATTCTTTGATGATATCCCTCCGTAAGTTATCCCACTTAGGGATGTATAGTCTCATTCCTTTGGTGTAGAGTAGCTCATCCTCTACCCAAAATCTCCTGACTTGGCCCTCCTTGGCCAAATGCACAAGTTACATGGCAAGAGGATCTTCTTTCAACCCTTGCCTCACGCGATCTAGTATTCCTCCACTAGTCATGGATATCGCGGCTAGCTCGCCTTTGCGGCTTAGTGCATCTGACACCACATTAGTCTTCCCCGCCTTGTGCTCCAAGATGAAGTCAAACTCTGCTAGGAAGTCTTGCCACCGTGCTTGCTTTGCTGTCAACTTTTTTTGTGTTTGGAAATAAGTGGTTGCAACATTATCCGTCTTGATCGTAAATTGAGCTCCTAGTAGATAATGTCTCCAAACTTGCAAGCAATGTATTATGGCCGTCATTTCCTTCTCCTGAACGGTGTACCTTCGTTCCGCCTCATTGAGTTTGCAACTTTCAAAGGCTAAGGGATGACCTTTTTGCATTAGCACTCCACCGATCGCAAAGTCTGATGCATCTGTGTGCAACTCAAACCTCTTGTTGAAGTCTGGTAAGCACCGGTTCGCTACAAACCGCTGTCTTCAAGTCTTTAAAGGCTTGTTGGCATTCATCCGTCCGTAGCCAAGCCTTGTTCTTCTTCAACAAGTCTGTCAATGGTACTGCCCTCTTCGAGTAGTCCTTGATGAATCTACGGTAGTAGTTCACCAAGCTCAAGTAACGATTGTAGATCAGTCACCTTTGTTAGTGGCTCCCAACCTTGAATGGCTTGCACTTTGCTCATGTCCATTCGTAGTTGGCCATGTCTAATGACATGTCCAAGAAATTGTATCTTCTCTTGTCCAAATGAGCATTTGGACTTCTTCACGTACAGCTTGTTCTCTCGCAACACTTGGAATACCAAGCTAAGATGCTTGGCATGCTCCTCCAGGGTGTCGCTGTAGACCACGATGTCATCCAAGTACACCACGAATTTATCCAAGTATTGGTGGAATATTTGGTTCATCAGAGTGCAGAATGTTGTTGGTGCGTTGGTTACTTGGTTAGACCGAAAGGCATCACCAACCATTCAAATGCTCCATACCTTGTGACGTAAGTAGTCTTAGGTTCATCTCCTTCCGCAATCCGCACTTGATGATATCCCTTTTGTAAGTCCAACTTGGAGTATATCCTTGCCTTTCCAAACATGTCAAAGAGATCCGCAATGAGAGGACTAATGTATTTTTTTTTATCGTCACTTTGTTTAGGGCCCGGTAGCCGGTGCAAAGACGCAAGTTTCCATCCTTCTTCTTTTGGAATAGCACCGGAGCACCAAATGTCGCCTTTGATGGCCTGATCATTCCCGACTATAGCAGCATTTGAATTGCTTCTTCAACTCCTCCAATTCGGGGTAGCCATTATATATGGTGCTTTGGCCGGTTGCTTTGTCCCTGGCTCAAGCTCAATCTTGTGATCCACCTCCCTCCGAGGTGTTAGCTTAAGAGGTAACTCGGCGGACATAATGTCCTCATTCTTCACCAAAACTTCCGCAATGAGGTGAGCCACCACCTCACTTATGTCTCCTTTGTCTTCCTCTTTTAGGGTGGCCAAGTAAGTTGGTTCACCCTTCTTGAACCCCTTTGCAATTTACATGGCCGAGAGTTATTTTAGCCCCTCCTTGTCCATCTTTGATGGTCCTTGCATCGTTGGGACCATGCATGCATTTCCTTCCTCTAAGATGCAAATCGAGCGATGTGCTGACATGATAATCGCTTGCATCTTCTCCAAGAAGTCCATTCCTAGCACAACATTGAAGTCATCCATGTGTGCTATATAGAAGTCCACCCGGCCCTTCCAGGTTCCCATGCGCAACTCCACGTTACGTGCAACTCCATCGAGTGGCCTTGCTTCACCGTTCACCGTCTTGATCCAACCTCCTCCCTTCACGACTTGCAAGCCCAACCTCTTGGACTCTCCTGTCATGAAGTTGTGTGAAGCTCCTGTGTCGATTAAGGCCTTCGTGGTCTTTACATTGACCATAGCTTTCACATACATCAGCCCCTTGCTTGATGTAGCTTTTGTTGGCTGCACGTTCAAAGCGTTTAGCAATTGCAATGAACTCATTTGAGAAGTACCTTCGTCCGGTGGGATGACGTTTTGGTTCTCCACCATAGCGGATAATGATCCCAACTTTGGGCAGCTGCTCATCGGATGTGGCCCCTTGCACACATAACATCCGCCTTTTGGTACGAAGCTCTTCTTCCTTTCTTCAAACTCCTTTACCGGATCAGACAAAGTCTTTGATCCTCCTTTGAAGTTAGTGGTCTTGTTGTCTCGTCGTTCTCCCCAATTCTTGCCATTATCGAACTTGTCCTTCTTCTCCTTGATCGGGTTGGGTTGGCGTTGGAACTCAATAAGAGACTCGGCGATAACAATGACGTTTCTGGTGGTCCTTGGGTCCTTCCGCTTGACCTCTTGCTTGACCCAATTTTGTAATCCATCAATGAAGTTGAAGAGGAGAATGTGTTCGGGGACATCAAAGACTTGTAGTGATAATGCTGTGAACTCCTTGACATAGTTTCCAATGGTTCCCTTTTGCCTCAGCTCCCTGAGTTTTCGTAGGTTGTCATCCTTCACATTCTCCGGGATGAAGTTCCTTTTCAACTCTTGTTCGAAGTCCTCCCAAGAGTCGATCTGATAAAGTCCTTTGGCAACGTCCGTTTGTATCTTTCACCACCATAATGAAGCAATGTCTTCTAAATAGTAACTAGCATGACGTACCTTCAATGCTTCATCCGTGATATCATATCCCTTCAAGCATTTCTCCATATGCCAAAGGAAGTTCTCTACCTCCAATGCATCCTTCTTTCCCGAAAACTTCTTAGGCTTTGACACATCCAGCCTTGAGTTGTTCACCATGGCTCCAATGTTCCCTCCATTGGTAGGACTTCGCTTGCGCAAGTATTCCACTTCTGTTTCCACATTTATCAAGCGCTCTTCAAAGTCACTAATGATGGTGTCAAAGGCATTATGCGAGGATTCCGCTTTGCCTAACGTTTGCTCTTTCAGAAGATCAATATCCATTTGCATTTTCTCTTGTTCCATATGAAAAGTATCAAAATACTTACATATGTTCTCCACTTTCCGTTGTAGAGTAAGGTATGCATACCGCATTGCCTCGTACTCTAGCATGTCCACCATGTTTGGATCATCGCTGGGCTCTTCGCGACTTTTGCTTTGACCCCTCTTCCTTCTCTCCCTTTTCTCCTCGGTCGCCCTGCCGCGCTCATCAATGATGCTTGAAGTGTTATTCCCTTCCAAAGCCATCTTCTCCTTAGCACGAACCACGAACTTGAGTGAACCTGCCTCTGATACCAACTGTCACGGACTTGTCCCCTTGACAACGTCGCATGCGGCCTTAGCTCCTTCCTGCGCCCTTCGCAGCTAGCTAAGTCAGCCTCCGACAACACTTGATCGTGAAACGATGAGAAAAGAGTACTTAGAAGGAGTGAACGAGGGAGAAAGAGAATAAGAATGTGTAAGAGAACTTTATTGCTTGAATTGCTTGGTGAGTTACAAATGAGGGGGTCTTCCCCTTATATAGTCCCCAAAAGGATTTTTCCTCCAAAGGATGGAAGGTTCTAGATTACTCTACATTCATCTATGTATTTACATCTTTCAAGAATATTTTAGATTAATCTCTATATACAGGAATGTCCTCCAAGATCCTAGATTTCATTAGAAATCTCCAGAAGTTACCCCCATAGGTGCAAGGTCGTGACAGCGAGCCCATCGGAGGGGAATCGACTCGCACTGTAGGGGTGCCCGCATCTCCTATGCTGGTATCAGGATCAGCGGGGATGCCTTCAACCCCCTCCCTTTTAGTTCGGCGGCCGGCTTGAAGGAAGAGGCGAGTCCACGATCCAGCGTAGGGACCAGATCAGCATTGACGGCCTCGCCGACCTTGGGGTCAGGTTTGACCTTTTTTGCAGACTTATGTTGCGGCGACCCGCTAGGTGACGGGTTTGAGAGCCAGGTGCTCAGCTCGGCAGCACGAGAGGCGTTGAGTTCCCTGACGCGGTTGAGCCTCTCTCGGAACTCCTTTGAAAGAGGCATGATGGTAAAAAGCAGGAAGAGAGGGGATTGTCACCGATCTCCCAGGCAGGCGGGCATATATATAGCAGCTTGTGGATCCCACCAAAAGATTCCCTCTGGCTCCTGTCACACTCGCCAAATCTCTTAGGGTTGGATGATTCTTTCCGAACTTGGGGCAACCTCACAAAGAGCGGGGATTGTGTACAACCCCATATCCGGCGAGCGAGATCGACAGGAGCCGGCCCCGTCACGTGGCGCAGTTCGAGTCTCAGGCAGGTCGGCCAGGGGGTGCGAGTGCATCGATGCAGCTTGGCTCGCTTAGATTGGGGTAAGGCGGGCGCGGGGTGAGTGGGGCAGGCCAGGCCCGCACTCGCCCCATGTCATCTAGAGGCGGCGAGTGCTAGCCCAATCGAGCATTCACCGCCCCATGCAAGTGGAAGCTTCAAGGACCACTCGCCCAGTAACATGTGCAATCCAGTGTTCGCCGAGCAAGCCGCGCGAGCCACTTCCTTGGCGTTTAGTGAGGCGTGCCCTGCCGACGCCTTCTGCTCTTGGCGTTGAGTGAGGCATGGCCTGTCGACGCCTTCTGCTCTTGGCATTGAGTGAGGCTCGCCCTGTCGACGCCTTCTGCTCTTGACATTGAGTGAGGCGCGCTCTGTCAACGCCTTCTGCTCTTGGCGTTGAATGAGGCTGGTTCTGTCAGCGCCTTCTGATCTTGGCTCAAGAAGGCGAGCGAGACCCTTCCAGAATAACATTCTCCCAGGGAGGGTGAAAGGGCTCCCGCCCACAACAGATGGGGTGACTCTCGCCCGAAGAAGGCGTGAAAAGTCTCGCTAGTAATAGGCGAGTGACCTTTAAATCTCACATTCACCCATAATGGGGTGCCGCGGAGGCGAGTGCCTGGCTTACCCCGCACTCGCCCCTTTAGGCGAGTGGCGCCTTCATGGGCCACTCGCCTAGTGAGGTCTAGAGGTAAAATTACCTGGATGCCCTTGCAAGGGCTGCAAATGGCCTTCCAGAACAACGGAGTTTGGCTGCTGGTAGACCACTTTTGGATGCATATAACCATTCAGAACAACAGAGTTACGCTATTTGCAGGCAAGGTTTTAAAAACTATAAATAGACCCGAGGGGGTACCTCAGAAAAAAAGCTTTCCAGTTCTCTTATTCTCTTGTCTTGCAGCGCTTTCTGAGGTGCGTTTAGCTCAACACAGACTAAGGAGGGGAAACACTCTAAGATCTTCCGGGTGTGTGGTGGGACCTCCGTGCTGGAGCCTTGGGTCATTTTCAAGTTCTAAGTCTTCGGTCAGCCAAGCTTGCTAGGCAAAGTAAGTGTGCGGTCACCCCTTCCCCAAGGGTTCGGACTTCACAGAAGCCGGTTTCCTGTTTCAACACATACGCCCTTGTAACTAAATTGAAGGGACACACAAGGAGTACTATGGAACGACAGGTCTTCGACTGCCTCTGGAAGGTGGCAGTTCCTCAATAAGGGGACTTGTTGCGCCAAAGCAAAAAGTCAATATTGCGTTTACACATAGTCGATGTCGGCTTCTCTCCACTCAATCGTGCACCTCATGCACAATATCTAGAAGGGCAACTATTCGAGAGTGTGGCGATCTGAGATTGCCATTTCATATGAACTCGACATAGGACTACTTGCAAACGGCCTGAATATCGACTTGGTTGATCTTTTGGATTGTCGAGTCATTGACGAGCTTGTGGAGGACGGTAGCGTTTGGATGTAGACGAGTGAGGTTACATTGTAGTTCCTTGGTATTGTCTAGATGGAGGTGTCGATGGGAAGAGGGAAGGCTCTTGATTCCAATCGGGGTTCCGATCCGCACAAAGAATGGAATACAGGAGTAGGAACGAATTCTCTCATACTAGATGTTACAAACCTCTGTGTGAGATTCACGATCAGGGGTGAGGTCTCAATGGAGTTGGGGGTCTAAATCCCAAAAGGGAGCGCGCCTTGACTTTATCAGTGTGGCTGGAGGCGGCAAAGATAAACAACTTTGCCTTTGCTATTAGAGATGAGATACTCGAGGGAGATTTAAAACCCTTTGACCTAAATTACGAGAATTAGAGAGGAAGATGAACTCTACAATTATTTCTTTGATATCCTTCATTCAATATCGGCTCTTTTTATAGTACTTTCAAAAGACACGATGACATGGACCGTAGTAAATCTAAACTTAAAACTATCCATAGTATTAAAATACCCTAAAAGATAATGACTAAAATGTTGTTAAAGGAAGGCTTAAGGCTCATCAGACTAAGAGGTTTGTGCCTTTGGAACATAAAAGACACGCCTGAGTGAGATTTTTTGTTGTAAATTTTTTTTAAAAAATTAAAGAGAGAAATAATACAAAAACTAAATGAATTTTTATTGATTTAGTGTTTGTGAAAGATAATTATGCTTTAGGGCTTAGATATGATGCAAGTGACTAAATTGATTCTATTTTTAAGAGATATAAATGATAGTAATGAATGATTTATTAGTAGAGTAGAAGAAGAATTTGATTGAGAAGATGAAATGATGTTTGATGCTGATTATTTAAAATGAATGTGATTCCACCTAGCCTTCGTCAGGCGTGCGCCTAGGATCCAAGACCCCATTTGTGCTTTGGTGTGCCTTGCACCTTTAATAACTAAGTATGTTTCAAAATAAGATGCATAGATAATGACTTGTAGTATAGAGACATAATAATAGACTTAACATAAAGAGAACACAATTTTGAGTTTCAAGATCCTTAACTGTGAGAGATTTTTTAAAAGAGATATCAAAAAATCCCCAATTCGCTTTAAAACAATTTGTTGCATTATACTTGTTTTATTAGATCATTATGTTCTTCTCATGCAGTAGTTGTGCATCAAATGGTCAACATGCACTTGTCACTTGTTACATTAGGCAACTGGAGGTGCTTGCCTATGGCGACTGGACTTGGTATTCCTCAACTCTCCAATTATGCTGTCTTCACCCATTTACCTTCTTCATCATGACATCAAGCAAAACATGAGCCATAATCCCTGGAGGGGCAACAACGACATTGGATTTTTGTGATGGGTGATGATGGATTCAGACAACATTGAAGCTAGCTTTCAACAGTAATGGGCTGACTTCTGGTAGCAACGAGCTTGCTTCTTGCAGTGTTTTGGCTTTCCCGCCTCAACATCATCAATGTAAAAGTCAAGCAAATAATTTAGGGTTCGTTCGTCCCCCTATAATTGGAATTGCAGAATTGGATGAATTCCAATTCCAATTCCACGCATAATTGGAATTCGTCTGAATTCCAATGCTGCTGTTTGGCTACATGATGGTTTTCTAAAATTGGAATTGGAATTGGGCAAGAAAACAATGTTTAGCTTGAACCAAATGGACTTGAACTAAACAGGGACTGCATATATTTGGATTTCTAGGAAAGTAATCTTAGCAGGGATAATGGGCCCTATCAAACAATGAGTGTAGCTTGAACATACCAAGATAGCAAGATTAAAAGCCTGATCAAATTAAGATCCCTCCCTACTGAACATTTAACAGCTTACCATGCCTCTAAACGAATCCGTGCGTGCAGATCTTCCGATGAATCTCCGGAGGCAACAAACTTTTGGATCAGATCCTCCACCGAGGAGTAGCATATATCTCAGACTAGAAGCCTGCTAGAGCACCGAGGACGAGAGGTGGACCAGGTGTAGTTTTTACCGAAAAATTGGCATCGAGGAGCAAGCAGAAGGGTGGATCGACGACGAACCCCGATGGAGAAAGAAGAGAAGAAGACGACGTGGGAGCAGAAGATGAAAGAGAAATAGGAGTGGGGAGAGGCGATGATTTTTGCTGGCGGCGGGATCAACAAAGGAGATAGGCAATTGGAAGCAGATCAAAAAGGCGTCGGGTGTCTTTCTCCTATTCGGAAACCACGAAAACCTGGCGTGGGCCCAAAGAATTGGGCATAGGTTTATTTTATAACCTTTGGAATTGATTGAAAACCAATTCTGAGCCAATTCCAAGGTGCCAAACACCAGAATTGAATTCATATCACCCAATTCCAATTCCAATTCCAGAATTCCAATTCTAGGGGGCCGAACGGACCGTTAGAGAAATTGGATAAATATGACTAGATCGGTAATGGTTGGTAAGTGCAAGCATGCTTCAACCTATTTGTCCGAATTTTTATATGCATTGAAATTAGGGGATTAATGTAATATTGCTTTATTATTTAATACCAAACACTTACAAACTTAAAATGCACCCAATCATTTCACGTTGCACTGGTTGTTCCTCAAACCAAACAACCCAAAGAATAATATTCTCTTGGTTGAATTTTTGTTTTTAATTAGTTATTGTTTGGTCTTATTTTAATATGGTTAACATTTCCATTCTCTGTGTGTGTGTGTGTGTGTGTTTAGGAATGATTTTTGTCTTCAGTTTCTTTGATTAAACTATTATTTATTGAAATTTATTGCCTCACTTATTCTGTTTAACTTTAGGATTGATTTGTTACATCAGTATTGTCATTCCTCTGAAAAATTCATCTCCACTCTCTTTCTTTTTAATTCAGACTATGTATATTCAATGCAGGGCTTAAGGAAGGGAGCATTGAGTGGTCTAAAGCCAAACATGAAGTGCACGATAGATGTGCTATTGTGCCTTTTTAATGGGGGAATTTATATCAAGCTTGGTCAACATCTTGGCCAACTGGTAGGATTGAATTCTATGCAGTGGGATCTTGTTCATATATGCATTATTCCTTTAATGCTATTCAGTTAAATCATCAGTGAGATGAAATAGTGGTAAGCCCAATGCTACATATTCTATACAATATACACGATTAGAACACTTCTGTAAAACTTCTGATATTAGCTAGAATCCTTATACATTATTTGCCAACTTTATGGAGTTGGTTGCGTTTAACTAGTTTCTGAATGTTGAAATTGCATTAACTTATTTTACCTTAAGGTAGATAGTTTGCAGTAAGCTATGCACAATCATTTGGGTTATAATCTTATAAAGCTTGATTGCTTGTGCTATAATTTAGTCATTTATCTTGGAGTTGTTTAAGCTAGTTGCTACAAGTTATTTCCATTGCACAACTTGTTTCAACTGTTCAGAGTGATAGTACGTTCAAATAATACTCTAAGCTGGTGAATTTTGTTAAGTACCTAATTAAAGATGGATCAATCACTATCTCCTACAAAAAATATAATCCTTAGCAATGTTGTAGATGTCGGCCGACATGTCCGACATGTCGGCAGACATAAAGGTTTTGGGGATAAAACGCCACGACATCGATATTTTAAGCAAATGTCATTTTTGAAAATATCGCCCGATATATCCGTTTAACCCGATATATCAGGCAATATTTTGCGACCGATATATCGTCGAGGGTATTACAATTTTTTTTCCTTTTTTGAAGAGACCAAACACCGATGAAGGTGTTGTCGTGTGACCTTGCAGAAATGCAGGGTAAGGCTTGCCTACATTTCACCCTTGTGGCGGGATCCTTCCTTGGACCCTCGCCTCGCAGGGATGCTTTGTGCACTGGGTTGTCCCTTTTGAGGAGACCAAATAAAAATAATTTGTTTTGTGCTTCATTTTATGCATCTCTCTAAGTCTAATATCGGCTACTTTCTCATTTAGCTCTCATTTGATGATCTTTATCTCGTTTATTGCAGTCGACGGCTCTTTATTGTGTAATTTATAAACATAGACTATTTGTATATATGTTTATTGTGTAATTTATAAATGTACATTATGTATACAATTATATATATTTATAAAAACGGTGTAATATATATGAATAAATTTATTTAAATAATAAATTCCGATTTTGTAAAATATT
Organism: Platanthera zijinensis; assembly: GCA_039513925.1. Classification (NCBI taxonomy): domain Eukaryota; kingdom Viridiplantae; phylum Streptophyta; class Magnoliopsida; order Asparagales; family Orchidaceae; genus Platanthera; species Platanthera zijinensis. Next base: position 176,319,198 of record CM077091.1, read on the forward strand.
CCCGATATATCCCCCGCAATCCGACATCCGACATTTCAAACTCAAACCGACGTGAACCCGACATCCGACATCTATAACCTTGATCCTTAGTAATTTGATACAATTTCCAGAAGGCATGTTCATCAGTTCATGGGATTAAGTTTGTAAGCGCTGCTCTGATTGACTGGCTATATTGTCAGCTATATTTGGATTCTGTGTTGGCTTTACTTGTTTGCTGTAAATATTCAAAATCTTATGCATTGTTTCAACTTTTTCTTGTGTTTACTATAGTTTTTAACTTCTATTGTCTGAACAACTTCAGTGTGTGTGTGTATAGAGTTTCATCTGTGAACGTTATGTCTGTTTATCTTTTTGGTGCTGCAAACATGTCTTCTAATGATTATTACTGGTCACAAATTTTGATGAGGAGATTTAAAAATTAGCTTCAATGTTTACACGACCCTTAATCTGAAAGCCCTGAGTTGTGTTATAATTCTTGATAAAACCATGAATTGTGTTATATTTCATGATAACGTTAAATCAAATTATGAAATGCATATGCAATTGTGCCTCCCATATGATAATGGATAAAACAACGGAACACATATAGATAAGTGTAGTTGACTAGTAGCACTGTATCTGAAGCTAAAATTAGGAAAATGACATTGTATTTCTCTGCGAAGTAACTTGACATTTGTATATGAATCTATCCATTTCCCCTAAATAATTCATTTGTGTATGGATTTAGAGCTTGCCATTGACAAACTATTTTCTTCACAAGTGCGGCATTTTAAAATTCCTTCCCCGTGTTTTCTTTTCTTCCTATTGTGCCTGATCAATCAACTTCCCTATAGGAGTATGTTATCCCTCAAGAATATGTACATATTACGAGAACCTCCGTGTTGGAAAGGTGCTCAGTTTCCTCATATAATCAAGTGCGTAAGTCTTAATCAAAGAGCTTGGAGGACCACCTGAGGAATTATATTCTCTTGAATCTCATCTTATTTTTCTTGCCTTCTTTGCATGATTCCTTTTAGAGTTTCTCTATTTCTTTTATATCTGATGTTAAAGACCTTAGTTTCCGTATGTAAGTTGAAGATGTGACTGATATAATCGTGCATGCATGTAAATTGTATCTAATTTTTTTACATATTTTCAGATTTTTGAGGATTTTATTCCGAACCTTTGGCAAGTGCTTCTCTTGCACAAGCTCATGCTGCTCGAACCCATGATGAAAAAAAAATTGCTGTGATGGTTTACCACGATGCATTTCTTATGAAAGCTTTCATGAGATGGTTGTATATTGATATATGTATCACTAATTTTGGAACTGATGGATACTTAAGTGTAGCATTTGGTGCTAATATTTGGGTTTTATTTATTTTGATGACAGATTCAACACACACATCGCACCGACACTGCTATTGCAGATATTGCCACTGTGAAGTTGTTAGTGAATGGCTTGAACTGGTGTTTGCGTGAGTTTGGTTATAGGTATGGATTGGGATGATTTCTCATGCCGATCTAGATGTTCTTATCATAACAATATTCTGCTTGATAGATGTTTATTTAGGACTTGCACAAACATGAAGGCAAAAAAATACAAAATATACAAATATACATGACTACATGAGCACTAACTTGTACACAAATATACATGAACACTAACTTGTACTTTCATTCACGTCACTTCAATATATGTGTATTCATTTCTTTACCAGTTTAAAGGATGAAGATTTAAGGATGATAATTTACTTTTGAGAATTTCCCCGAAAAAAAACATTAGTAACTATTAGCAACTCCTATGAAGATAGTATGCTTGCTTTTAAATTTCTTCCTTAAAAATTTTATTTGCATTTCGCTTCACTCAAAATTGTGTCAATTACAGAGGAATTAAGTCATACCTTGAATCTGTGAGAACGAGTAATATAGAGTAAAGTAAGACGAGGGACTAGCAGCTCGAAAAATTAATTTGGATTTGTTAGAAGACATAAGGAAAAATGATGTAAAGGCCCATTTATAGGCCCCTTTCCTTCTTCTTTAGTCTCACATCTATTGTATATGACGCTTCCTTCTTCTCTTCTCCTATATATTTGTATTCTCTCATGTATTTAATTAATGAAGAAGTATATACAAGGCTGGCCCATTGATTTCTACATGGTATCAGAGTGACCCGGTCCGGCCTGCCTTTGACCGCCCGGCTTCTCTAGTTCTCTGTCCGCTCGGTTTCACTTTCTGACCGTGGCGGCTTGCTTTTTTTCCTTTCTTACCGCTTGTTGTTGCGGTTTCTCTCTACTCTACCCGTTTCATTCTCATCTCCCGTGGATCCACTGCCCTTGCCTCTCTTTATAGCCTTCCTCTCTCTAGCTCGTGGACCCCACCTCAGTTCAGTTTGTTTTCCTATCCGCTGCGGTCTCTCTCTTCTCCTTACCGCTGCGGCCTGCTCCTAACCGCTCAGCCTCCGCTTGGGTGCGGTCTATTTCTAAAACCGCACTGTCCTCTACCTACTTTCCCACGACGTCTGTCTTTACCCGTGGCGGCCTTCTCTTCTCGTCGCGAATTTCTCTACCCGCAGCAACTGCTTCTTCTCACGGCGACCTCTTTTACCCGCGGCGACCTCTTCTACCACTATTTTTTAGCTTTCCTCTCTTTGTCGCTTTGCCGGTTTTCTTCCCTGCCGACTTGCTGCTCTCTGCGGTCTCTGTATCCGCGCGGTCTGTTCTTCCGGATTGTCGTATTGCCGGCTTCTTCTCTCCGCTGCGGCCTCCCTCTCTGTTCTGTTCTCGCTTCTTTACTCTCTGCTCGTCGCGACTTCACTTTGTCTCCGCGACTTCGCTTCTCTCTCGCCGCAAGTTGCTCCTTACCCGCTGCGAGCTCCGCATCTAGGTCGCGACATCGTCCTTTGCCGCTGGTGTGCTCACCGTGACCGATGCAGACTTCTCGCGCGGCTTCTTCCCTTGCTTAGTCATTGCGGCTTACCTTCCTGCTGCTGCTTTCCTTACCCGCTGCGGGCTCCGCCTCTTGGTCGCGGGCTCTTGACCGCTGGTGTGTTTACACCGAGACCAGGCGGCTTCCCTGCTCCGCTCCGCTTTCTTCTGGTTGCGGCGTCTCCCTTCTCGAGCGGCTTGTTCTCGCCGCTGCGGCTTGTTCTCGCCGCTGCGGCTTGTTCTCGCCGCTGCGGCTTGTTCTCACGCGACTATTTTTCTCGCTGCTATCAGTGCTTCCTCTGTAGTAACTGTCGATTCTGTCCGGCAAGCCGCGTGCTTTCTTGCCGCCCGGTTTCTGTGGTTAGTCGCTGATCAGGATTATGGCTTCTGCCTCCACCACTGCTGATGAGATTGCTGCGTTGCGTGCTCAACTACATCAGCTTCAGGAGGTAGTTCGTTGCTCCTCTAGCTCCGTGGCCTCGATCTTACAGGAAGGTATATCGTGCCTCTCACACAGCTCTCACTGGATTGTGGAGTCGGGTGTTACAAATCATCTCTCTCCGCAGTAGCCGCCCAAATACTTAGATATTGCTTACCCCCAACACATCACTGTGGCCAATGGTGACAGGATCCCGGTTTCTGGCGCTGCTCATCTGTCTCTTACTCTCTCTCTCCTTATCCTCGGTTCTTCATGTTCCGAGTTCTCCTTTTAATCTCCTTTCTGTTAGTCGTCTTACGCAAGACCTTGATTGTTGTGTTACTTTCTCATGCTCTTCCTTTGTGGTGCAGGATCGATTAATGCAGAATATACTTGGTAGAGGTCGACTGTCTAACGGGCTATATCTTCTTGATGTTCCTCCCACTGCTCTCACTACTGTCTCCACCACTGATTAGCATCGTTGTCTTGGGCATGCCCCTCTTCCAATCCTCAAGAAAGCTCTTCCTACTGTCTTCTTCATAAGTTCTTTTGTGAATCATGTATTTTCGGCAAACAAAACCGCCCTCCTTTTCTCCTTCCTGTACCCGGAGAGATGCTCCTTTCTCCTTAGTTCACTCTGATATTCGGGGTCCTCATAAGGTCCCGAATATTTTTGGGTAACGATACTTTGTTACCTTTATCGATGATTACTCACAGGTAACCTGGTTGTATTTACTTCGTGATCGCACCGAACTCCCAGCCACGTTCTGTACATTTCTTACGGAAACTCGCACTCAGTTCTCTACCTGTGTCAAAACTCTTCGTACAAACAATGCTCGAGAATATTTTGGTCGCACCTTCTCCAATCTATGCGTTGAGTTCGACATTATACATCAGACTTCATGTGCCTACATTCCTCAACAAAATGGCATCGCGGAAAGGAAGAATCGCCACCTCCTTGATGTGGCTAGATCTCTTATGATCCAAATGCAGGTTCCTCCCCTCTATTGGAACTTTGCAGTCTCTACTGCTTGCCACCTCATCAACCGCATGCCTTCGTCTGTTCTCAACTTTGTGTCACCCATTACTCTCCTTTACCCATCTATGAATCTCTTCTCTCTCACACCTCGTGTTTTTGGGTGTACCTGTTATGTCCACCATCTCGGTCCTTCCAATGACAAGTTAGCCCCTCGTGCTACCAAAACCATGTTTGTTGGGTACTCCTGCACTCAGAATGGGTATGTCTGCTTTAATCATATCACTGGAAAGGTGGTTGTGTCTGCTGATGTCTCCTTTCATGAAGACTAACCATATCACGCAAGTCCTTCTGATCCCCTTCTTCCTCCTCCGCTACCTCGACCCATCATTCCCATAACGTCTTTGCTTCCACCACTTCTCCCTACTCCTCTGTTTCCGATTCCTACACCACCAATACCCTCCAAACCCGTCCCCTCCAAACCTCCTATCATTGAAGTTTACACTCGTCGCCCTCCTCGTCCAGCTGCACAGCAACGACTTCCCTCTACTGATGTGATCTCGCGGCCTGTTGATCCGACCTCCTCCTCGATGGCCCATCCCTTGGCCAATTATGTCTCACTACATCATCTCTCTCCACCTCTTCTTACCTTTGCTCTCTCTCTCTCTCTCTATCTCTATACTTAACTCTGTGCAGGAAGCTCTCCAGCATCCGGCGTGGCGTGCCGCTATGGATGAAGAAATGACTGCTCTGTGGGGTAACCATACTTGGGATCTTGTGTCTCCTCCTTCTGGCCACAGTTGTGTTAGCTGCAAGTGGATCTTTACAATCAAACATGCCGCGGATGGGACAATTGATTGCTTACATGCTCGGCTTGTCGCACGGGGTTTTACTCAACAGTACGAGCTTGATTATGAGGAAACGTTCTCCCCAGTCGCGAAATTAAATACGGTTCGGGTCTTGCTCTCTTTAGCTGTTCATCGCCACTGGCCTCTCCACCAGCTAGATGTCAAGAATATTTTTTTGAATGACGATCTTCTTGAAACTGTCTATATGCAACAATCGTCCGGGTTTGAGACCACGGGGGAGTCTCGTGTTTGTTTATTTCACAAATCCATTTATGGTCTCAAATAGTGTCCACGTGTGTGGTTTGGCAAATTCAGCAAGGCTGTTTGTGAGGTTGGCTTCAAACAAAGCTCGGCAGATTCCCCTCTCTTCACTCGTCACCAATCAACGGGGACTACAATACTTCTTGTCTACGTGGATGATATTCTGATCCCTGGTGATGACTCCGCTGGGATATAACATGTTAAGCAACATTTAAACTCTATCTTTCAAATCAAAGATCTGGGAAATCTTCGATATTTTCTTGGACTAGAGGTAGCACGGCCACCTGATGGCCTTGTCTTATCCCAGCGTAAGTATTGCATTGACCTTCTGCAAGATGCTGGTCTCTCGAGTTGCAAACCAGCGGAAATCTTGATGGAAGTCAACCATAAGTTGTGTGCTCAGGGATCTGAGGCTGACTCTCTACTTCTAAATCAAGAATACTATCGCCGTCTTGTGGGAAAACTGATATACCTAACCGTTACGAGGCCAAATATATCATTTGCGGTTGGAGTGGTTTGTCGGTTCATGTATACCCCACGGGTTTCTCACCTTCAGGTAGTGGAATGGATTCTCAGATATCTGAAGACTGCTCCTGGGCAAAGACTTGTGTATTAGCCATCTTCCTCCTTTTCTCTTATTGCATACTCTGATGCGGACTATGCGGGCTCGTTGGATGATCGACGTTGAACTACTAGTTTTTGTACTTTGGAGGAAATCTTATCGGGATTCCACTGATTGATTGTACGATTTTTAATTTTTTTTAATTATCATAATGCTCGCCATACAAATTTTTTTACTTCTTGCCACATTACAACTTGATAATCCAGTCTCCCGTTGGTATCAAGCTCTTTCTCGCTGCTTCAGAGTAGCACTTTCCAATTTTTGTTAACGTTATTATGAAATATTTAGAACCATCATCATTTCACGATCCTGCAGGTTTACTCACTAAACTCGTTCAAACAACCACTATTAATGCTTACCATAACAACTTCATGTAATTATCCACCCGTATCACAAGTTTATCACCCCAATTCCTTATGGGTACATTTATTTTTGGACATTCGCAAATCGGTCATCACTCAACAACTAGCGGAATCACATATTTCCCTTAGCTCAAATGTTTGAGATTAGTCTTTAGAGGAACATCATTCTCAACCTACTTTCTTTAAACCTTTTAATAACCCAACTTCCTCTTCTAGTGCTGGAGTACCGAACACCAACACTTACTCCAAACTACCTACCAATAACTTAAACCAAATCGAACTTCAATATCGACGCAGTAGAGTAATGTATTATAATTGCAATGATAAGTATGCTATATGTGGGCATCATCTGCCCCAATGCTAGCCCTTTCTTCAGTTCACCCACCTTGGTGAGAAGGATAACAACTGATGATTCTGCGTAAATTACTGTCAGTTGAACCAGGTGACCATGGAGGACCGGTACCCGATCTCAATCACACAAGAGCTATTAGATAAACTGTGAGTGTCCTGTTGGAATCTGTGATCTAGAAGTAATCAAGAGATTTGTCTTACTGCCAACGTAATATTAACTCTGGAGATCGCACTTTAGGAATGTACGGAAATTGGCTAAATGATTGTGTTGGTTTTTATTTATATTAGATATAAATAAAAAACAAAATAAAAAATGTGTATTTATGGGTTTTAATTAATTTAGAATTAATTGAATAGAAATTAGAGTTTGTTACTTGTCGAATTGGATTCAAAAGAAAGCAAAATCGACGCACGTCGACTTGTAGAATTCGACGCACGTCGACTTGTAGAATTCGACGCACGTCGACTTGTAGAATTCGACGCACGTCGACTTGGAGAATTCGACGCACTTCGACTTGGAGAATTCGACGCACGTCGACTTGGAGAATTCGACGCACGTCGACTTGGAGAATTCGACGCACGTCGACTTGGAGAATTCGACGCACGTCGACTTGGAGAATTCGACGCACGTCGACTTGGAGAATTCGACGCACGTCGACTTGGAGAATTCGACGCACGTCGAGTTGGAGAATTCGACGCTGGAGAATTCACGTCGACTTGGAGAATTCGACGCACGTCGACTTGGAGAATTCGACGCACGTCGACTTGGAGAATTCGACGCACGTCGACTTGGAGAATTCGACGCACGTCGACTTGGAGAATTCGACGCACGTCGACTTGGAGAATTCGACGCACGTCGACTTGGAGAATTCGACGCACGTCGACTTGGAGAATTCGACTTCGACGCACGTCAATTTGAAATCTACGTACGCCGACTTAGAGAACTCGACGTACATTGATTTGAGAAATTGACGCATGTCGATTTGTCTTGCAATTGGGAAGTGCTGCCAAACATCGACTAGAAGTTGACACACGTTGATTTGAGAAGTCCACTTATGCTGACTTGGGCCAAATTTAGAAATTTGATGGATTTCTCTCATTTGTCGGGTTTGAACCTGTAACGATTTTTCTAGTACATGACTTCCACTCCTTAGGGATTTTCAAAATATCTTTTATTCTCTTTGATATAAAAAAGGCAGTTTGAGAAACTGTGTATGCGTGAGAGATTATTCGATTGACAAAATTTGTTCTGCGAAGAGTTGAATCAAAAAGAATCTCTACAGGGAGACAAAATTAACATTTCGTTGTAGAGAAGCACAATCATCTTTTAAACTTGAGACTGTAGGACGGTCTCCGCGGTATTTCCGACGTTCGTGTGGATATCAATAGAGACGTGGATTTTGCTCTGCGTTTGGTTCTCAAATCCAGTGTAATATCTACGGAATCTTATTTCATCTCTTGTATAAACTCGTTTTCTTGATTTACTGGTTTTACTTGGTTCCTCGACATGGGTTTTCATATTCCACCGTGCATTTGATGTTTTATGAAACACAACATGGTCACCTTCTCCAAACTTGGGATACCATCAGATTCAGGTGCACACAGAAGACACTTACAAAAAGGCCATTTGCACATATGACGACCACTACGAGTTCCTTGTTATGCCGCTTGGATTGGCTACTGCCTCAGACATCTTCCAATCATTTATGGCTGAGATCTTTCGTTGCTCTCTATTACATGCTAGGTTTTTTAATAAAATTTCAAGTTTAATGCCCTTATTCGCAAGATCATAGGGCACATTTTGCTGCCACTCCTAAGCCACTCCAACAATACCATTTGCATGCAAACCCCAAGAAGTGCAATTTTGGACGCAACATCATCTACTTGGGCCACACCATCTTCACCTAGGGGGTTTGCATGGAGGTTGACAAGGTCTTGGTCGTTCTCTTATGGTTGTCTCCTTGGTCAGTTGGAGTAATCCGAGGATTTTCTGGGGCTCACTGGATAATATTTCGTGTTCACACTACTACGACAAGATAACACAACCACTATTGGCCCTATTAAAGTAGTCGGTGCTAGGTCCCTTTCAATGGGCCTTTGGTGTTGATTAGCCATTTCAAGCACTTTAATAGACACTCATCTTAGCCTCAGTACTTTTCCCAACCATTCGCTGCCAATGCGACTCTTGAAAACACAATATTGACACGTACATGCGCAGAGCGGCTGACCCATCACCTTCTTTAGTTGTTCCTTATCCAGTACAACATGCCCTCATTCTACCTATGAGAACGAACTGATGGCCTTTGTCTTCTCCATCCAACATTGGAGGCCGTCTATGTAGACGGGGGCGGAAACGGGATATGGGATACGATACGAAACAGATACGAGAAATATGATTTTTTAAAAAATTAGGATACGTGAAACGTTTTTAATTATTTTAATATAAGTATTAATTAATATAAGAATCAAACAACTAACAAACTATTTGCACATATCTTGAATTGTAACGAAAAAATTTAATAAAACTATATTATATATCATTAACATTTTATATAATGATATAAATAACATTCAAAAAAACAAGCACCATAAAGAACAATCTATCACATGTCCACATCAAATAAAATTGGATAATGTGAGAAATTTCTAGCTACACACATTTTTTTGTACAACAATAGGTTAACTGTTGAGTGGAAAATCCTAGCTACATGCATTTGTTACTACTATAAGTGCTACATAGATCACATCAAATTAACATGATGCTAAGTGCTAACATTAAGAACTCAAGTTTTGTGGAAGTAAAACCATCAAGGGCAAGGGGAAAATCTATTTCCATTACTTGTTTGAGTTGGAGTTGTTGGGGGATTATCAATGTAAATACCATAAGCAAAATTAGATTACTTAGTAACATCTAGAGAATACAGATGTAGCCGTACTTAGCAATGTTTTTGGGGGTATATTGGATATTAATATGATGCAGAAAGAAGAACCGGGAAAAGAAGAAGCAGGAGGAGGAGAAGGAGATGCAGGAAGAGAAGACGAAGAAGGAGATGCAGGAAGAGAAGACGAAGAAGGAGATGCAGGAAGAGAAGAAGAAGGAGGAGAAGGAGGAGAAGAAGAAGAAGAAAGAGGAGGAGAAGAAGAAGAAGAAAGAGGAGGAGAAGAAGAAGAAGGAGGAGGAGAAGAAGAAGCATGAGGAGAAGAAGAAGAAGCATGAGAAGAAGAAGAAGAAGGAGGAGGAGAAGAAGAAGCAGAAGGAGGAGAAGCAAGAAAATAAGGAGGAGGAGGAGGAGAAGCCGGAGAAGAAGAAGAAGGAGGAGGAGAAGAGGAAGCAGGAGGAGAAGAAGAAAAAGGAGGAGGAGGAGAAGAAGAAAAAGGAGGAGAAGAAGAAGAAGGAGAAGAAGAAGAAGAATAAGAACAAGAAGCAGGAGAAGGAGTACCTGCGGGATCGACGAAATCGGGAGCGGAACGCCGGCGGGATCGGGAGCGAAACATGAAAACCTAATGCGTAAAATGAAATACGCGAGCTCTATATTTCACGGAATCGCGTATCCCCCTTGCGGGATACGCGATTCCGAAAATAAAATATATATTTTTAAAAAAATGCGTTTCCTGGAGTTTCGGAAACGCGTTTCCGCGCGTTTCCCGTATTCGGTACACGTTCGAGTCGATATGTTGACTATTTTTAAGTATCCGTGCTTTGTAGGAGGCCGTCACAACTTACAATATCTCCTTAATTAGAAAATCGCAACCCCAGGATAACATATATTGGCGGCCAAATTGTTGACTATAATTTTTTGTGTAGCATAGGATGGGCAAAACCAATCACGTTCATAGTGGGAAGATATCAACAATATCTAGAAGGATGTGACAATAGACCAAAGTGGAGTATGACACCTCATCCCAGCCAACTTACTCTCTCGTAGGGGTTCGCCTCTATCATTAGGGTCACAGGGTGTGTTCGTCCACCTTCTACATTTTCGGACTACTATAAGACTTCCACTCGACGCCATATACAGGTCACGCAGACTCCTTTTGCATTATCAACGGCTTATGACTTCCTTTTAATGGCGTGGGATGCTCCACGACATTGAACAGTTTGTGCGAGCATGCAGATGTAAGTTGAATTGGAAAACTCTTTTTAGACTACGTGAAACCAACTCGAGTCCCTTGTGTATCTTTAAATCCAAACATATGAAGTTTCTTAAGTTGAACGTCGATTTTTGGGAATATACGATCACGAATCGTTTAGAAACATGGATCAATAATTTCGAAGGCTTAATATCATAAAACAACTTATGATAAATAATGACAATGAAGAATAATTAGGACGTTCTTGGCAAGCTTGAGATGTATGATATTTTAAGATTCCGCATAAAATATATTGTAACATGATGGAGCAACAAAAAAAATGCAAAGAGATAACCCAAACACTAGTCAAAGAGATTACCCAAACACTAGTCAGCTCACTAGGTAGATTGATCATATGCAAGTCCATCACGATGAGACAAGGAACACGTAGAAATGATCTGCTGGACTCGAGTAGGGAAAACCGCAGAAGAGAATGCCAAAGATGAGAGAGGCTTTGATGGACTGTTCAAACACCAGGGAAGTTTTGTTCGAAGGACATGATCGCTGTAATATTTGTCGGGGTCGACGACAACCTGGATGATGCGATGTCATGCCTGAGAACATAACTCGGTTGGAGATGATCACCAGAAGGGGTGTCGTGGTCGACGATGATCTGGACGTGGCTCGCTGCGACTTCGAAGGATTCGAGACGTGACCTAGGCGGAAGCTGGCAGTCGTGATTTTATTGGATAAACATTTGGAGGATCAATTGATAGTGGGAATGAAGGGGTTCGTTCGACTCTTTTTTGGTCGCTCTTGTGGGCTTGTTTTGGTTTGTGTATTATAGACTATTTTATTTCCTTTGCAAATTGATTCTTAATAATTGTAGGATATATTTTGTGTCCCTAATTCTATTTTTTCCTTCATGTGATGAGTTTCTCAAATTAAAGATGATACGGTTCAGATGTGATTTTATGCACAATCAATTATCTTAGAGCTTGTCTTTTTGTCTTAGTTATCAAAACTTATTAGACTCATTTATTCATTGTCTCACCCAGTTGCTAAACTAGCGAGTCATTTTCAAACTTAAAATATTATGCTCATAAAAGAACAAAAATGACATGAAGTAAAATGCACACTAAAATTAAGATGCATGAAATAAAATTGACATCAGGGCATGCCTGAGCTTACGAATGCGATTTAGATTGCTAGTAAAAGAAAAGAAACTCCAGATTGAGCCAATACTTTATCCTTCGAGTGCCTCTTTAGGCTCTACAAAGTAAACTCTGTAGTGTTATTCCGGGAAAGAAAGAAAAGAAACTCCAGATGGAGCCATTACTTTCCTTGCTCGCCAAATTCCCCCCCGGTTGAAATGGCTCGACCCTGTCAAGACCTTGTTATAGCCGACAATTGATAGATCTAGGCGGCGACGTTGTAACTCTGTAGTGTTAATCCAGGAACTGTTTGTACTTCCAGTAAACTAAATAGCATTTATATGCCCCCTGGCTAGTTTGGAACTTGTGAACATCTAGTAGTTGGTTGATGTCTTCTATGGTAAGCGCGGCCGCATGCACTAAGTTGGCGGGTATGTATGGAGCCGCTGCAGATGGGTTGGGGATGACACTGGGTGTATCTCCATAGAATGGTGTTAGATCGACATTGACCACGTTGAATATCAAGGATGTGCCAAATTTAATAGGTAGATTCAAGAGATAGGTGTTCTCACCTAGTTGTTTCTGAACTTGAAAAGGGATAAACTTTCTTTGTTGTAGCTTATAGTATTTGCATGAAGTAAATTTCTGTTCCTGAAATAAAGAAACACTTAATCTCATTTTGAAAAATATAACCCCATTAATAACCATCAACCTTGGATTATATTTTTCTGAAGTTACTTTCAATTTATTAGCAATACTTATTTGCAGTTCCTTTAAATAATTGATACGTGACTAAACATCAATGGAGATGCATTCATGGGATGACAATGCATGGCAACCAAGCAGGTATGAGAAAACTGTAAACAATTCCAAACATGGTTTTATCAGTAAATCGATTTTTAGAGTTATTAAAGGCGATTCAACCCATGGAAGTACAAGATCTCATTGTTTCGGATTCTCCCTGGTCTAACACCTAAGTCTCCCATACTCCGATTAACAACCTCAGTTTGGCCGTTTGTCTAGGGGTGATACGCACAACTAAAACCGAGTTTGGTTTCTAGTCATCCTTAAAGGGTTTTCCAAAAATATCCAATAACTCGTGTATCTCTATCAAATGTGATCATCCTAGGAATCCCATTGTTGAAACCAAAAATCGGTCTCTTGTGGAGTTCACCATTGGGGAAGGGGTGATCGCGCACCTACTTCGCTCCTGCAAGAAAAACAACAAAGAGAAGAGAGCAATGGACTAGACCAAGGGCCCGGCGCGGAGGTCCCACCACACACCCGGAAGGTCACTGAGCGCTTCCTCTCCTTAGCCAAATGCCGGGCTAAGGCACCTCAGAAAGCGCTGGAGGATTGGAGGGTTAGTAAGCGTGCTTTCTGAGGTACCCCTTGGGTCCTATTTATAGGATTCTGAAGGTGATCTGCTAATAACTAACCTCTGCTGTCTTGAAATTACTGAAAACTCTCCGGGCTGGCCTGCCAACAGCCAAACTTCGTTGTTCTGAACTGCTATATGCAGCCCACCTGGGTCTGCAAACAGCGAGACTCTGCTGTTTCGACTGGCTAGGGGCAGGCCACCGGGGCAAAATGGTAAGAAATCCCTCCCCACTGAGGACTGGACGAGCAACCCTACAATGCCTCTACTCGGCGGGAGGCGCGGGCCGGAGGCTGGCTCGCCGAGAAGGACGCAGGTTGTACACGGTCCGCCTGGGAGGGCGCGGGCCAACCTGCCTAGGAGGGGAGGGCGGGGATAACCCGCCTAAATCGGCGCGGGCCAGGGGCTGACCCGCTTGGGAGGGCGCGAGTCAGAAGATGGCCCGCCAAGGAGTGGCGGGCAGGGCTGACCCGCAAAAATAGGCGCGGGCCAGAGGCTGACCCGCCTGGGAGGGCGCGAGTCAGAAGATGGCCCGCCAAGGAGTGGCGGGCAGGGCTGACCCGCCAAAATAGGCGCGGGCCAGAGGCTGACCCGCTTGGGAAGGCGCGGGTCAGAAGGTGGCCCGCCAAGGAGTGGCGGGCAGGGTTGACCCGCTAAAATAGGCGCGGGCCAGAGGCTGACCCGCCTGGGAAGGCGCGGGTCAGAAGGTGGCCCGCCTAGGCGGGCGCGGGCCGACCCACCTAGGAGAGGCGGGTAGGGCTGGGCCGCTCGGGGCAACCCTTAGATGTGTGGGCTGAGGGTGAGCCGCCCGCTTAACTGAGTCCCTTCGGCGAACACGGGGTTGTACATAATCACCGCTCTTTGCGAGCTTTGCAAAAGGCTCGGAAAGAAACATCCAACCCCACGTGTTCGGCGAAAATCCCGATGAGCTGGAGGGAATCTTTTGGTGGGGCCCACCTTCTCGCTATAAATAAGCTGTCGGGCCTCTAGGATAACTCCTCTTCTTTGCCTCCTTCCGCGATCTATAGTTGCGAGATGCCTATGTCTGAGGAGATGCGGGCTCGTCTGGCGGCTGCGAGGGAGGGTGCCCGGGATGCAGCTCTAGAAGCCGCCCCGTGGCTGGCACGCGGGTCGCCTGACCCCCTTTTCAAGCCCAAGAAAGCAAAGGTCGTCCGACGGTCTTTAGGGCGCGAGGACCCTGCCTCCAGCTCGGCCGGCGGTGCCGAGGTCATCCCTGAGGTATATGCGTTTCTCCCGCTTGATCTGCCGCCCTATTTCTTGACCTCTTTCCTTTTGGTAGGAGATGCCTCGGGGAGATGGGGCAGACGAGGGAGGTCTCGGGCGTTCCGCTCTGGCGGGTCGGTCGGGTCGCTAGTCCTTTGCCACAGGAGCCTGTCTCTCCTGTGGTGCCTCCGTCGCCAAGGCCTTACGGCCTGGGGAAACCCTTCGTCACTCTTGGAGGAGAACCTTTCCAGGGCCGGCCGGGCTCTTCTCGGCCGGCTGAGGGCGCGGGCGACGTGCCGACACCAGGTGAATCCTCTGGCCTTAGCCCGCCTACTGCCGCTGCTCCTTCTGACCTATTTTTGCAGGCTATAATGCGATTTCCTCTTCCGACGCCGAGATGAGCGAAGGATACTCGCCTCCCCCTGACACGGACCGCATCTCTGAATACCTGAGAGACCCGTTCGACGTCGAGAAGATGAAGACGCAGGTAACGCGGCTGTTCCAAAAGCACACGCTGCTGTTGCGGGAGGTCTTCGACAGAGTGGAGAAGGACAAGGCCGAGGCGGAGGAGCGGTTCGCAGCTCTGGAAAGGGCGAGAGGCTTATCTGACGAGGATGAGGCGACTTCTCCGGGTGTACACATCACGCGAGTCGAGGGGCGACTGAGGAGTGCCTCGGAACAGATTGATAGGACCCAGCGGGAGCTGTCGGCGGTCCGCGAGTATCACTACCCTCGCGTACCGCCCCGAGCCAGCACGGGGAGGGGAGGTAGGTGGAAATGGATCCCGCACTGAATTTTTCGTCCTCCCCTCGCCGGTCGTGACCCGCCGGGTCAGGATCGCCCTGCATGCAGCGGTCGAGACGCTCAGGGTGTTAACTCCTTTACTTTGGACAGTAAATATTTGTAATAATTCAGGACTACTCTCGCCTGCCACGGGCTAGTATTTGCTGCATTTTTCTTTTGGTTGCGTCATCGTTCAGATCTCCGCAGGATGTGAGGGCGAGACGCTCTGGCTCGGCCGACCTTCCTTCGGGCGGGCGCGACCTTGCCGAGCCGCCTCGCCTGGCCCTTTCTCCCGTACTTGCGAGGGCGAGCCGGCTGTTCGCGGGTCGCGCGACAGGTGACTCGCGTGCGGGCAAGAGTTGACCCGTACCGCGGCCGCTCTTCAATTGTGTGGGCGCGAGTGCGGGCGGTTTGCGGCTGACGGACGGGTTGGCGAGAACCCGGCTCGGGTTTGGAAGTCGAAACGTCAGGGCATTATTGCTATCCGCACTTTTCCCGCCAAAAAGGGCTTTTTTCCCGCCCTCTCTTATCCTATAAATAGCCCCTGCCGGCTCTCTCTCACCTACCGCATTTAAGATTACTTCTCCCCCCTAGTTCTTTGCGAGAAAGCCCCCTGTCCCGCTCGGCAAGATAACTGTAAGATGGGTGGTGGTAGCGGCGAGGCGGAGGGAAGGAGCAAATGTGCTTGGACCTTCTCCGGGCACGATTTCCCTCTCGCCGTCCTTACCGAGAGGGAATTTTTTGACGCAGTCGGCCACTTCGTCCCGCCAGGTTTCGAGGCGAGGCGGCCCAGGAAGGAAGAGCGAATAAACGAGCTATTCGCTGGCGAGCTCGCGTTCCCGGTAACCCACTTTGAGGCGGGCCTTCGGCTACCCCTATGGCCGGAAGTCCGCCAAATCTTCAAGTACTACGGGGTGGTTCCCGGGCAGATGACCCCGAACTCCATTGCGGTGGTCGTCGGGTTCGCCTGCTTCATGCGAGAGGAGAAAATCGAGTTCAGCCTCGCGGTATTCCGCAAGCTGTTCTCTTTCCGGACGAATAAGGACGGGACCGCCTGCTTCGCCAGCAGCCATGTTAAGGTGCGGGAGACCGCCAATAAGAGCCACAACTGACTCAAGAAATTTATCTTCGTCAAGGGGGACTTCGACAACGTCCCCTTTTCGCCGATCCAGCTCAGCGAGACGAGCTACCGCCCCCCGGCCCTAGGGGGCCACGAAGCGGAGTTGTTCGGGTTCTTCGCCGGGAAGAACTTCGAGGTGGCCTACCTCCGCAGGAACCTGGACGACCTCGTCCCTGTCCCGCCCGATGAAGGTAAGCGGCTCGCCCATCTACGCATCCTTGATTTCTTCGAATTTTTTCTAAGTTGCCCTTTCTTGCAGGCGAGCGCGACATCCCTATCCATCCGTCGTATGAGAGCGTGCGACTCGCCGCCGGCGAGCTGGCGCGGGCCGAGGCGGCTGCCGCCGCCCATCGCGAGTTCTCGACCCCCGCTCCCGCGAAGCGGCCCAGCCGCGAGCAGCCCCAGGACCCGCCACCGCCCAAAAAATCGAAGAAGGCGGGTGGTTCGCCTCCCCGATTCGCGATAAGGGCAAGGCCCCCGCGAGCCAGCCGTCTGCCGCTCCCTCCCCCGCGGCCTCTCAGGTCGTCAGATCTTCTGGCGGAGAGGCGGGCACATCGCAGCCGGCGGAAGAGGATCAGCCCGCCGGGAAGCCGACCCCCCGGGGTCACCGCAACTTTGGCTACGGCGAGGGGCCCGCGGACGAGGCCGGAGTCCCGCTGCTTTAGTGGGTTAAGGAGACCAACAAGGTCTACATTTCTTCGCTGCTGCCGAGCTGGTTGGAGGATGACTCCAGCAGCGGGGGCGCCTACAACCTTGCCTTCGGCGTCTATGGGCGAGAGGACGCCGCCGTTTACGATGAGCAGGCGACGCGGGTGCTGATTTACAAAAGCGCGCGGGCCCAGTTCCGCAGCCTCGAGTTGGCCCATATGGTCGGCCGGCGGTGTCTTCGGCTGGACAAGAGCGCTCCATCCCTCACCAGGCTCATCGACGAGAAGGAGGCGGCCCGCCAACTTGCTCCGGAGGAGGCGGACGAGCAGCAGAAGCGGGCCGATGCGGCGGAGGCCGCTCTCGCTCAGTATCTAGGCGGGGCGGTAGGTTCCTCTACTTGCCTTAGGCTTTCCCACCCTTCCGCGCGGCTTAACCCGATTATTCTTCCTTTTGCTGGACGCGGCGATGGCCAGTCGACTGGGCACTGAGATCGCCACTCTCCAACAGGAGAAGTAGACGCTTCAGGACCGGGTGGACACGTTGGAGGCTGCTGTGGCCGCCCCGCCGCCGCCATCTACAAGCGGCTGCCAGCTCGCTCATTACAGCGATCACGAGATCGAGGTGATGATGCAAAAGAACGCGGCTGGCGCGGCGAAGTACACTTTCCAGACGCTGTAACAGGCCAACCTGATCAAAGACGACGGTGCCCAGCTTCTGGTGAGCGAGGTGGTGCCGGAGCTGTTCCTTCCGGTACCGGAGCCGGGCGACGGGTCCTTCCACCGTATATAAGGGCCCGCCGCTCGGGCTCGCCTCGCCGAGATCTTGCCTTCGTTCTGCTCGAGATCTTGCCTTCGTTCTGCTTTTGCTGTGTCAGTGTCGCGGGCTAGAGCCCAGTTTGTAATAGTTTTAACTCCCCCCTTTTTTTTGATTTCTCCAATGTATACGAAACTCTTTTGGTCTGAAATGTGAATATCTGTATTTCTCTCTTTCGCCCCTTTATTCTTACTGATGCTATGATCTCTTTTATCTTCGAATGTTCTCTTGGACGTTACAGCAGTGAGCGTGCGAGTGAGGTCGTCCGCTCGCTTTAGACTCTGAACTTATGCCTAGGAGCGAGGGGTAGGTTGGGTAGCTGCGATGCGAGGGAGCGACTCGCCTACTCCATCCGGGCTCGCTAACCCATTCGCGTCCCTGGGGCCCGCCAATTTCTAGGCCGGAGCCGGCTTTCCTGGCTCGCCATCGTGCCGAGATCCCTTCGTCGACCCGCCGGTCCATTCGCGGTTCCCCGCCGAGGTAGAAAATCTGCTCGGGGTTCTTGAGACGGACTACTCCGAGTGACATCCAGTCTTGCCAGCTTGATGAGAGCCTGACAGCGGGATCTACGCGGGGCTTAGGGCAGACTCCTCCAAGTGACATCCAGCCCTGCCAGCTTGATGGAAGCCTGACAGCGGGATCTGCTCGGGGTCTGAGGCAGACTCCTCCGAGTGACATCCAGTCCTGCCAGCTTGATGAGAGCCTGACAGCGGGATCTGCTCGGGGCTTAAGGCAGACTCCTTCGAGTGACATCCATCCCTGTCAGCTTGATGAGAGCCTGACAGCGGGATCTGCTCGGGGCTTAAGGCAGACTCCTCCGAGTGACATCCAGTCCTGCCAGCTTGATGAGAGTCGGGCAGCGTGATCTGCTCGGGGTCTGAGGCAGACTCCTCCGAGTGACATCCAGCCCTGCCAGCTTGATGGGAGCCTGACAGCGGGATCTGCTCGGGGTCTAGGGCGGACTCCTCCGAGTGACATCCAGCCCTGCCAGCTTGATGGGAGCCTGACATCGGGATCTGTTCGGGGTTTGAGGCAAACTCCTCCAAGTGAAATCCAACCCTGTCAGCTTGATGAGAGCCTGACAGCGGGATCTGCTCGGGGCTTAAGAGAGACTCCTCCGAGTGACATCCAACCCTGCCAGCTTGATGAGAGCCTGACAGCGGGATCTGCTCGGGGTCTAGGGAGGACTCCTCCGAGTGACATCCAGCCCTGCCAGCTTGATGGGAGCCTGGCAGCGGGATTTGCTCGGGGTTTGAGGCAAACTCCTCCGAGTGACATCCAGCCCTGCCAGCTTGATGAGAGCCTGACAGCGGGATCTGCTCGGGGCTTAAGGCAGACTCCTCCGAGTGACATCCAGCCCTGCCAGCTTGATGGGAGCCTGGCAGCGGGATCTGCTCGGGGTCTAGGGCGGACTCCTCCGAGTGACATCCAACCCTGCCAACTTGATGGGAGCCTGACAGCGGGATCTGCTCGGGGTCTAAGGCAGACTCCTCCGAGTGACATCCAGCCCTGCCAGCTTGATGGGAGCCTGACAGCGGGATTTGCTCGGGGTCTGAGGCAAACTCCTCCGAGTGACTTCCAGCCCTGCCAGCTTGATGGGAGCCTGACAGCGGGATCTGCTCGGGGTCTGAGGCAGACTCCTCTGAGTGACATCCAACCCTGCCAGCTTGATGGGAGCCTGACAGCGTGATCTGCTCGGGGTCTGAGGCAGGCTCGCATTTGCGCTTTTCCTCGTCAGGGCACAAGTTCATCAATAGAAGCTCTTTTATTAGAAACTGAAATGACATTTACATGACTCAGGGGAAAAATCGTTTCAAGTCATCACCACTCCAGGTGAGACTTAGGGTCTCGCCTTCCACATTTCGGAGGCGGTACCCTCCTGACTTCAACGCCTCCTGTATAATGTATGACCCCTCCCAGTTGGGATTGAGCTTCCCCACGGTGGCTGACCTCCCCGCGGCGTCCACTTTTCTTAAGACCAAGTCCCCCTCCGCGAATTGTTTGACCCTGACATGCTTGTCAAAGTATTTGGCCATTCTTCTCTTCGTTTCCTCTTGCCTGACGGCAGAGAGGTCTCGCAGCTCCTCAACTATGTTGAGGGAGAGCCACAACTCCTCCTCATTCTCAGCCCTCCATTCCTCTCTGCCTTCCCCGGCCTCGACCACCCGAGGGGTTCGGACCTCGAACTCTATCGGAAGTACCGCCTCGCACCCATGGGAGAGTTTAAAAGGTGTCTCTCTTGTCGCCGTATTGGGCGTGGTTCTAAGGGCCCAGAGGACCGAAGGAAGCTGCTCCACCCAACTTCCTCTCAGATTCTCCACCTTCTTTTTGAGGAGGTTAACAATGATCTTGTTTGCCGCCTCCACCTGCCCGTTGCTCCTGGGGTGATGAATCGAGGCGAATCTAAGATCGATCCCGAGTTGTCCGCAGAAGCTGATGAACTCGGCGCTGGCAAACTGAGGGCCGTTGTCCGTGACGATGGCCCGAGGCAGCCCGTGACGGCAGATAATCTCCCCCCATACGAAGTTCCTGATGACCTGGGAGGTCACCTTGGCCAACGCCTTAACTTCCAGCTACTTAGAGAAATAATCAATCATCACGAGCAGGAACCTTCTCTGGCCGCTAGCCTGGGGGAAGGGCCCAACCAAGTCCATTCCCCAGATTGCAAATGGCCAGGGGTCTGTGATACTCCTGAGACGTTGGGCCGGTTGCAACTGGAGGGGGGCGAACAGTTGGCATTTATGGCACTCCTTCGTGAACTTCGCCGCATCTCGGCTCAGAGTCGGCCAAAAATACCCTTGCCTGACGACCCGACCTTCCAGGGTTCGGCTCCCGGAGTGGCTCCTGCACTCCCCGGAGTGAATTTCTTCCAAGATCCTCGGGACCTCCCTTTCGGCCATGCAGCGTGCTAACATCCCGGAGAGTTTCTTCCGGTATAGCTGGCCGTCTCGCATGATGTAGTATGCCGACTTGTACTTGAGCCTCTTCCTGTCCATTCCCTCAGGATATTCCCCAGTGGACAAGTATGTTGAGAAGGGATCCATCCACGAGGGGTGCTGCTCCACCTCCATCAGCTCCCTCTCTTCAATGGATGGGCGGAAGAGATCCGTGAGGGTACCTCCCACCCGGGGGCCATGCTTTGCCAGTTGATCTACCTGCTCGCTCTCATCTTGGGGTACGTGTCGAATAGAGAAAGTCTGGAAGGTGCCGATGACTCCCTTTACTTTTGCCAAGTAGAACTGCAGAGTCGGCTCCCTCGCCTCGAACTCCCCGTTAATCTGAGAAGCCACCATGGAGTCAGTGAAGACCTCCACATCATTCACCCCCAGTTCCCTGGCCAAACGCAGACCCGCTATCACGGCTTCGTACTCGGATTGATTGTTGGTGATGAGGAAATGTATCACTACTGTTTGTTCGATCCTCGTTCCTTGGGGGCTTTCTAAGATGATCCCCGCCCCGAGGGAATTCCTCCCCGAGGCTCCATCCACCATGATCTTCCAAGGAACCGGGCGAGTGAGTTCCTCCTCTGCCACCTCGATCACATAGTCAGCCAGGAAGTCGGCCATGGCTTGGGCCTTGATCGAGAGGCGGGGGACGAAGGAGACGTCGAACTCGCTCAATTCTACCGACCACTTAGCTAATCTGCCCGAATGCTCCACCACCTCAAATATGTTGCGGAGGGGGTGGTCAGTCACAACCCGGATCGAGTGTTCCTGGAAGTAAGGCCGGAGCCTCCGGGCCGAGATGATTAGAGCGAAGGTCAGCTTTTCCAGAATAGGATAGCGGAGCTCGGCCTTCCTCAACACCCTGCTCACATAATAGATTGGGAGTTGCTTCTTACCCTCTTCCCGAACTAAAACAGAGCTCAGGGCCTCCGACCCGACCCCTAGATACAGGAATAGGTCCTCTCCCTCCTTTGGCCCCTGGAGTAGGGGGGCTGGGTCAACTGTCCCTTCAAGGCCTGGAATGCCTCCTCGCACTCCGGAGTCCACTCGAACCTTTGACCTCCCCTCAAGGTCTTGAAGAAGGGGGAGCACTTCTCCCCGGCCCGGGAGAGGAACCTGCTCAAACCTGCCAGCTTCCCTGTCAGTTGCTGTACTTCTTTTGCATTCCGTGGCGACCCCAGCTCCATAATCGCCAGGACCTTGTCGGGATTGGGTTCTACCCCAGCGGGGGTGAGAAGGTGACCTAAAAATTTGCCCTTGCTTGCCCCGAAGGTACACTTCAAGGGATTCAGTCTCATCTTGTACTCGCGCAGAGTGGCGAAGGTTTCCTCCAGATCCCGGAGGTGAGAGTCGCCGTCTCGACTCTTGATCATGAGGTCGTCAACATACACTTCCAAGTTCCTTCCCCTCTGTTCTCGGAAGACCCTATCCATCATTTTTTGATAAGTCGCCCCTGCGTTCTTTAGCCCGAAGGGCATCATTTTATAGCAGTAACACCCATCGCCGGTGATGAAGGAGACATCCTTGATATCGGGTGGGTGCATTCTGATCTGGTGATAACCTGAAAATGCATCTAAAAAACTCATTACAGGGAAACCAACGGCTGAGTCAACCAGCGCGTCGATCCGAGGCAAGGGGTAACAATCCTTAGAGCACGATTTATTAAGAAGAGAAAAAACAACACACATGCGCCACCGACCGTCTCCTTTTTTAACCATTACAACATTGGAGACCCAGCCGGGGTATTGGATCTCGGATACAAAATCGGCCTTAAGGAGCTTGACCAACTCCTCTCGAATCGGCTCGGCCAGCCTGTCCGCTATGGGCCTCTTCTTCTGCTGAACGGGGCGAGCCTCCGGATCCAGGTTGAGGCGATGACAGGCCACGTCGGCGTCGATCCCGGGCATCCCTGTAGCGCTCCAGGCGAAGATGTCCACATTCTTCTGGATGCACTCCAGCATCTTGCCTTGGGCCTCCGGGGTCAGCCCCCCACTGACGCGAATCTTCTCCACCTTGCCTCCGAGGGTGAGAACCTCCTTCTCCTCCACCTCTTCCGCCGCCTCCAGGCGAGGCCGCTCCCCCATTCCTCAGCATCCCCTCCTTTTGAGGCGAGAGCCTCTTCCTCGGCTCCTTCTACGACCATTGCCTCGGCCGGCTTCCGAACTTCCTTCACCGCCTCCTTCTGGGCGCAGCTCTCCTCTACCTCCATCTCCTCCGGACCAACCCCCTGCTCTGCCTCCTCCATCCTACGCCCCATCTCTTCAGCGCCCTCCTGCCATGAGATGGAGTTTACGGCAGTGACATATCACTCCCTTGCCATCTTAGGATCTCCGCGGACCCGGGCGTGGACCCCCTCGACGTTGAACTTCAGGCATTGGTGGAAGGATGAGGGAACGCAGCGGAAGGCGCTGATGAGGGGCCTCCCGAAGATGGCGCTGTAGATGCTAGGGGCGTCCACAATGACGAACTTGCAATTGCGGGACTGCCCTCCCAGAGAGACTTGAAGTCCTACTCCTCCTTCGACTTCCTCTCCCCCGAGAAGCCAAACAGGGGCCCATCTGAGGCCAACACCCTCCTGGCCTCCACCTTCATCGCGTCAACGCCTTCTTGAAGATGACGTTGACTGAGCTTCCGTTGTCGATGAGGATTCGAGAGACGGTGAAATCTTCGATGGACGTCTGGATGACCAGCGCGTCGCAAAAGGGGTCCTCGTGACCCGGCATGTCCTTGACCGTGAAGGTGATTCTTTCTTCCGGGAGCGGGGTCTGGGACGTGGAGCCAACGCTCCGTCGGTACATGGTGTGGAGGCTCGCCTTTCGGGAGGCCTCAATCCCCGCCCCTCCATGGATCGCTCCGATCCCTCCTCGGGTTCCTACATCCACCCGGTCTTCGCACCTGTCCTCCTCCGCCCGAGGCAGGACCTCAATTCGCAGTCCCTGACGGTCTTGTTGTTGCTGTTGCTCCCTGTTTCCTCTCATCTCGAGGAACTCCGGGCACGTGGCCGTGGCGTGCCCTTCCTCCCGATGGAAGTCACAGTAGGGTAGCTCCACCCTAACCTCTCTTCTTCTCCTCCGTATTGCTCTTCTCCTTTCTCCCATGGCTATGGCCAGAGCCTCCTCCTGGTCGGGGAGGGGTGGCCTCTGGCCCTGCCTCCCACCTGGAGGGTAGAACTGACCCTGACCTCCTTGGCGGTAGTCACCTCCGCGGAATCCTCTCCTTGCCCCTTGCTCCTGCCATTCGGGCCTCCATCCTAGCCGATGATTCGGTTCCTGACGCTCCCACCTGGGCTGCTGTTGTGGCTGTTCCCTCTGCCAGGGCTCAGCTCTTCTTTCCTCCTGACCTCGGTCTCCTCTGGGTCTCTCCACCTCCGTGGCCCACCTCCGGGCAAACTCCGGGTTCGACGCCTCCCCGTCAACTTCTCTCGCCGCCCTCTCCATCAACTCCTCGTATGAGAGGGGGGGGAATCCTCTTCAACTCCATCCAGAAGAAACCCTGCTGCAAACCCAGGGTGAAGGCCATCAACAGAGTGTGGCCTGACATCTCCTGAACCTGGGTGACCTCCTCCTGGAAGCGATCAACGTAGCTCCCCAGGGTCTCGTTCACCCCCTGCTTGATGCGGAACAGAGACTTCGACTCCCTCTTTCTCCTCTTCGAGGTTATAAACCGCAACATGAAACCCCGACGGAAGTCCTCGAAGCAGTAGATGGAACTGGCCGGCAGCTGGTGAAACCATTCCTTGACCTTCTCCTTCAGGGTGATGGCGAAGAGCCTGCATTTGAAGCCATCCGACATCTGCCGGATCGAGACTACGTCCTCAAACCACTCGACGTGCTGGACCGGGTCTCCCTTCCCGGTGTAGTACGACATCTCAGGCTCCCTGAACCCATCTGGGACTGGTGCAGAGGAGACCAACTCGCTGAAGGGGCTCTCCCCCCAACTGGCCGAGCGGGAGGGTCTCGCGCCCCCAACTCGCCGAATCTGCCGCCGCTCCCCGAACCTGGGAAGAGCACTCGCCCGGGAGCTCGGCACCCCGACCCTCCTCGGCCGCTTCCTTCCCTGCTCGCCGGGCGGGCGCGACCTCTCCGAGTGTCGGGTTCGCGAGAACTGGAATCACCAGGGTCGAGCTCTCGGCCCGCACGCCGAGCGCGAATCGAACCATGCCGAGTACTTCCTGCCTGAACTCCTCGAGCATTCCCATGGTGGCGAGAGGGGGAGGTGGTGGCGAGTCGATCCTGTCCGATCCTTGCCTTCTCCTGTCATCGAGCTCGCCGAAGGTTTTCTGTGTTGACCACTGTCCACGCTCACCGCACCAAAATGTTGAAACCGAAAATCGGTCTCTTGTGGAGTTCACCCTTGGGGAAGGGGTGATCGCGCACCTACTTCGCTCCTGCAAGAAAAACAACAAAGAGAAGAGAACAATGGACTAGACCAAGGGCCAGACGCGGAGGTCCCACGACACACCCGGAAGGTCACTGAGCGCTTCCCCTCTTTAGCCAAATGCCGGGCTAAGGTACCTCAGAAAGCGCTGGAGGACTGGAGGGTTAGTAAGCGTGCTTTCTGAGGCACCCCTTGGGTCCTATTTATAGGATTCTGAAGGTGATCTGCTAATAACTAACCTCTGCTGTCTTGAAATTACTGAAAACTCCCCGGGCTGGCCTGCCAACAGCCAAACTCCGCTGTTCTGAACTGCTATATGCAGCCCACCTGGGTCTACAAACAACGAGACTCCGCTGTTTCGACTGGCTAGGGGCAGGCCACCGGGGCAAAATGGTAAGAAATCCCTCCCCACTGAGGACTGGACGAGCAACCCTACAATGCCTCTACTCGGCGGGAGGCGCGGGCCGGAGGCTGGCTCGCCGAGAAGGACGCAGGTTGTAGACGGTCCGCCTGGGAGGGTGCGGGCCAACCCGCCTAGGAGGGACGGGCGGGGCTAACCCGCCTAAATAGGCGCGGGCCAGGGGCTGACCCGCCTGGGAGGGCGCGAGTCAGAAGATGGCCCGCCAAGGAGTGGCGGGCAGGGCTGACCCGCAAAAATAGGCGCGGGCCAGAGGCTGACCCGCCTGGGAGGGCGCGAGTCAGAAGATGGCCCGCCAAGGAGTCGGGCAAGGCTGAGAAGGTGACCCGCCCGCCTAGGCGGGGGCGCGCCAAAATAGGCGCGAGCCCACCCGCCTAGGAGAGGTGGCCCGCCTAGGCGGGCGCAGGCCGACCCACCTAGGAGAGGCGGGTAGGGCTGGGCCGCTCGGGGCAACCCTTAGATGTGTGGGCTGAGGGTGAGCCGCCCGCTTAACTGAGTCCCTTCGGCGAACACGGGGTTGTACACCCATGTAATTTGACAATCTCATTAAATTTTTTTTTAACGTGTACGGAAATGGAGGTTTTTCTACATGATGTAAAATACGCCATTTTTGAGAAACGATTTACTACTACAAAAAATAATGTTAACTTTTCTTTTAGTGTGAGGAAGTCCCACAACAAAGTTTATTGAAATATCATCCCAAGGCCTCTCACGTATCAATAGGGGAGTATATAAGCCCACATTTTGCGCCTTTTACAAATGATGCACTGTCTAAAGATGTCAATATCGTCTTGTTTTATCTTAGGCCAAATTGTATCTAGTGCTAACGAGATCTCACAACTTGGATTGATCTACGTGTCCTCCTAATTCTGATGTGTGCATCTCTTGAAGTAAGGCCTCCCTACGTGGTCCTTCACAGATGAAAAGGCTAGTCCCCCTAAATAATTCTCCCTCACTTATAATATATTGAGTAGTGGATCAATTCCACTCGACTGACTCAATGTCCAAGTAGTGCCAAAAAATACGTTAGGAGCATATAGGTCTCATTGGGAGTCCATGTCTAAAACGATGGCTAAAGAGGGACTAATAAGTGCGTTCGTCGACTAAGGACATCATCTACTTTATTTGTAACTCCTGGTTTGTGTTTGAGATGAAATGTGAACTTTGTAAGATATATTACCCATTTGACATGTTGTCTGATCTCACTTTGGGAGTTTAGATGCTTTAGGGCCTCATGATCAGTGTTCAATGGGCCTACCCTCCCGACTCAAAACGACATCGATGCTATAATTGATGCACCGCAATCAACCTCAATTTTTTTGTCAAAATCGGGTAATGCGAAAAACGGAGTACTAGTCTCTCTTTCACCAGCTGAAAGGCTTGTCCGCCTCCTCAGTAATGAATTATCCATTTTTAAAAATCAACAACGCGAGCAATTATGGTACTAAAAATTCAAATAAATCGTCGATAAAAAGACGTGAACCCATGAAATCCTAATCCTTAGTAATTGTTGCAAACGCTCTTCTAACATTCACAAATAGATGTTACAAACTCTCTTCTGACACATTTTACATTTTAAAAAATGTCAATATTTATAGTGATTAACATAATTGGAAACACTTTGAACATCCATTAATATCTTGACATCTTGATCTGGAACCCGCTAGCCATGTTTTTGAAGTCCGCGTTTGAGCTCTTCAAGGGTGATTCTTCTTGTTGAAACCAAGAACTCGCTGCTATTACCACCCCCAGTCATAGGTGGGTGCGGCCTCAAGGCCTGTTGAAGTCCGTACCACATGCAGAGATCACCTTTTACCACATGCAGAGATCACCTTTGTCGCCTCCTCGATCGCTGTAAGTCCCACTAGACTGTACTTGCCACTGACTCCTCATGGCTCGCATCCTCCTGGGACTCATAGGCTACCTGCGACGGGCTTCGTCCTGGCCCCTTTGCCAGTTGCATCGCGAGCTCCCACTGTCGTGATATCTTCTAGCACATCCGCCGTCAAGACAGCGCTTCGCAGGAAGGAGGTGGCTGCGCCGCTTTGTCTAGATGTTGGTGAGTCTTGCGGGATTCGCCAATGACATGGCTCTCAAGACTGTCGCTACGATCGCATGTACAGAAGACTCCGCAGCTATTCTCCACTCGTGCGCTCTCCTCGCACGCATTCCCCTTGCACGCGTTCTCCTCACCCGCATTTTTCGTACACATTCTCCTCGCATGCATTCTTCTCGCGCACGTTCTCCTCACGCATTTTCGTATGCATTCTCCTCGCACCCGTTCTCCTCACATGCA
The DNA here is from genome assembly GCA_039513925.1 of Platanthera zijinensis. Taxonomy (NCBI): domain Eukaryota; kingdom Viridiplantae; phylum Streptophyta; class Magnoliopsida; order Asparagales; family Orchidaceae; genus Platanthera; species Platanthera zijinensis. Next base: position 176,347,169 of record CM077091.1, read on the forward strand.
TTTTCGCGTGCATTCTCCTCGCGTGCATTCTCCTCGCGTGCGTTCTCCTCGTCGTGACGGTAAGACTCCAAATCATCTTTGATGTACTCAAGCTATATATGGATACTTTTGCCGAGCAGACAACTGCTTAATCTCTGCCTTGCACTTTTTACAGTCCAGCTCCTCCTGTAGATATGTCTCGCTGACGTGGGAACTCACCTGTCAGCGAGTTCCTTGCTGATCCGGGTGAATCTTTTGGCAAGTTCAGAGATCGTCGTGGTTGCTTCCCAGGAGATGCGGCTGAAGACATTGGTTGCGAGCGAGCTCAATCGCCGCCTCATCGCAGTCGAATCTTGGTTGGCTTTGGTGGAGGAGTTTGAGCCTCGACTTTATAGTGCAGGACGTAAATACTTTGACATCCAAAGCCTGAAACGGAAGATGGCTGAGGTGGATCACCACCATCAATGGTTAGAGGATGACATCCATATACTTTCCAGGAGCACGGGTCTCCCCGGGGACATGACGAGGATGGCAAAGCACATCCGATAATCCGAGGACATTATTCGTTACCACACGGAGGGCTTGCATAAGGCCCCTGAAAAACTCTGAGCCGTGCGTGAAGTCAGCTGGCGGTCCACCCATGTAATGGCCTCGTAACACCGGGACTTTCTCTTTGCACCCTAAAGAGTAAGCGCAGATCTTCGAAACAGTAGATAGAATATGCCGACAACTGGTGAAATCTGTCCTGGGCCTTCCCCTTGAAGGTGATTGTGAAAAATCTGCACTTGAAGACACCCGTCATGCTCTGGACGGAAACTACATCCCCAAACTACTGCAACTGGTGGAGGGAATCATCTTTACATGTGTAGTAGCTGAGAGACGGCACGTGAAACCTTCTGGAACTAGTGTACTCGCAATGTCCTCGTAGAATGGGCTCGCCGGCCCGGTTTGCCGAGCTGGCAACTGGTGACCTGGTTCGTCTTCACGAAAGAGAAGAACTTGCGGGGTTACACAATACATCCGCTCAGATTGAGGTTTGTTGGAACTCAGTTCGGGCGGTTAACCGTTCTAGCCACAGCGGTTTGTACAGTCGGGCTTCTGGCGGTTTGGCACATCGAGTTATTGGGATGGTTTTCCAATGGGCTTGTTTGAGGCCGCAGTTATTCCTCGGTTGTTAGCCGCATCAGCGGTCTGGTTGATTAGCCGCAGCGGTCTGGTGAAGCCGCAGCAGCCTGTATGGAGCCACATCAGTGATCTGGGGTTAAACTGCATCGGCCTGGCAGGAGGTCGTAGCTGTGGTTTAGGTGTTAGCCGCAGCGGTCTTGTGAAGTCGCAGTTGTTTGATTGAAGCCACAGCAGTGAAGTGATGGGTAGCCGCACTGTGGTATGGTGGCAACCCGCAGGTGCAGCCTGACGGCTTGTCTAGCGGTCTTCCATAGATTATGGCGGTCTTCTCTAGTGGCCGCAGGATGTATTATTGTATTTTGTGTAGTGTGCGGTTTGCATTTGTCAAACCGCACAAGCCGCCCGGCTTAAGTTTAGTCCCATATCGTGTATTGTACATTTGTAATTTCTCATCTTCCCCGTTTTCTATAAATAAGGGGGCATACTTATGTAATACTTACCTTTTTGGAGCAATAAAATATGCGGTTTATTTACCTCTTGTTCATTTCTCTCTTATTTTCACTTGGTTCTCAGAGGAAAACCGGTCCTTTGCTGCATTTTGTTTGCTCCGCCTTGTTTGCAGTTTGACTTTTGTAACAACACGGTTTCTTTTTCCCTCCCTTCTTCCGGCTTCTTCCCTCCCTTTCTTTCTGGTCGCGTTGTTTGCGGCTTGTTCGTGCGGTTTCTTGTGCTCCTTTCTGTTTGCCCGGTTTCTCTGCTTTGGTACCGTCTTTTGGTCGCAATAACTTTCCTGCTGCTGGTGTGTTGATACCGAGACCGGGCGGTCTCTTCTCCTTTTCTCGCGGGTTCTTTTATCCCTGCTTGTTCGCGCGGTTTTACTGCTTAACTGTGCGGCTAAAATGTATTTTGTTTTTCTTCATGGACACTCCGTCTTCTTCTGCTACTTTCTTTGCTCCTCCCTCTCTTGCTTCTACTTCCGTGTCTACTTATGGTAATTTGGGTACTGTGTCCTAGCTTACTGGCCCAAACTATCCTGACTGGATTGTATCTTTTGTCTTTCTTTTACGTTCTCAGCGTAAGCGCTCTCATTTGACTGATGACCCCCTCCTATTTGCTCAGCCACTTATGATGATTGGGTTGCTTCTGATGTCTTGGTCCGCACTTGGTTGGCTATCAGTTTGTCTGATGAATGTCTTCCTGTCATCAGACATGATCAAACTATCAAAGATGCATGGAATCATCTTGCTGCTCTATATTCCAAGGGGGCTCAGACTTTGCGCATCTATACTCTATATGCGGATCTCTTTGCTCGTCCTGTTATGATCCCTGCTGCTGCTTATCAGGAGGTTCAGAGTCTTGGGGCTGAACTTCTTCAACATCGTTCTTTTTCTGCTGATCTTGCTGAACAACAATAACATTTTCAGGAACTTCTTGTAGTTTGCTACTTGCTTCATCTTCCTGATTCGTATGACATGATTCGTCAGCAGATTCTAGGCGAGGCGGATACTCCGACTCTCGATGCTACTGCTGCTCGCATTTCTACTGTTACAACTCTGCTTCAGCGTCCTTTGCTTCCTTCTCCTTCTTCTGATATTGTTGCTTATCCTGCACGTCAGGACAATTCTAGTGATCGAGGTGGCCATACTGGAGGCTGTGGTTATTCTAAATTTCTCTGCTCTCATTGTGACAAAGTTGGCCACTTGATTGATCGTTGATGGGTCAAACATCCTCACCTTCGTCTTGCTTCCGCTGATTCTGCCAAGAAGTGATGCAACCCGCAGTGCATCTTTTTAGTTTTATTATTGCACATGTATTTTTTCTTTTGTCGCGAATGTCTTCGCGCTTAGTTGTATGATTATGTTTTGTCGCGCATGTTATTAGCGCTTTTGATGTAATTTTGTATCGCGCGAGTTCACACAAGTTTTGGTTTGGCTCGTTGGTGTGACCGACCAACGAGACCCTAAATGCATAGGTCCATTAATTAGGAGGTAGATTAATTTCAGGCAAGCCTTAGGTAATTAATTATTTTAAAATATATTTTCCCCTATGTCTAGCCAGCTCCTGCCCTTTGATAATCCCCTCCAAGAATGCAGAAGAGCTTTGATCTTCTCAGATGAATATGAAATTCTGAGAGCTGTAGAACTTGTTATACCTGTAGCACCGACTATCGAGAAACAAGACCCTCGTGCTGCAGTGAGGAGGTCCCGCCAGAAGTCTATAGGAACTTTACCCCCTAAAACAAAGATGAGCTCGACACTAGGAAGACATGGACGTAGCAAATGTGAATCTTGTGCGTGTGTGTGTGTGTGTGGGGGGGGGGTCAGCATGCCCTCAACTTGTGTCATGGGGGTCCTTTCATAGGCAATCCAGGGGGGGGTCAGCATGCCCTCAACTTGTGTCATGGGGTCCTAATCATAGGCAATCCGGGGGGGGGGGGGGTACATGATCTGCTCCCACCTTTATTGGATACTTGATACTTGTTCCTTGGGTGACTTTACTCCTGGAGAATATGTGAAGTTGGTAACCCGAAAGAGATCTCCTTGGGAGAGGTCACCGGAGTTAGGGTCCCTGGGTCCGAGCTCGCTGACCTGGAGGCCGCCTGGAAAGAGAGTTTGCTGGCGAGCTGTAGATTGTGGAGCGGGTTTGCCAATTCGCTCTATCGAGCTCGCCGTTGAGCTGACGTTCTTTAGGTGAGCTCGCTCGCGAGCTCGAGAGGAGATCGCAAGTGAACTGTTGTACTATCTTGCCAAGCTTCCGTTGAGCTCCACGTGTCTTCACTGAGGCCCTTCCTTTTGGTCAATAGTTAACCTTTTGAGGTCAGAGGCCTATACTTAGGCTTGGTCCCCCTCGTCGAATACAGGTTGTACACTTCCCTTATTGTTTATGCCCATAGACTTGAACCTTTATGTCTGCAACTTCCTCCATAGTCAAATGCTCCGTGACAACTTGCAAATTTGTCCCCAAACAGTACATGATTTCAAGCACGATATCTCATAAAAAAAGTTAAAACATGACGACACAGCAGAAGAATCATACACAGAGAGCTCTCTTTTTGAACTTGTCATAACATAGATTTGTTGGAGTCTTGCTCGCAGCCCAAATTTACATTTAGCATCTTCTTAGAATTCTGTAACAAAGGATGGTTTGCACGAGAAAAATACTATATCCAAATGCCTAAAGCATGACCCAAAATCATATACAAAATTGTGCAACTTTCACAAATGCATCAATTTGTGTACAAAATGCTTCAATTCGTGTACAAAATGCATCAATTCGTGTACAAAATGCATCAATTCATGTACAAAATGCATCAATTCGTGTACAAAATGCATGAAAAAAACATTTTGTGAACACTAAATGAAAGCATCAATTACAAGGAGCAGCTAGCACTTCTTGAGCTGATAGACACTGCTTTGGATTGGAGATAAGCATTTTCTTGACTAGATCCTTGGCACTATCAAAGACCTTAGGCCATGGATCTCTATTAAAGTGTATGACAGAGCGAATAATGTCTTGTGCATTTACTGTTGCACCACCAACAAGAAATCTTCGATCAAGCCATTGTTTAACCAGCATAACTTTGTCATTATATCTTTCCATTCATTTGCAACATCTACTGTTACCCTATTGCAGAATCTTTTGCCGATGATAGGTCTCGATCGAGAGTCTTCATCTCATCCTAGTATGAAGCAATTCATAATTTTATAAGAGATACTATGTGAATGGATGCAATTTAGATATGCTTAAAATAAAAAAAACTTAAAGAATTCATTTCTCCCCATAAAAAGAAAAAAAAATAGAAATCATGTGTCCCAAAAAATGTTACAACCTTTTATCATCATGATTAGAGTAAAGAAAAGAGTTAAAAATTTTCAGTTATAACAAGAAAGTTGTGGAAAGCCCATGACAATTTAATTAATTTATGGCATTTAGATCAAAGATGCATTTAATTCAAAGATAGGGAATATCCTTGCTATAAATAGAGCTGCAGATCATGTTTATATCCAAGGGAAAAGAAGTTTACTATAGACTAGTTCAAAAGACACGAAAAGTCTCCCTTTTTTGATAAATAAGTTTGCACGCTCCATCTACCAGCACAAAAATCCAAGAAAACATAAGGGAGAAATAACTTCAAACATAACACTTATATAATAAGATCATCCTATTTTTCACATGCTCAATAAATAGTTAAAATTGTATTAAATTTAAGAATCGTTGATCCATGAGAAATTTCACGATTTAGCTCACAGTTAATAATGTGATCATTTTTGTTAATCATATAAAATTGGTAAAAAAAAAGGGTAGCCTGGTGTACAAAGCATCCCCGCACAGTGAGGGTCTGGGAAAGGGTCCCACCACAAGAGTAAAATGCAGGCAAACTTTATCCTGCATTTTTGCAAGAGGCTGCTTTCAGGACTTGAACTCGTGGCCTCAAGTTGACACAACAACACCTCTACTGGTGCGCCAAGGCCTCCCCTTATAAAGATGTAGAAGCAAAATAATATTAAAAGGATGGATTATGCTCTAGGAAGAGAAGTCCATGTTACTTGCCTCACTCGCTCAAGCTCACTCTTTCTTTTTGACTCATTCTCTAGATATAGACGGGCACATCAATTTCTCGCCTAGAAGGAGAATATATATTCGCTCCCCAAGTTACTATAAACCTACTGGCATCAGTGATTTCCAAATCGAAAATTTAATCATTCATATTCATCTACAACATAAAAATTACTAATGACAAGTTCTATCCATTTTTAATATATTTAACCATCAATCAAACATAGAAAGTTGATAATTATAGTACTCCCCTCCACCATCCAATCAAACAAATTCATCTAAAACATAATTTTCTGTATTAGTTTTTCTACTTTGTTAATTTGAATTTCATTATGCATCCGAATAGCAGAATTGTCCAATTTCAATGCTTGATGCTCAATTCTGCACATCAGCCGAACAACAAAATTGGAATTCAGCCAATTCCAATTCCCGCTGGTTTTGGAATTGACTGAATTCCAATTCCAGGGGGCCGAACGGACCGGATTCCAACTGAAAGGTAAATACCAAATTGTCATGTGAAGAGATCATACCAAATGGTCATGAGAAGTGACCTAGCCAATATGTCCAAATTCTGTCCTCTAGGTCAGAGTTGGTCGTTTTGTCTAGGTATTGAAAACACTGCCTGATAATTCAGAAATTATTAAAAACACGGAAAAGATGCAGAAAAAAATGCATACATACTCCGCTACATGAGTCCAAAATCGAAGGGGATGAGGGGTTTGGAACTAGGAAGAAGAGGTGAACTTCAAACAACGCAGAAGTAGGCTGCTGAAGGGTTTCCAAGCCTGGATGCCAACCTTGGATGTAGGAATGAATGGTAGAGAGTTGTCAGCGAGGTGACGTTGCAGGAGTAGAGAGCGACTAATATATATGGAATCGAGATGGTGATGCAGGTGGGTGTGCGTGCAGTGGAGGAGCAGGCAACAAAGGGGATGGGCTTCAATAAAGGGGCTCTTTCCGAAGAGGTCTTGAGGAAGTTGTGATGGAGCTGACAAAGAGGTTTTGAAGAAGTTGCGATGGAGGAGCGGGCAAAGAGGTTTCTTGCTTTGCGAGGATTCTCACCCATGCTGGGGGAATGAAGTGATCGGAAGAGGAGGGAAATCTGCAGGTTTTTCACTTTTAGTTTGATTTTCTTTTTTATTAGGCAAAAAATTTACTATAATTTTGGAGGGAATTCTCTCTTTATATCCGATATAGATTCTAAAAACTCATTTCTAAATAGTAATAGTATTTTTTGTACCAATGTTTGTTACCATAAAAATTTTAATATTAAATTATTCTAATCTTTTTAATTAGTGACAAAAAAATTAGTTATTACATAAAAAAAATTAAGGACCAAAAAAATTTAGTCATTAAATAAAATAATTTAAAGACCAAAACAATTTGGTGACTAATTGATAACTGGATTTAAATATACCTAAGAAGGGATTACGAGCCTCTGTTTCAAGAAAGAGAAAGGTGATCAAGATAGGGGTTGATCATCGTAGCAAAAGAAAGCTTTAGCTTCACACGAGTCACCAAGCTTCGCTGCCTTCACACAGGAGCCACCGCAGATTCATTTGCCTTCGCTCTAGTGAAGAACCAAAGGTATTGGGTTCTGATTAGGGCATGAAGTGGGCTGATGGATGGATAGAGTATTAATATCAGCAGCTGGGAATAAAAAATAAGGCAATCTATATTAAAATTTTATATAATTAAATTTATAATTACTAAAAAAATGCTTAATAATTTCCAGTTTTTATATTATTGACCAAGTGCGGCTGGAGAATGTTATGGACCAGCTAATTCACGGGCCTAATCCTGCCGGTCGAGCCCACAACATGAGCCGCGGCCCTGCACACTCGACCCTTCTCCGCACGTGTTCTCGGTGCGACGGGTTGTTGAGGCGGGGGCTCGATCCCTCGACCTCCTTGATGTAAGCTCTTAACGCTAGCTCACATCACCAACTAAGCCGCGGATCAGTTGGTGATATGAGCTAGCGTTAAGAGCTTATATCAAGGAGGTCGAAGGATCGAGCCCCCGCCTCAACAACCCGTCGCACCGAGAACACGTGCGGAGAAGGGTCGGGTGTGCAGGGCCGCGACCCATATTGTGGGCTCGACCGGCAGGATTAGGCCCGTGAATGAGCCGGTCCAAAACATCAAAATGCGCGGCAATGTGTGCAAAGGTAGAGTCGAGCGGTTGAAGACTTGAATGGAGGAAAGAGTAGCATTGGAAGACTCTAGTGGCTGTGGGGCTGGCTTGCTATGGTCGAATGGAGGGAGTAGAGGCAATGTGTGCAGCGGGAGATGAACGACAACGGAGCGTCAAGCCGAGGAAAGATAGCTCTAATATTAAGTTGTTACAGGCCTACATCCGTAATGGCGGTAACTCGCCGGAGTAGTGACCGGAGGCTGAGATGATGGTGGTGGTGGAGGATACCGTGGATCCGGAACAGCGTCTGCTTAAGCGGGGTTGCTCATTGGAGGAGAGAGCCACCAAGATCTCACAACAAGGGAAAAGAATTAGAACTTCATTTCATTGATAACCTCATACAAGACTCCATGGGTCTATTTATAGAACTCCAGGGTGGCACACCCGTAAATACATGAAGATGCATGAAATATTAAAAATACATTAATATTAATATAATGCGACTTGATTCTTAATACGAACTCCATAATTTGATAAACGGCGAAGGATCCGAAAAGGATCCCTAACAGAGTGGTATCCGACATTTTGATAAATATTTCTCTTATGAGTGTGTGTATAGAGTTAAATTAATGCAATCTCTTCCCCTTTTATATTTTGAAATTACAGAAATCTCCATGCTCTGTTTGTAGAACCTCCTTTCCTTTAAAATTTTAGATGAAAAGTGATAAAATCAGCTAAAATGTATTTTGTTTTTCAAGTTTATTTTTATATTAACTTAATTTTCCATGATATCCTTTGACTGCCCATCCTTAGCAAATTTGAATTATTGCAAAGGAAAAGTTGAAAAATCAGAAATATTTTTATTGATACTATCTATTTTTCATCTAAAATTCTAATCGTCTTTGTAGGGGAGTTTTTTGTAATTTTGAAACATTGGCGAGGTCTTTGTAATTATGCAAACTGCCAGAAGAGTACCCGGTAATGAACACATTACATAATAGAGTGGTATCCGGCATTTTGATAAATATTTCTCTCTTATGAGTGTGTATGGAGTTAAGTTAACGCAATCTCTTCCCGTTTTATATTTTGAAATTACAGAAATCTCCATGCTCTGTTTGTAGAATCTCCTTTCCTTTAAAATTTTAGATGAAAACTGATAAAATCAGCTAAAATGTATTTTGTTTTTCCAAGTTTTTTTTATAGTAACTTAATTTTCCATGCCTATCCTTTGGCTGCCCATCCTTGGCAAATTTGAATTATTGCAAAGGAAAAGTTGAAAAATCAGAAATATTTTTGTTGATTTCATCTAAAATTCTAATGGTCTTTGTAGGGGAGTTTTTTGTAATTTTGAAACATTGGGGAGGTCTTTGTAATTTTGCAAACTGCCAGAAGAGTACCCTGTAATGAACACATTACATATATATATATATATACACACGCACGAGCATCTTCGCACGGGCTACGCCCGTGCTCGATGCTCTCGGACGGCCTTTGGCCGCATTCAGGCGGGCTTCGCCCGTGCTTGATGCATCGCTGTGCCCGCCTATGAGCGGGTTGCGCACGCACCCGAAATCTTTTTTTTCAAAACATATACATATGAGTACTTAAAATGACCGCAAAAAAAATATGAAGTACTATTCCTATTTTTATTTTATACAATTTTGTAAAATTTAATCTATAAAAATTAATTCATCTCTCTCTCTTTATCACTCCCCCTCTTTCTCTCTCCTTCTCTCCCCCCTCTCTCTCCTTCTCTCCCCCCTCTCTCTCTCCCTCCACTCTCTCTCCCAAATCTCCCCCTTCTCATGCTCTCTCTCATGATCCAAGGGCCAATATTCAATATATAGTGTGCCTCCAAATATCTATGTTCCCTTATATATATAAGATAAGATATATATATTGGTGAGCTAAATGATCTTTTGAGACATATTCATGGGCCAGAGGAATGTGCGATTGTATAGTGAAGTCTTTGGGTGTCTAAGAAGAAAATGTCACATTTTGTTTTCCAGTGTTTTTTTAATACTTGGTTTTCTTGGTTTATCAAGCAGTATATGAATAATTCAGTCAAAAAAAGCACGAATTCAAAATTGGAATTGATATGTTCTCTTAGCATTGTTTTTGAGTTTGGTGTGCGCAAGAGATCTTTTTCGATGTTCACTGGAAAATCCTTAGTATTTGTTGAGCGACTGGGATCTCAAGGGAGAAATCCCCAGCTTTTACAGAAGAATGGCGGAACCTTATTGTTTTTCATCCGAGCACGGCTTTCTTGATGTTGGCAATTCCCTAAGTTTATGGACTCAATTATCTTCCGTTGCTTGTAGAAATTCCAATTAGCATTATTGGTTTCATATCTACTAACACATACTATTATTCACAGGCACTTGATTGGATTTTTCCTTTTCCTTTCCCTCACCATATACACGGCAATGAAGGTTCCTAAGGTTGCAGACATACATCCACTGCAACAATTGTCTGAGGTGCTGAGAAGAGCTGATCTGCAGCATAGCAACAGGTTGAATGATGTGGCAAACCTGATCGTGCCGTTGTCTGTACGCCAGATTCCCCGGTGGCCATTCTTTGCATTCCTAGGCGGGGCGATGTTCTGCCTTCTTGCAAGTAGCGTGTGCCATCTTCTATCTTGCCATTCCCGACGCATGGCTTACATCATGCTCCGGCTTGACTATGCCGGCATTGCGGCTCTTATTTCCACGTCCTTCTATCCTCCAGTGTACTACTCATTCATGTGCGACCCATTCTTCTGCAGTCTCTACCTCGGCGCCATCACTCTTCTCGGGTGCACGTCCATCACCGTATCACTGCTTCCGATCTTCCAAAATCCAGAATACCGGGCATTAAGGGCGGGACTGTTCTTCGGCATGGGGGTGTCGGGAGTTGTGCCGGTGCTGCATAAATTGTTTGTGTTCAGACACCGGCCCGAGGCTCTCCATACGACGCAGTACGAAGTGTTAATGGGAATTCTGTATGGAGTTGGGGCGGTCGTGTATGCTACCAGAATACCTGAAAGATGGAAGCCTGGGAGATTCGACATTGCTGGCCACAGCCACCAGCTCTTTCATGTTTTGGTTGTCGCAGCCGCCTACACTCACTATAGATCAGGGCTGGTTTATCTAAACTGGAGGGATCTACAGGGATGCTGAACACCTGCAATTGCATGATGGTCATGCATGCATTAAGCATTTAAGCCTTAAAGCTCTAAATTTTTTTAAAAAAAAAAGAAGTTTAATAAATTTCTACCGACATTGTGGAATTTTTAAATGTATAGCCTGTAGATACAAAGCTGAAAATAAACATGTCCATTAGAGGGTTTGAGGATCATTCATATTATCTGTAAGTATAGGCTGGGTTCTCTTGTTATCATGCTTAATGCAGTGAATTTCATGGCATTCAATATAATATTAGGCGGTGTTTGCCGGTTTACGTCCGCCTGTGCAAGTGTTTTTTTTTTGCTTGGAGCCCGAATTCTTATTTAGCGCCTCTTCAAATCTTCTGTTTACCGTTTGTGTTGGTAGTATGTTTTTGTTGGTAGTATGTTTTTGTTGGTAGTATGTTTGTGTTGGTAGCATGTTTGTGTTGGCAGCATGTTTGTGTTGGCAGTATGTTTGTGGTGGTAAACGGTCGCTTCTTGAACTGCCTGCAATCATTGAAATATTTAACCAACCTAAACAAACAAAAAAGGCTATCATTACTATAAGTCGAGTGCAACATGCCAAATTATAAAAATACAAATGACAGTTAGATGATATACACTCATGCTAGAACGTGAAGAACACAGTAAAACTTAATCAATTTCTCATATATAGTACACATGTTGAAGTTGTTTTGAGAGGAAAACAATGAGATGCCATTAAAGATCTATTGGATGACAAAGTGGGCGGACAGCCTTGGCCACACAATGATCCCGACTTTTCAAAGAAACCCCATGTCTCTCTCATAATAGGACTTGCCCAACGATCCTGACTTTTCAAAGAAACCCCATGTCGTCTCTCTCATAATAGGACTTGCCCAACGGACAAAAAAAATCACGTGCCACCATCATCATTCATCTGCTCCCTGCCTTGCCTCGCCAAAACTCAAGTGTGTGCTCCGACGTTCACATGTACAAGAGATAGGGGGTCCAAAATTATAAAAAAAATGTGCTAGAAACTCTAAAAGCCCAACAAGTGAGGCGCAAGCCTTTACAAAGGTTCCAAAGCACTCGGAGAAAACTTCATGCCAAAGAGATGACATACAGTTGAGTTGGCGTCATAGGAACATGCATGTCTGTTGAGAATTTTCTTTGGAAATGCGTCTGTGGCATCAACAGGCCCGAATGTAGCGAGATGAGCCCCACCTCTCGACCAATCCACCAAAGTTAGACTTGTGTTTACCAAAAGATGTGGTGATTCAATTGCAAGCATCCTGGGAAAGTAGTGCTCGCCAACATAGCAGTGAGTCTTGCAGAACTTGGCAAACTTGGGATAATACACCCAGTCTTTGACAATGATGATTGCAAGCATGCACAAATTTCACTAGGAAGCCGAAAGAGGTCGTAGGAACACTCAACCATAAACAAGTTAAGTAGAATTCAGCAGCAGTAGAAGCACAAGAGTCTCAAAACTTGGAATAATCACAAACTTCTTTACAAAGCGAGACATACATTACAAGACATGATTTCACAATGTATCCAATGAAAATAAAAAAGCAACTCCAGGCAAAAAAGAAACCGCGCGGACAGCATGCTGTAACTGCACGGACAACAAGCTGTAACCGCACAAGCCGTCAAACCGCACAAGCCGCCAAACCACAAGTCTTGTCCGCCAAAACTATCAAAGTCCCCAAACCGCAACTAGCCACACAGATTGCTTGTTATTGAATGTTGATGAACTTGAGTAGAACCCACTGATAGACCGAGTGAACTGCTCGACTTAACCGCAACCCCGAGGGAGAGACTTCAAGCCGCCTAGCCGCGACCTGTTGCATACCACTGACTGTAAACTGTGATCTGTTCCTCACCAAGATTCCCACTAGTTGCCTAGCCGCCTGATACTAGCTGCACAGCCTGCACAAAGAGTCAACTTTATTTAGTCGCGCTGGTTAGAAAATCTTAACCGCAAGATTAAAGTGCGAGCTAAGTTCTCACTATTCTTGTTGTTTATGACGAGCCAGAGACTCCTATTTATAGGCGACAAGTGCAGTGCGGTCACCGCCCATAGCGATAGATAATCACCCGTCATCCTACAGCTAGCATCACCTATCCGCACAAGTGCGGATACAAGCGTCGGCCCGAGAAAACCATCTAACCGCATATGGAACTAGAATCAAAAACCCGCATAAAAGAGCGAATACTTGCCTCAGTCCGTGTGGATTTGAGAAGATCAAACACGCGTCCTGAGCCAAGCTCGCTTCCATGACAGTCTGATGTACCAGACTGCATAGTTCAGCAGTCTCCACTCCAGACCGCTTATCATAGCAACCTGCGACTAGGCAACTAACCAGACTTGTCACAACACTGTGACCAAGTCAACAACAATCCAACGAACTCTGGCATTAATCCGCCTGAGAAGGCTCCAACAAACTATGTTGTTAGCTTCCAAAAACCGCGCTAACCGCCTGCCTTCTTGCGAGCTAGAGAACCTGACAGTTTCAAGCGGACTACGCGGTCTCACAGTTCAGACCGCAACAACCGTGGTTAGACAGCTAATCACTCAGTTACCTCCCAAGGTGCTTGCTGATCCAAACCGGAGGTGTTAAGAGAAGAAGCTGAAAACCGGCTAACCACCACCTTCTACCCACCAGACCGCTGACGGTCTCTGCGGTCTGGCATATCATACCGACCCACTCTACTTCACTTCCACTTCAACAAATTCAACACCCCCTTGAAGTGAGAAGTGGAAACCAGCCCGAGCAACCCCCGTAACCGAATAAACAGTCTCTTCGACAACGACTTCATGAAGATATCCTCTATATTGTCCTAACTCTGCACATATTCAACCATCAAAGATCCTTCCATCACCTTCTCCCGAATGAAGTGATGCTCGATCTCGATGTGCTTGGTATGCGCGTAACAAACTGGATTATTAAGCAGTTTGAGAGCACTCTCATTGTCACCGTGTAGCAGAGTATGACCCCACACCTCCTCATGGATGTATGCCACTAATCTCCTAAGCCAGATGACTTCTTGAACTGCCAAGGCTGAAGCCTTGTACTCAGTTTCCGTAGTGAAGACAGATATTGAATCTCGCTTCTTGCTACACCACGAGATAGTTAGCGTTCCGCACATGAAGACATATTCTGATTTCGATTTCCGATCATCAGAATCTCCCATATAATCAGCATCTGTGTAGCCATATAGCTTGAAGCCCGTGTCCCACTCGTAAAAGAGGCCCATATCCGAGGTGTTAACCCCGAAATCAGCGATCCCTCCTAAGGTAGCCAGCTCGCAAGTCACGGCCTCCTCCAGGAGGTCGCGGCTTGTCAGCCTTTCCTTCTAAGGGTGGGCGGACTGACCTCTCAGTCCTCTCAGTCCGCGCGGCTAGGGTAGTCTCCTTGGTCTGACCGCCTAGGTCGCACAGCAGCCGCTCGTTCTACAGGGGCTGCAGACGTCTTCCTCAGTCCGCCCCTGCAGGCCACGCGGTTAGATCAGATAACAGTGTGGTGGTTCATTCTTCCTCTCAGGTGCGAACTACTCAACTGAGTGGCGGACTCGAATTCCTATCTGTCCAGACCGCTCGTTAGATGCTCAGCCAGAGGCGGCGACCTGCTTCTTCTATTCGACAGAAGGTGGAGGACTCAGTCTTCAGTCCGCCTAAGGCAGGCGGACTTGCTCCTCCCACCAGCTCTCCAACCCTCACATCCAAACGACAACCAACTCTCCTGTCTGCCAGCTGTAGGTGGACTCGATCTCAGTCCGACAGGTCACCTACCTCATGCAGCGACAAGCCTCCAGTCAGCAGTGGCAACCTTCCTCCAAGCCTCCAGTCAGTAGTACGCGACCTGGACTATTCAGTCCGCTAGGTCGCCAATCCTCTTACCCAAGCAAAGGATGCCACTCGCAGGCAGCCTGCTCAACCCGTCCGCCGCGAGTTAGGCGGGCTCGTTGCGCAATCCCTCAGATGAACCCCAGCTCGGTAGCTGGCGATCTGCCTCCTCTCTACAACGGGCTGGGAGGGCTCGTTCTGCAGTCCACCAGCTAGCCCTCCAGTTTCCCGGTGTCTGCTTCTACCCAGAAGCGGGCAGACTCCTCCTCAGCTCGCACAGCCTAGCGCGAGCTCGCTCAGTGGCAGGGGCGGACTCATCCCAGTCCGCCAACAACAAGACCAGCTTAAAACAAGTCCTAGACCGCGCGGCCTGGCGCGGACTCCGCGGACTCACCATCGTACTCGCACAGCTTACCGGCTCACCGAGGGTGACGTTAACAAGACCGTTACCTCCTCGGGCCTATAAATAGAACCCCATACCTCTCATTCAAGAGTCACAGAGGAGTGGACAAGGTCCAGACATCAAGTCCTGCAGACTCCAGTTCTCAGTCCGCGCGACCTCCAGTTTCTTCTCCAAGTTTGATCAAGCAGTCCGCCATGCTTAGTCTAAGCGAGCTCCTTGATTAGCTGACCGCGCGGTCTGCCGACCTCTCTGGTCAGTCCGCGCGGCCTCTGGTATTCTCCTCTCCTTAGCCGCTAGCTTCCCCCTTTGTACCCTTTATTCTGTTTTCTCTGGTAAAAGTGCAACCTCAAGGTGTAACTTCAATTATAATCAAAGGAAAGCCCGTCGCAAGAGTGGCATTCAGGCCGCGGCGGGCGAAGTCTGCTGTTGCCGCTGCAAGCGACCCTCTCTTCTGTTTTTCTCTCTATCTTCATACGCGACTCAGAGTAACCAGATGCCCAACAGTCTCTCCTCCCTTCACCGCTAATCCCCGCAAACTTCTCTCTTCACCTAGCTTGTGAGACCGAACAACCCGTTAACTAGGCGATGTCGCATTTCGCGCATCAACAATTAACACACGACCTTCATATCCTGAGCAGTTGATGAACAACAGTTGCAATGAAGACATGAGATTAAGCTCAGAGCGTACGTTAACTTCAAACAACCATAATTTTTGATCCGAGTGTCCGATTTAAGAAATTCAAAGCTTTTCGGTATCGGCTTAAGGAGATCTGCCCCCCGGCGTATAGGGATTTTCCATCAAAAAGATCTCGAGCACACCTAATCATTCGGAAGTGTCCATCTCAAGTAGCGACTACAATCTCCTACTATCTAAGGAGCTCACATCTCTCATCGCAAGCTTCATAAGGTAAGCATGAATGCTTATCCCCATATACCAAATGGACTAACATATTTTGCAGGAGAAGAACAAGTTTCCTCTCCCTTCACACCTCATATCCTAAGAGAAGTTGTCCCATATGATTTCAAAGAGCCTCGTCTGCCAGTCTACTCGGGGACGAGCGATCCAGTTTCTCACTTACAAGCTTTTGAATCGATTGTTTCATTAAAAGCTCTATCAGATGGAATCAAATGCAAGCTCTTCATCATATCCTTTGGTGCTCAAGTGTTGGACTGGTTCTACTACCTACCGCCTCAGTAAATAACTTGCTTCAATGATCTTCAAAGAGAATTCCTCTCAAGGTTTGGAACCTTTAGGAAGAGAAAGAAAGACGTAGGAGCTCTTTTTCAGATAAAGCAAGGAGACGACGAGTCTTATGCTCACTTCATCGATCGATTCCAGAAGGAAACTCTTGACATTGTTAATATTGATCAAGACTTCTATAAAGTTGCTTTCATAAGCGGACTTCGGCAAGGTCCTCTTAAATTCAAAGTCACTACAAAAATGCCCGACACCTATGGGGATCTTATTGATTTTGCAAATCGGTTCGTTGGAGCTGAAGCCATGAATTATGGCTATATATCTCGTCTGAATCAGATGGCTCAAGCACCAGAGAAGTTCTCACCTCATTAGCTGGACGATGGACCTATTCACAATTATTTACCTCTTAATCATAACAACAACCTATTACAATATGATCAAGATCCTAATCTCCCGGTATCTCGACATATATGTTATGATCGTGTGAATTCATCTACATCTCAATCAAAGCATTCAGAATCAAGTCTTGATATCTCTGGTACATCAATTCAAATTTATGACAATGAGCATCATGCTTCTCGCCAATACAAGCAAGCTGAACCTAAAAGGAAGTATACAAGCTTGACTATTTCTCTGGAATAAGTTCTTCAAATTATTCAGCAAGAGCCGAATTTCATATGGCCTTCTTTCCTGCGACCTGGTCGGAGATGTCACAAGGATTTATTCTGTCAATACCACGTGTGTGGGTCACGATACAGAGAAATGTCGAGCTCTTTATAATCTCGTCGAGAAATTGCTGAAAGAAGGAAAGTTGCAAGAGTATATTTCTTGAAAGCATCATTGTAAAGCCCTCTTTTGCAGCGTCGAGTTCTTACTCTCAAATTATTAGTGGTAAAATTTGTTTTACCAAAGCATTTATTGCTTCATTGTCTCGCTTGATTGAACCTATTTTGGAAACGTTCGACAATTAAACTCACTTCATGTGGTAGCCATATTTCCAAAGAGGCAATCAAGCCTGCTTTCTACTGGTTGATTTGGAAAATAGAACTTCTTACAGCAATAAACCCACTTCATGTGGTCGCTTAAAAGTTCTTTGCGACAATAAAACCCACTTTTCAAGTGGTCGCCCATTTTCCAAAGTGACAACCAAGTCTGCTTTTCAATTGTTTAAGGAAATGTGTGGCAATTAAACCCACTTTATGTGGTAGCCCTATTTCCAGTTCGGCGTCAGATTCATTTCTTGTGATAGCATTTCATAGAGCAGTCAAATTCACTTCCTAGTGGTAGCCCAAAAGCTTCTCCAAGCAATCATGTCCACTTCGCGTGGCTGCTTGTGATTTCTTATATATTCTATCCGTTGAACGATTGATTATGCTTATTCTTGTCATCTACTACTCAATCAAGGAATCTATTTCTATTTATTGATAAGCTATGCTATTGAAGTCTAATCAAGATGTTTCCATCTGGCTGATCTAGATTTCATGTATAAAACATCATACTTGATCACGCGAGACAATCAATATCGCGGTTTGATCTTTGTTCAGTTAATAGCAGAGTTTGCCGGGTATCTCTTCTGCTATCCAATTATATCTTATCATATCAGCAGTCAACATTCGCAAGTTTCACCCAGGTACTTGCGACTTAGTTTTCTTTCTTCTATATCTGTTGCTTACTCTTCTTTTGCAGAGATTAACAGATATTAGCAAGTTCTTTTCAAGTACTTGCACCTTACTTTTCTATCATATCTGCTGCTTACTCTTCTTTTGCAGAGATTAGCAGATATTAGCAAGTTCTCTTCAGGTACTTGCACCTTACTTTTCTATCATATCTGCTGCTTACTCTTCTTTTGCAGAGATTAACAGATATTAGCAAGTTCTCTTCAGGTACTTGCACCTTACTTTTCTATCATATCTGCTGCTTACTCTTCTCTTGCAGAGATTAGCAGAGATTAGCAAGTTCCTTTCAGGTACTTGCAACTCGGTTTTATTTCATATCTGCCACTCATTCTTCCTTTTGTAGAAGATAACAAGTGCTTGCAAGCCTCATTCAGGTACTTGCGAGTTATCATTCTTCGGTGCTTTCCTCTCATCTTTGTTTTGCAGTGCTCATTGGAAGACATTCACATTATCTTCATTTTACAAAGCAACTCAGGTACACTCAAGACGTACCTCTTTTCGCTTGCATTAACTTTTCCATCGCAGGAAAAAACAGGCATTAGCAAACTTTTTTCTGAGGAGAGACATCAGATTCCATCTCTCCTTACCCCTTCCTTTTCCTTTTCTCGTGGGAAGGATCACGATTTTCGTTGGTCTTCTACTTTTTCGAAGTTCTCTTCAGAACATGAAAAAGTGTGGGGATTATGTTAACCCCGAAATCGGCGATCCCTCCTAAGGTAGCCAGCTCGCAAGTTGCGGCCTGCTCTAGGAGGTCGCGGCCTGCTCTAGGAGGTCGCGACCTGTCAGCCTTTCCTTCTAAGGGTGGGCGGACTGACCTCTCAGTCTGCTCAGTCCACGCGGCTAGGGCGGTCTCCCTGGTCTGACCGCCCAGGTTGCGCAGCAGCCGCTCGTTTTGCAGGGGCTGCGGACTGCTTCCTCAGTCCGCCCCTGCAGGCCGCGCAGTTAGATCAGATAACCGTGTGGTGGTTCATTCTTCCTCTCAGGTGCGAACTACTCAACTGAGTGGCGGACTCAAATTCCTATCCATCCAGACCGCTCGCTAGATGCTCAGCCAGAGGAGGCGACCTGCTCCTTCTATTCGGCAGAAGGTGGAGGACTCAGCCTTCAGTCCGCCTAAGGGAGGCAGAATCGCTCCTCCCACCAGCTCTCCAACCCGCACATCCAGATGGCAACCAGCTCTCCTATCCGCCAGCTTTAGGCGGACTCGATCTTAGTCCGACAGGTCATCTACCTCATGCAGCGACAAGCCTCCAGTCAGTAGTGACGACCTGCCTCCAAGACTCCAGTCAGCAGTACGCGACTTGGACTATTCAGTCCGCCAGGTCGCCAACCCTTGTCCCCAAGCAAAGGATGCCACCTACAGGCAGCCTGCTCAACCCGTCCGCCGCGAGTTAGGCGGGCTCATTGCGCAGTCCGCCAGATGAACCCCAGCTCACCAGCCGGTGATCTGTCTCCTCTCTACAACGGGCTGGGCAGACTCATTCTGCAGTCCGCCAGCTAGCCCTCCAGTTTCCCGGTGTCCGCTTCTACCCAACAGTGGGCAGACTCCTCCTCAGCTCGCACAGCCCAGCGCGAGCTCGCTTAGCGGTAGGGGCGGACTCATCCCAGTCTGCAAACAGCAAGACCAACTTTAGACAAGTCCTAGACCGCGCGGCCTGGCGCGGACTCCGCGGACTCAGCATCGTACTCGCACAGCTTACCGGGTCACCGGGGGTGATGTTACCAAGACTGTTACCTCCTCGGGCTTATAAATAGACACCCATACCTCTCATTTAAGAGATACAGAGGAGTGGACAAGGTCCAGGCATCAAGTCCTGCGAACTCCAGTTCTCAGTCCACGCGACCTCCAATTTCTTCTCCAAGTTTGATCAAGCAGTCTGCCCTGCTTAGTCCAAGCGAGCTCCTTGATAAGCTAACCGCGCGGTCTGCCACCTCTCTGGTTAGTCCGCGCGGCCTCTGGCATTCTCCTCTCCTTAGCCGCCAGCTTCCCCCTTTGTACCCTTTATTCTGTTTTCTCTGGTAAAAGTGCAACCTCAAGCTGTGACTTCAATTATAATCAAAGGAAAGTCCATCACAAGAGTGGAATTCAGGCCGCGGCGGGCAAAGTCTGTTGTTGCCGCTGCAAGAGGCCCTCTCTTCTGTTTTTCTCTCTATCTTCATATGCGACTCAGAGTAACCAGCTGCCCAGTAGTCTCTCCTCCCTTCACCGTTAATCCCCGCAACCTTCTCTCTTCACCTAGCTTGTGAGACCGAACAACCCGTTAACTAGGCAGTGTCACATTTCGTGCATCAACACGAGGTAGACTTCACGCACTTCAAAATGTTCTTTGTCTCCAATAGATAAGGCTTCCGCGGCTCCGCCATATATCGATTTACTCGGCTCACAACATAAACAATATCCGGCCTTGTAATCTTCAAATATATGAGACTCCCCACGAGAGCTCGGAACACCAAGGGATCTAGAAGAACCCTTCCCTCATAATGCTGAAGCTTTAGACCGACCTCCAGAGGAGTAGAGCTACTCTTCCCATCCCGTATACCAAATTGCTTCACAATTCTCTCCGTATAGCCCTTTTGGGAAACGAGCACGCCGCTCTTCTTCCTCTCAACCTTGAATCCAAGAAAATGGTGGAGCTCCCCATGGTCCTTCATCTCAAACCTGATAGCAAGCTCAACCCTGAGCCTTGCTACCTCTTCCTCCGAGTTCCCGGTGACTATCATATCGTCAATATACAACAGTACTACGTCTGAAGCCCCCCTCTTCTTAACAAACAGACTTGAATCTTATTTTGAAGCGAAGTATCAGTAGAACTAGATGCATTCTGCGATCTTCCCATACCATGCCCTAGGTGCCTGCTTCTGAGCATAGAGGGACTTATTCGATTTACATACATGTCATAGATGTTCTTCAGATACATATTCAGGTGGTTGCACCATGAAGATGTCCTTGTCAATCTCGTCATAAAGGAAAACATTCTTTACATCAAGTTACCAAATCCTCCGCCCTTGACAAGCCGCCAAAGAAATCACCACCTGAACTGAAGTCATCTTGACCATCAGACTAAATGCCTCTTCATAATCATCCCCGTACTGCTGTGAGAACCCCCAAGCTACAAAGCGAGCATTGTACCACTTGATGCTGCCGTCAGCCTTCTTTTTCAGCTTGTAAATCCACTTGCATGTCATAGGAGTGATGCCTTCGACCTTGGGAACAAGGCCCCAAATCTCATTCTTCCTGAGGGCATTTATCTCCTTATCCATACCATCTTCCCACTCCTTAATTCCAGTGACATTTTCAAATGACTCCTGCTCATCCAAGGGACCTGTGAAGAAACATGAGACAAAACTCACCATGTTCCTGTCCCTATATTGAGTCGGTGGAATAATGGTCCTTTTGGACCTCCGTAAGGCTTGGATCTGATCCACCACTTCTGCTGCTTCTTATGAACTAGATGTAATATCCCCCCAAACCTTTGCCCGGGTCGGACCGGAGGGGATCTTACTGCCCAAGACATCCACCCAGTGCTCCTTAAGGGGTAATAACCTACTCTGCTAAGCAGTAGTTGGCCGCCTTGCTCGGCTTAAATCACCACATTCATATCACATCACAGAGTATTGCGGAAGCATTAACAGGAACCACAACAAATATATATAACCATATATATTTAACAAAAATAACAAAATGCCGTAGTCACAGTTTATACATGAAGCCCGTAGGCTATACAGTACTACTGTAACACCCCGAAACTCAAAAGAGGGATGGGTGACGTTTTAAGCCAAGCCTGGGTTTTTGAGCAGGTGTCACGGGCGTGACACGGGCATGTCACGGGCGTGTCATGGGCGTGACACGGGAGTGTCACGGGCGTGATACGGGCGTGTTCGGCCACGGGTCATGTGGTCGACGTTTTGACGGTCGGCGATCGTCGAGTTGAGGTACACGGCCTGGGACACGGGCGTGTCCCAGGGCGTATCACGCTAGGTAGTTTTATGAGTAATGCACACGGGCGATGACACGGGCACAGACACGGGCATGTCACAGGTGACACGGGCGTGCCGGGTGTCGTGTCGCAGGCCGTGTCCTCCTCGGGAAACAAGTGTTGGTAGTTGCACACGGGGCGTGACACGGGTCGTGACATAGTCGTGTCTCATGCGACACGGGCGTGTCGGAGTCTATGTCGAATACCATGTGCTGGTTTTCGCATCGGTCGAGACGACGAATGGGCGACACGGCCCTGGACACGGGCGTGTCGCAGGCCGTGTTCGGCCCAGATTTTGTAAAATTGGGCTGAATCGCAGCCGTTCGATTTCTTGATTTGGGATCCGACGGCTTAGGGCTGTTGCTGGTATGTTATATCCGAGGAATAGGGTTTGAAACCCTTATTTTCATCCAAGCCTTCTCTTTCTAAAACCTAGAGAGAAGGGAGAGCAAGGAGGAGGAAGAAGGCCAAGATCCGGTCACCGGCGGAGCTTCGGAGCTCCAAATCACGATCCGAGTCCGGATCCGCGAAGGCGAGGCCGATACGGTGCTTTCCATCCTACTAGATCGTCATGGCACCGAGGAAAAGCGCAAGGGTAACGATTCTCTTCTTGAGCATGTGAAGCACTTCTTCCTTTGCATGGGAAAACCCCTCTCCCGCGAGTGTGCGGCGAGATTGTGGTATTCCTTGGGGTAGATATATAAAGTCCCCCTTGTTAGAGTCCGGAATCGTAGTATGGACATAGGCATGATGTGTGAAGCCTACCTGGACGTGTTGGTCTGAATCAGTGATGATTTGCTATGCATTTTTAGCCGGAGAAGACTTCAAGGGTTTTGATTGTTTTCGGGTTGCTATGCGGTAGAATGCATCAGGGAATCTGGGGGATTAACCCCGAGGTGCACCCGGAAATCTGGAAAGAAACGCATTTCTATCATACCGGTGGCCTGGGAGCCAACCGGGTACATAGCGGGGCTATGTACCGTGTTTGAACGATATTTGGGATTGGGGAAGCTTAGTCCGCGTCAAAGGCCAAATGTCAACGGCGGGGTGAGCAACGGGCTGGTTGACCCCTACCCGCTCCATCTGCTCGGTTAAAGAGACCTAAAGTTTTACGTGGGACTTACCGAGGTTTGGAGATCGAGTCTAGGCTACGGCTGAAAGGACTAAATGCTCACGAGGTTGCCACCCTGGGGGTGGTGGCGGAGTCAAGGACCGGACGGGGTTCGGACTGGCCCGCCGAGTAAGTGCCCTGAGAGCACGGGGTGTACGGCCGTGTGAGCGTGCACCTGTGATGTGATGCTTATTTCGTTATGTTGCTTGTTTTGCTAACAAGTGTAGGGAAGAAGCTTTGCCGCCCCGGTTTGGGGGCGGAATAGTTATAATTTGGTCAGCATAGCTGACCGTTGCATTTGTTTACCACCGTGCGGTGGATTGTTGCTTGCAGGTGCTGCGGAGCCGAGAGGTAAATAGCGGGCTAAAGCCCGAGTTGCTGTGCCGGCCCTCGAAGGCCAAGTTTTGAGTGTTTTCCTTTTTTGTACTCATGTGTGACTGGCCTGCGTGCCGAAGTTTGGAAGACACTTTTTATTAAACAAACTCTTGTAAGTCTATAAGGCCATTATTCGTGTATTAAACATTCCTTTGTTTTTGGTTTAGTGGACATTCATGTTAGCAGGGTTCTTAATTGTGCAACTTAATAATTGCTTCCGCTAGGTGCTGTATAGGACGTTGTGATTGGTTGAATGGTTTCAATGCGTAACCAACCGGTCTGTCCGTAGTATATGGCGTCGGGCCCCGGCCGGACCTACTGTTATATACTATGTGACGGATAGGGGTGTTACAAATTAGTATCAGAATACTGGTTTCGGTCAAGCATAAATGAATTCGTGGACGAATTCACTTTAAGGGGTGGTGAGCACATGTGTGTGCGTCATCGTTATAACATGAAAAGAACCCATGAATGTCCATTTAGGAATGAAAATACACATGTTTGAGGAACTGCGTGTTCCTATAATTGCTTTTTGCAATTTTGTTCAGTCACTTATTGTGTTTTGAACGGTTATAGGTGTCCGAAAGTGGAGCGTGGCAGTCTGAACACACGTTTGCTGAGCAAAGTACTGTACCAAGTAACGTTCCTGAGACCCCTACGTCTTTGGAAACCATAAGAAGGGTTGTTGAAGCGGTGTTCGCTGTGACCAACGCACAACATGGGAGTAATGTGCAACCCTTTGTCCCTGAGTTGGCCCCAACATCGGGCGGTATGTTGGAGCAAAGGACATTTGGAGGGCAATTAGGGCAGCAGATGAACATGACTATGGTGCAGGGAGCGCATTCAGTTGACGCATATTTGCAGACGTTCCTAATGATAAGGCGCTACCCAGGCTTTGAATGGGAAAGCGAGCAATCTATGGTTGATATATTTTATAACGGTCTGCGCAGCGAGTTGCGTATCCTACTGCTAGGACCAAAGTTATTGGGATTCCGAGCTTTGGTGGAGTCGGCTAGAGCTTTGGAGGTGGAGTTGGGGAAAACTCACCAAGTACCAGTGAATAGGGTACCAAACCCTACAGATCCTATAAGGACTATCTATCGAAAGATGCCGAGAAAAGAGGCTAGGTCATCTACTACCCGAACTACCCTCAATTGTTATTCTTGTGGCAATAAAGGGCACCTCGCCAGAGATTGTTGGGAGAGTGCTCAGAAGACAAGGAAAGTTTTGGCAGGAGAAGTTGAAGCCTCTGGTGTAAAGGAAACGATGTTCAAAATGCCAACCTCAAAATCGGGATACCGTAGGTGGCATAAGAAGGCAAGGAGGTCGGGTCTAGTCCCTTCCTCTAGCACATCCGGAGCAACTACAGTTCAAACCCCGGATGTATGCTTTGTTTGTGGAAAGCCGGGGCACTATGCCCGGGATTGTCGAAGTGGACGCCTAATGTCCGAAAAGAAGTCGGGGGAGATATCTGTAGAGAAAGGCAAGGCGGTGGCGTCCACCGCATCGCTGTTTACTTCGGCCCGACCGGGAGTGAACATCCTTGGCCAGCAGGAGGCCATGTGGCCGATCGTCGGGATGTCAGGTATGGTTCTTCTTGTTAGCAAACTAATTCCTTATACCGGATACCTTATGCGTGGTAACATAGAACTGGAAGTTCTAGGCTTTGTTTTGGAATATTGGTAATCCGGAGAGAGCATAATTTCGATACGGGAACTTCGCATTCCTATTATTCGAAGAATCTGTATCGCGCATCGGAGTTTTCCCTTCGATGGTAAAGGAACAATTCGGATGGGTTATTGCCCAGTGGTCGTCCAATGCGCGCGGAGATACAGTCTGGGCGGTAAGAGTCTTTTTGAAAGTCAAGGATTCGACTTGCTAGCATCGCTGTTGCCGCTAGTAGAGTTCGACGTCATATTTGGTATTGACTGGCTTTCGGGGCAGAGGGCTTTTATCGTTTGCAACCGTAAAGAGACCTAGCTGGGTGTTGGGCAGGAGACAACGTTTGCGGAACCAAAGGGATCGAGCAGGACGCTGACTTCTGCCCTCTCGGTGGTCAAGACAGTTTGTGCTGGTGCAAAGCTGTTCTTCACGTTAGTGGAGGCTGAAACGCCTAAGTCCACTCTGGGTAGTAGCCCAGTGGTTTGTGAGTATCCCGATGTGTTCCCGAACAATCTCCCTGGAGCCCCACCGTAGTGAGAGATCGATGTCACGATTGAGTTGTGCCAGGTGCCAAACCTGTGTCACGCTATCCTTATAGGCTGATGCCTAAGGTGATAGCAGCGTTAAAGGTTCAACTAGAAAAGTTGATGGAGCAAGGGTATGTGCGTCCAAGCTCGTTGCCTTGGAGCGCACCGGCCCTCTTTACTCAGAAGAAGGACGGGAGATTACAATTTTGTATCTGTTGCAGAGAGCTGTATAAGTTGGCAGAAATAGGTCAAGTAATCGATCCAAATGATCGATGATCTTCTGATCAGTTAGTCGGGTATTCGGTGGACTCAGTGGTGGATCGTAAGTCCGGTTACCCTCATCTGAGAATAAGGGTAAGTGTTATCGCTAAGGCGGTGCTAAGCACGAGTGATGAGCAATCCGAGTCGACGATCGTGCTGTCTTGGCAGTCAAGTGTGGCATCAGTGTTCATAGACCGGATGAACAGAACGTTCATGGAGTACCTAGTCCATTTCGGGATCGTCTTCATCGACGACACTTTGGGGGTAATTATAGTGTGAAGGGTATCGCTTCTGAATATCTACTCTTGGTTTTGTGGACGCTAAGACGGAACCATGTATACACCAAGTTCGCCGAGCACGAGTCTTGGGTTATCCTCGTAGCGCTTCTCGGTCCTATAGTTGGTAGAGTGAGAGCGTGTGGGTCCAGCGTTGTTAGTCGCAATACGAGGGTGGCCTGTGTGCCTCGGTAGCGAAAGTCCCGAGTTTCTGGTGTGGTCGGCTACCATAGGCGCTTCGTACAGGACTTCTCGCTGATAGATTTACCCCTCGCAACATTGTCAAGGAAAAGTTTAAAAGGTTATTTGATGTGCGAGTGCGCCCAAACTTTGAAAGGTTAAAGAGTTGGTCAACCACGATGCCAGCGTTAAGTTCGCCGAGTTGAACCAAAAGCCGTGAGATCTACGCCACTGCCTTGGGCAGTGGATTGGACTGCGTGCTGCTGTAGCGTGGTAATGTTATGGCTTATGGCTCGCATTAGCTGAAATAACACGAGGGGAATTGCCCGGTCCGCCGTCTTGAGTTAGCGGCCGTGTGTTTTGCGCTTAAGCTGTGGAGGCATTATTCGTACGGCGCATAAGTCGATGTTTGTACCGATCATAGGAGACTGGTATATCGGATGGATCTAAAGGGGTCGGAATTTGAGGCAGCAAAAATGGATGGAGTCCCTGGGGGACTATACGTCTGAAAGTTATTTTGTGCTTGTTGTAAGGCAATGTGTTGCGGATGCGTTGAGACGCAGGGCTTCCGCCCAAGCCAACTAGCTGTAGGTTCATGTTGAGGGCTTGAACCGGGAGTTGGAGATGTTAGCTATCTCTTGCGTTGAAAAGCAGACTAGCGTCAAAGCGTAATTGAGCTGTTCGGAAGGCCAGTATGGCCTGGCTGATCGTATTTGACAGATTATGGTTTGAGAAGCAGCATGAAGGAAATCATGAATACATCTTCGATGGGTCAAAGTCCCA
The DNA here is from genome assembly GCA_039513925.1 of Platanthera zijinensis. Classification (NCBI taxonomy): domain Eukaryota; kingdom Viridiplantae; phylum Streptophyta; class Magnoliopsida; order Asparagales; family Orchidaceae; genus Platanthera; species Platanthera zijinensis. Next base: position 176,374,368 of record CM077091.1, read on the forward strand.
AATCGACGATTGAAGGTGGGCTACCAAGGAAAGACAACCGTTTGTGCGACCCAAGCATGGGCAATTGATGGGTGGAGTTGTGGTATGCTATACCAAGTACTCAACTCGCTTAGAAGGCACAAGTTGTGCTGATTTCTGTAGAAGTGCTCTGGTGGCCAGAACTCTAGAAGGTCGTGGCACTATGTGTGGCAAAAGGCCAGCCTTGCACCTTAGTGAAGGCAGAGTGCCAAGTGCCGGGGGATTCTTGAATCCTTGCCTAGTTCGGAATAGAAATTCGACTTGACTGTGTGCGTGGTTTGCCAAAGTCACAGTGGGGAAGCGATGCCGTGTGGGTGGTCGTAATTGTGTTGACTTTAGGGTCGCACTTCATTCCGCATAGGAAGGGTAATTCGGCGGAGTAACTGGCAAATGTTTTTTTTGGATAACATAGTTAGACTGCATGGTGTGCCCCGCAACATCGTGAGCAATCGAGGTGAGCATTCTACGTCCAATGATTGGAGGTGTTTACAGAAAGTGCTGGAGACTAAGTTGTAGTTTTGTCCAGTCTGATAGTTTAACTTTCAAGGAAGCCTAAACACCTAGAGGGGGGGGGGGGTGAATAGGTTCTGCTTTTCTTATAAAAACTTTTAGGCAGAATTCAATTCAATAGCTAACACAATAAGTACAGCAATCACAGAAAATAAAGACTCACAGATTGCACAATGTTTTATAGTGGTTCCCCAAGGTCTGGGTACATCCACTTTCCCCCTTCACCTATCTAGCAGTATGCTAGATTCGGCCAAACTTCCACTTATCTCAGATCAACAGATCCTACAACTCAGAACCCAACTGGTTCCTACAACTCAGGCACAACTGCCCTACCTCAGCCTTGCCCCAAGGCCTACAACTCAGAGAATATCCTTCTCCTACACTCAGGCAAACAGCCCTACCACTCAGAGTTCAACACTCCTACACTCAGCCTTTATAACATAGGCTTACAACTCAGATCTGTGTAAACAGATCCTACAGAAATATAGAAAAGATTATTAAACTATCTTGCCAAAGTTGAGAGAGAAAAGGCCAAGACAATTCTTGATCAGCTGATGCAATCAACTGTATCTGAGCTTTCTTCAAAGCTTCTTGAATAAGAACTTAGCTGAGTTGATTTCCAAACAGCTTCTTGAGAATCCACTGGTGGTTTCTTTCTTCTTCTTCAAATTCTGGCTTTATCTCTCTCTATCCAGCACTTTGAATGATTCTTCTGAATTCTGATTAGAACTCTTCTTTGATCTATCCTTAGATAGTCTTCTTAGATCTCCCGGAGAAGATCTTCTTAAGTGCCTATCACTTTCTTGAAATGAATTGGATCGTAATCCTTCTCAACTTTTTGATTCCCAACAATGTTTTTCAACAGTTTCTTTCTCCTTCTGAATCCGTCTATTTATAGACTTTCTTCATGGTAACCGGCTGATCCGGTTTCTAACCGTTTTCTGACAAGTCTGACAGCTTCAGTTAACTGGTGGCAATCCTCAGCTGTCAAGTCTCCAAACAAGTCCTGTGCCTTAGTCTTGAACCATAAGTTGTCGAGACAGTCTGTCAGAAAGTGTCGAGACCATCTGTTTGTTTGTGTCGACACAATTGACTTTGGTGTCGACACAGTCTTCAGTGATGTCGACTAAGTTGCCTTTGAGTCGACACAGCTCCTTCTGAAAATAACTTGGTCTTGACTCTTCAGTGTGTCGACACAAGTCCTGTGTGTCGACATAGTTGTTGTAGAATCATAACTTAGTAAGTGTCGACTTACTTCTTCTGTGTCGACACTTTTTCCCAGTGTAGTTGTAGACTAACTGCTATGTGTCGACACTGCTTCCCAGTGTTGTGTCGACTTACTTCTTCTGTGTCGACACTTTTTCCCAGTGTAGTTGTAGACTAACTGCTATGTGTCGACACTGCTTCCCAGTGTTGTGTCGACTTACTTCTTCTGTGTCGACACTTTTTCCCAGTGTAGTTGTAGACTAACTGCTATGTGTCGACACTGCTTCCCAGTGTTGTGTCGACTTACTTCTTCTGTGTCGACACTTTTTCCCAGTGTAGTTGTAGACTAACTGCTATGTGTCGACACTGCTTCCCAGTGTTGTGTCGACTTACTTCTTCTGTGTCGACACTTTTTCTTCTATGTGTCGACACTACTTCCTCTGTGTCGACACTTGGACTTAGAATTTTGCTGCATACTTTATCAATCCTTCACCTGCACATGTCAACTAAAAAGAAACATCAAATACACCTTGATGTATATCATTGAGCTAGGTTGGGCTTCTTCAAATCAGGTACACATTTTCCAATGTACCCAACAATCTCCCCCTATTTGGAGAAGTCATAACCCTTATAGCCAATGATATACACCAATTATAAACAGTACTAAATGATGATATATGATATGACAGGAATACTTAATATAAACAAAACATAAACAAAATAATCCATCACAGAATGCACATTATAATATGCCAAACAACATTTTGTTTATAACTGGGTAATGTTTGATTACATTGTTTTTCATTTAATGATTACATCACAACATTACAAAACAATATGAAGGAATTAAAAAAAACATAATCAGGATTGATCAGGCTCTTTAATGATAATCCCTTTTCCAGATTGAATTATAGCTGTCACAGGAGCTTCTGATGCTTCAGCTATCTTCTTTCCTTTTAGATCAGCTTTCTTCTGAGCTTCTTCCTTGATCCTTTGCCTTTCAAAGTAGTGAAAAGGCTTTGGAAAGTACTTGCTTGGCTCCTTAGCATCAGATGGCAGCCTCCCCAGCTTAGCTTTCCTTCTAAATTGGACTATTGCTTCCTGTCTTGCCTCATATTTCTGCCATTCTGTCTCATTGTACCACTTTCCTCTCTCATGAACTTTATCTTGTACAGCTTTCCATGCAGTGAGTATTATGTTCCTTGAAGTAGGACTCCACTGCTCATAATCTGGCTTAAGTACAGCCTGCTCTCTGAATCTTTTCTTTGCTAATAGAGCTTCTTGCTGTTCTTTCAGAATAGCCTCAGGCTTATCAACCTTTCCAAAGACAATATTAGTAACCTCCTTTGGAGGACTATACATTCCTTGAACTTTCTGATCAATCATGTCAAAATCTAGAGGGGGGTAAATGACTTGGGCAACCTCAGGTTGATTGCCTTCAAGTAGATTTGATTGTATTCCTGACTCAGCCACCATAGCATCATCACACAATGGGGGATATCCCAAAGTGGCTCGAATGCTATTGGTCACCCATTTGGAGTGCTCTGAGCCTGCATGAATTAGCATCCTCTCCCCCTTTATGGCTTCTCTAGATACATGATCTCTTAGATCTTCCTTTTGAAATCTTATTTGGCCATCCAAATAATTCACACCTTCTCTAAAAAATGGTTTTAACTTGTTAAGCTTTTCAGATATTTCTTTTTGAGAGGTTGAGATGGCAGTCTTAACAGAAGCAATGGCAGCTTGAAAATTCTTATCAAATTCTTCCCTTTCTTTGGCTCTATCTGCAGGCAGACCTGGACCAATCTTCTTTACTTCCTCAATGATCTCATTATGAGATTCAGTTAAATTATCATTCATTCTTAGCTGGTTTTCTAAAACATAGCTTTGCTTCAAAGCAATGTCATCCACCTTTGTAGTAATAGCCTCCTGTTGTTTAGCTAGATGAACCACAGCATTGCCACCCTTGTGGAAGCAATCTGTCATTTCCTTTTTATGCATGTTGACCTGAAACTGGATGGACTTTATATCCTGAGCTAAGTCAAACTGAAGTGACTTGCTATTTTCATCAACATACTTTTCCAGAGCCATCCTTTGTTCATCCAACTTTACTTGTAGATCTACCATAAATTTGTTGTAATCAAAGGCTGGAGATACTTGTAGAGGTGTGGTCTGTAAAGCCTGCTTATAATTCTTGCTTCTTCTCTTAAAGACAACAAGTTTTCTTTTCTTTGCCACCCTGGCATCTTCAGTTTCTGTTTCAGATGAAGTATCTACATGAATTCTTTCTTGAGGATGATGAATTGTATCTGTTCCAGGGGCCTGTTGCTCAGCTTCAACATCCACTGGTTCACCCTCAACCTGTGGCTCAACTTCAGCTTCCTGATCAATGTCCATACCTATGGACTTCTCAATATCTGGTCCACCTCCTACTTTATCAGCAGTAGTATCAATATCAGGGAATAACTCCTCCATAGTAAATTCCAGTTGAGCTGTAACTTCTGCAGCAGTTAAATCTTGAGACAAGTTTAACTGTGCATCCTCTTGTACTTGCACTTCAGTATTTGTAGTATCTGGAGTAGGAGTGGACACTAGCTCTCCCTGAACCTGTGCAGTAATAAGAATATGAGCAATGTCTTGTATAGTAAAATACATTAGCTCCCCCTATACCTGAGCAGGAGTAGATACCTTTGGAGCAGGAGTGGAAACTGGCTCCCCCTGCATCTGTGCTGGTGTTGACACTTCCTGGACTATAGATGAGGCAAGCTGTTCTTCAACCTGTGTCCTCAGTGGGTCTTCTTGTAATTGTTCAGATTCTTGATTTTGTGTAGGGGATTTCACAGGGGTGTCTGGCCTGCTCTCTTCAGGCACATCCTTGGACAGCACCCTATCCCACCTAGAGAACAATCTCATATCCATTCTTCTCATATGATTAATCTTACTCCCTTGCAGTTGCTGCATCACTTCAGGAATCACTCCAGTGAGGTACAGGCTCATGATCCTAGCCATGTTAGGCTTCTTGATTCCTTCTTTGATCTTGTCAAAGATCACTCCTGACCAATCAGTAGGAATAGTAAAAACAATCCTGGTCATCAGGCTGAACATATAGGCAGAAATCCTATCATGTCCACCTGTCTTGCAGAGGATTACTTTCCCAACTACTTCTGACAAGAACTTCCCTTGCTGATTCATACCCTTCCTGTTGAATGCAGCTCCAATCTTCAATCCTGAGTCCAGTCTACACCATTGAAGGGCTTCCCTTGTCTTAGATATAGGAACTTCCTCTTCATTCTCAACTACTTGCAATTGAAAGATCTTTCTTAAACTTCTTTGATTAATCTTCACCTTAGTCCCTTGAACAGTGGACTTAATCTTGAGGCCAGTCGAGTGGACTGATGCAGAGATAAAGAACTCGTGGACCTCCTTCTTCCAGATTTTAGTAGGTTCTGAGATGAGAAATTCTAACCCTGACTCGGAGAGGAGGGTGATAACTCCTTGAACATCTGGCGGCGCCTCTGCAAAGGCCTGGCGCACCAACTCATACCCTTCATTGATGTTATCTTCAATCCTTGGCGCCATCGTTTTGTCGAGAAAGCTTGAGAGAAGAGAGAAAGATAGACTGTCGACACAGGGTTTTAGTCTCGAAAACCTTGGAAGCGTGTCGACAGAATGAGTTTTTGACCTATTTATAGCCTCAGTTGAAAGAAGTTCAAAAGGCGCCAAAAACAGTCAAAATGTGTCGACACAGACGGAATGTGTCGATACAAACTTCTATGTCTCGACATTACTTCAGCCTACTATGTGTCGATACCAATTTGTGGTTATGTCGACACCTTAGATAGACAGAAATTCTGTGTCGACTCTAAGGATAAGTGTCGACACATATTCTGTAAGTGTCGACACCATTTTCCTGGTTGAGTCGACATTACATTTCTGGTTAAGTCGACAATATAACTCTCAAGTGTCGACACATATTCTCTGTGTCGACACAATATTTCTGTCTTGTCGACATACTTTCTCTGAGTTGACACATTACTACTGAATGTGTCGACACATTCTTACTTAGCCAATTTCTGTAACTTCAATGTGTCCTTTTTAACACTTGATTATGTTGTTATTACCTTTACTTACTTATATACCACTTCAATTGCATTGTTAATGATTTTGTTAATACATTAATCAATGGTTAACATACCTAATTCAATTTTGAATTTATTGAATTTGGTTTCATCTAAAGGCTTAGTAAATACATCTGCTATTTGATAATCTGTTTTTACAAATTCCAATGAGATGTCTCCTCTTTCTACATGTTCTCTAAGAAAATGGTATTTGATTTCTATATGCTTAGTTCTACTATGAAAAACTGGATTATTAGCAATAGAAATAGCACTCTTTGAATCACATAAAAGGGGTGTTCTACTTACCTGAATACCATAATCCTTAAGCTGATGCTGCATCCACAATAGCTGTGCACAGCAGCTTCCAGCAGCAACATACTCTGACTCAGCTGTGGAAATTGCCACACTGGTCTGCTTCTTACTACTCCAAGATATTAGTCTTCCTCCCAGGAATTGACAAGTACCTGTAGTACTCTTTCTATCCTCTCTACATCCTGCAAAATCTGCATCTGAATAGCCTGTTAGTAGAAAATCTCTATTCCTAGGGTACCAAAGACCTAGAGTAGGAGTGCCCTTTAGATATCTCAGAATCCTTTTGACTGCAGTATAATGAGATTCTTTAGGGCAGGCTTGGTACCTAGCACAGACACATGTTGCATACATAATGTCAGGTCTACTAGCAGTGAGATATAGTAGAGACCCAACTATTCCTCTATACAATGATTCATCAACAGGTTTACCTGTCTCATCTTTGCATATAGGCATACTAGTTCCCATAGGAGTTCTCATGGTGGAGGATGACTCCATATCATACTTCTTAATTAATTCTTTGGTGAACTTAGACTGGGATATGGACAATCCATCATCAGTCTGTCTTACTTGGAGTCCCAAGAAGAACTTAAGTTCTCCCATACTGCTCATCTCAAACTTCCCTTGCATAAGTTTGGCAAACTTTTTACAAAGGTTGTTTTCAGTAGATCCAAAGATTATGTCATCAACATAGATCTGGACTAAGATGATCTTTCCTTTGGATTCCCTAAGGAATAGAGTTTTGTCTATCTTTCCTCTTAAGAATTTATTCTCAATAAGGAAGGTAGACAGGGTTTCATACCAAGCCCTTGGAGCTTGTTTTAACCCATACAAAGCTTTCCTAAGCTTATACACATAATCAGGTTTAAGAGGATCTATAAAACCTGATGGCTGCTCTACATATACTTCTTCTTTAAGATCACCATTCAGAAATGCTGACTTCACATCCATTTGGTATACTTTGAAGTCTTGGTAGGCTGCATAGGCAAGGAACATTCTGATTGCCTCTAGCCTTGCTACTAGAGCAAAGGTTTGATCAAAGTCAATTCCTTCTTCCTGCCTGTATCCTTTTGCAACTAACCTTGCTTTATTCTTCAGTATTATCCCACTTTCATCTAGCTTGTTCCTATAGATCCACTTAGTGCCAATTATGTTGTGGCCTCTTGGTTTAGGAACAAGCTCCCAGACTTTACATCTTCTAAATTGATTCAGCTCCTCTTGCATAGCATCAATCCAGTGCTGGTCTTGGATAACTTCTTCAAACTTCTTAGGTTTCATCTGGGACAAGAAACTTGAATGCAAAACTGTGCTTTGATTTCTGCTTCTAGTTTGCACTCCTTGTCTTGGATCACCAATTATCTGATCAGTTGGATGATCTCTTAGATATCTTATAGCTGGAGGAAGATTCCCTTCAGGTTGAGCATCTCCAGCTTCTTCATTCTGCTGAGCCTCTTGGTTTTCATCAGTTTCCATTATCTCTTGTACTCCCCCTGGACAGCAGCCTTCATTTTCCAATGCTCCATCTTCCTTTGAAGCTTCAGCAATGGAGAGCTTGTCCATCTTCTTGCTTATACCTGTTGAGTCATTTGATCTACAAGACAACTCACAATTGATTAATCTTGTTTCATCAAATACAACATGCACAGATTCTTCAATAACTTGAGTAGTTAAGTTGAAGACTCTATAGGCCTTACTATTTGTGCTGTACCCAACAAATATTCCATCCTGGGATTTGGCAGCAAACTTAGTCAAATATGACTTGCCATTGTTAAGTATATAGCACTTGCAACCAAAGATCCTAAAATAGGATAGATTTGGTTTTCTGCCTTTCACAATCTCATAGGGAGTCTTTCTGTGGCTTTTGGTGATAGAAGCCCTATTGATGACATGACAAGCAGTGTTAACTGCCTCAGCCCAAAAATATTCTGGGAGAGAGGTGTCACTCAATAGAGTTCTACCAGCTTCAATTAATGTTCTATTCTTTCTTTCAGCAATTCCATTTTGCTGAGGTGTTCTTGGTGAGGAGAACTCTTGGAAAATCCCAAAGTCTTTACACAAATTTGTTATGCTTTCAGAATAAAACTCAGTACCATGATCACTTCTGATTTTGACCACTGTACTATTCAGTTCATTCTGAATTTGCTTTACAAAATTAAGTAGTACACTTGGGGTTTCAGATTTTTGTCTTAGAAAGAACACCCATGTAAATCTAGAATAGTCATCTACAACCACAAAAGTGTAGACCTTCCTACCTAGACTATGAACTGGCATAGGACCAAAAAGATCCATATGCAAGAGGTATAAGCACCTCACAGAATCCTTGTTTTCAAGGCTTTGAAATGAGGATTTTGTCTGCTTGCCCTTTTGACAAGCTGAGCATATCCCTTCCTTTATACACTTAACTTGAGGCCCATTCCTCACTAGTTCTTTACTAATGAGTTGGCCAATTGTCTTGTAGTTTAGATGAGCCAATCTCTTGTGCCACTTAACACAATGGGAAGCATTGTCATCAGCTACAAGACAAATGGGGGAAGCCTTATTTTCACACTCAAAATTAAGGCAATATACATTTCTCTTTCTATACCCAGTCAAAATGATCTCTTGATCACTTGACCTTTTGATATGACATCCATCCTTACCAAATGAAATGTCATATCCTAGATCACTCAGCTGGCTTATGCTTATTAGATTATGTTTCAAACCTTTTACATAGGCCACTTGGGTGATAGTAATTAGGTTAGAAGAAATGTTACCAAACCCTTTGATGACTCCTTTTTCAGATCCACCAAAGATCACTTTATGTCCATCTTTGACAGATGAATACTCCTTCAGCAGCCCCTTTGTTCCAGTCATGTGCCTGGAACAACCACTATCCAAGTACCATATAGGGGCATGGTTACTTGGATTCACCTGCAATACAGAATTACTTATCCTTAGAACCCAAGTAAGTCTTGGGTCCTTGGTTCAGGTTAGCATTAATAAAGTTATCATAACCTCTTCTAACAGGTAGACTCTTATTCTTTAAAACACTTGTGTTATACCAGCAGTCCAATGCAAAATGGCCCCTCTTGCCACAACACCAACATTCAAACTTATTGTATCTAGATCTAGATACATCCTTGTCAGAAGAATTTCTGTTCATTGCTGGTGCTGTTGCAACTTCACCTACTGATTTCTTAAAACCATTGGGTTTATGACCATAGGTAGGCCTGCTTGCCTTAACACCCTTGTTCTTCAGAACATTTGTCTTAATATGACCTTGAATGTCTTCATGATCATATATGTTAGAAGGCACTTTCTCCTTACTAAACTTTATGGGGACTGAAAGGTTTAGTGGCTGAATAGGGGCTTTGCCTTTCCTCTTGAATCTGCCAGCCCTGGAGTTACCTTTAAATCCTAATCCAGCCTTACCCTTCTGAGTGACAAATTCATCTATCAAGGGTAAGACATATTTTGGCTTAGAGTAACTAGCCACTAAATCCCTTTCAATTCTAAGTCTGGCCTCCAGACTCTTTACTTGATCATTAGTATAATTAATTGTGCCCATCTGAATAATAGTTATATTCTTCAGATTGGCAATTTCATTTAATTTTTGATCAAGGACTTTTTCTAACTCAGTTGTTGCTACCCTTAGTTCAGCAATTTCCTGAGCCTGTGTTTTAACCAGGTTCTTGCTTTTCTTAAGGGCCTGCAACAAGTCCCCATACTTGTCTATCAATTGATAGACATCTCCTTCAGATCCAGATGCATCTTCATCACTTGATGCAGATGTAGCTGATTCTTCACTTGTACTACAAACAGATGTACAGGAAGGACAGTTTACCTCATTAGGACCATACTGATTCTGGCATATGTCCTCTTCTGATCTTGTCATCAAACCCATGCATTGATGTTCATTGATGGAGTCTAGCAACTGCATAAACTCTTCTTCCTCAGATGCAGCATATAGTCCAATATATGCTTCAGCTTCAGATCCTGATTCTGAAGTTGACTGGTCTGACAGACTTTTATCTTTCTTTGCTACAAAGGATTTCTCCTTCTTGCCTTTCTGATAAGTCTTCTTCTTTTCTGAAGATTCCTTCCTTTTGTCAGGACAATCAGCCACTACATGTCTAGGCCTATTGCAACAATAGCAGACAATCTTTGAAGTAGTGGCTTTGCTGGGCTTTGATCTGCTTTTCTCTTTCCTTGATGACCTTCTCTTCTGATAATAGTCATCAACTCGCTGTGATGTGGAAGGCCTAGACTTCCATTGCTTCTTTTTCAAGAACCTTTGGAATTGCCTTGTAAATGCAGCAAAGTCTGCATCTGAATCACAGCTTTCTGAACCCTTATCTGAATTTTCAGAACTATCTTCTTCAACTTCTTTAGGAGGAGATGGTGATTTCCTCCTACTCTTTCTAGTGGCTTCAGCATTAAATGCCACAGTCTTTTCTCTATGCTCTCCTCTTGAGTTTCTTTCCTCCTCCTTCCTTACCATAAGTTGCATTTCATAGGATAGTAACTTTCCAAACAGGGTTGGAGGAGATATCTCTGCCAATTTAGCCACTTCTCTTATGGCACAGATCTTTGTATCCCAGTCCTTTGATAAGGATCTTAAGAATTTGTCATTCAGTTCATAGGTACTGAAGACTCTTCCATAGGATATTAGCTCATTCACAATTCTATAGAATTTCTTATAGCACTCAGTTATGCTGTCAGATTTTCCTTGTCTAAAGCTTTCATACTCCTGATTTAGCATAGACTTTCTGTCCAGCCTTACTTCTTCAGATCCCTCCATGTAGACAATCAATGTGTCCCACATCTCCTTGGAGGTCTTGCAGTGAATCAGATTCTGAAATGTTGAATCATCTATGACACTAACAATGATGTTCTGTGCCCTTTTGTCCATGGTTGCCAAGATGATTTCATCCTTGGTCATTTCTGAATAAGTCTTTGGTATTTGGATATTTGCATCAAGAATAGATATCTTCATTGGAATGAAGGGCCCTTCCTGTACTGTGATGTAAATCCTTGGGTCAGATGCTTCCATAAACAATCTGACTCTTTCTTTCCAGATCCCAAAGATTTCCTTCTTGCATATGGGTAATTTCATAGACCCAAGCTCCTTATGATTCTCTCCAGAACCCATCTTCTTGAATCTTGAATCTGCCTTTCAGATCTACCTCAGACTGTTAAGTCCTTTTTGAGGAACCTCCCTCTGATACCACTTGATAGTTTATCTTTCAAGGCAGCCTAAACACCTAGAGGGGGGGGGGGGTGAATAGGTTCTGTTTTTCTTATAAAAACTTCTAGGCAGAATTCAATTCAATAGCTAACACAATAAGTACAGCAATCACAGAAAATAAAGCATCACAGATTGCACAATGTTTTATAGTGGTTCCCCAAGATCTGGGTACATCCACTTTCCCCCTTCACCTATCTAGCAGTATGCTAGATTCGGCCAAACTTCCACTTATCTCAGATCAACAGATCCTACAACTCAGAACCCAACTGGTTCCTACAACTCAGGCACAACTGCCCTACCTCAGCCTTGCCCCAAGGCCTACAACTCAGAGAATATCCTTCTCCTACACTCAGGCAAACAGCCCTACCACTCAGAGTTCAACACTCCTACACTCAGCCTTTATAACATAGGCTTACAACTCAGATCTGTATAAACAGATCCTACAGAAATATAGAAAAGATTATTAAACTGTCTTGCCAAAGTTGAGAGAGAAAAGGCCAAGACAATTCTTGATCAGCTGATGCAATCAACTGTATCTGAGCTTTCTTCAAAGCTTCTTGAAAAAGAACTTAGCTGAGTTGATTTCCAAACAGCTTCTTGAGAATCCACTGGTGGTTTCTTTCTTCTTCTTCAAATTCTGGCTTGATCTCTCTCTATCCAGCACTTTGAATGATTCTTCTGAATTCTGATTAGAACTCTTCTTTGATCTATCCTTAGATAGTCTTCTTAGATCTCCCGGAGAAGATCTTCTTAAGTGCCTAGCACTTTCTTGAAATGAATTGGATCGTAATCCTTCTCAACTTTTTGATTCTCAACAATGTTTTTCAACAGTTTCTTTCTCTTTCTGAATCCGTCTATTTATAGACTTTCTTCATGGTAACCGGCTGATCCGGTTTCTAACCGTTTTCTGACAAGTCTGACAGCTTCAGTTAACTAGTGGCAATCCTCAGCTGTCAAGTCTCCAAACAAGTCCTGTGCCTTAGTCTTGAACCATAAGTTGTCGAGACAGTCTGTCAGAAAGTGTCGAGACCATCTGTTTGTTTGTGTCGACACAATTGACTTTGGTGTCGACACAGTCTTCAGTGATGTCGACTAAGTTGCCTTTGAGTCGACACAGCTCCTTCTGAAAATAACTTGGTCTTGACTCTTCAGTGTGTCGACACAAGTCCTGTGTGTCGACACAGTTGTTGTAGAATCATAACTTAGTAAGTGTCGACTTACTTCTTCTGTGTCGACACTTTTTCCCAGTGTAGTTGTAGACTAACTGCTATGTGTCGACACTGCTTCCCAGTCTTGTGTCGACTTACTTCTTCTGTGTCGACACTTTTTCCCAGTGTAGTTGTAGACTAACTGCTATGTGTCGACACTGCTTCCCAGTGTTGTGTCGACTTACTTCTTCTGTGTCGACACTTTTTCCCAGTGTAGTTGTAGACTAACTGCTATGTGTCGACACTGCTTCCCAGTGTTGTGTCGACTTACTTCTTCTGTGTCGACACTTTTTCCCAGTGTAGTTGTAGACTAACTGCTATGTGTCGACACTGCTTCCCAGTGTTGTGTCGACTTACTTCTTCTGTGTCGACACTTTTTCTTCTATGTGTCGACACTACTTCCTCTGTGTCGACACTTGGACTTAGAATTTTGCTGCATACTTTATCAATCCTTCACCTGCACATGTCAACTAAAAAGAAACATCAAATACACCTTGATGTATATCATTGAGCTAGGTTGGGCTTCTTCAAATCAGGTACACATTTTCCAATGTACCCAACACAGTCTTACATCCATGGAAGGATGAGCAGACCGAGTGGGTCAATAGGACGTTGGAGGACGTGCTTCGCATGTGTGTTCTGGACTTCGGGAAGCAGTGGGAAGGCCATCTGTTTTGGTAAAGTTTGCGTACAACTTTAGCTACCAAGCGAGCATACAAATGGCGCCCTTCGAGGCCCTTTTTGGTAGATGTCGTCGCACGCCGTTGGCGAGGCTAGAAACGGATGACACGAAGTGTATTTTAAAGCAAGAGGTGGTAAACACTACCCCTTTGGTGCGAACCTTATGAGTGATGTTGCTAATCGCTCAGGGGAGGCAGACTAAGTACTTTAACGCCACGTATCGGAAGGTGGAGATATCGGATGGCGTATTGGAAGTTTTAGTCGTTCAAGAGTGTTTCACGGGAGCGACGCTTGGGGAAGCTGAGCCCGGTATACCTTGGACCACTTGAGGTTTTTGGAGCGGTTTGGTGAGGCGGCGCAAGAGCCTTCGAACTTGATCGTGAGTGATCAAGTTTTGGTGGACGAAAGGTTGACGACTAGGGTCAAACTCGTTCGTTTTGGAGACCGTGAAGTCGAGCGACTTTGTCTCAAGAAGATCAAGATAGTCGTGGTCCGGTGGGACAAGTGCGATAGCGAGGAGCTCTCTTAGGAGTGAGAGCAATCTATGCTAGAAGTGTACCCGGAGTTGTCCCGCCTAGGTACCGCTGATAGTTTCTGTTTCCTCTCCTTTAGCAATTTCGTGGACGAAATTCTTTTAAGAGGGGGAGAGTTGTAACACCCCGAAACTCAAAAGAGGGACGGGTGACGTTTTAAGCCAAGCCTGGGTTTTGGAGCAGGTGTCACGGGCGTGATACGGGCGTGTCACGGGCGTGACACGGGCGTGTCACGGGCGTGACACGGGCGTGTCACGGGCGTGACACGGGCGTGTCACGGGCATGTTCGGCCACGGGTCATGTGGTCGACGTTTTGATGGTCGGCGATCGTCGAGTTGAGGCACACGGCCTAGGACACGGGCGCGTCACAGGGCGTGTCACGCTAGGGAGTTTTCTGAGGAGGGCCATGACACGGGCACAGACACGGGCGTGTCACATGTGACATGGGCGTGTCGGGTGCCGTGTCGCAGGCCGTGTCCTCCTCGGGAAACAAGTGTTGGTAGTTGCACACGGGGCATGAAACGGGTCGTGACACGGCCGTGTCTCATGCGACACGGGCGTGTTGGCGGCCGTGTCGAATGCCGTGTGCTGGTTTTCGCGTCGGTCGAGACAGCGAATGGGTGACACGGCCCTGGACACGGGCGTGTCGCAGGCCGTGTTCAGCCCAGATTTTGTAAAATTGGGCTGAATCGCAGCCGTTCGATTTCTTGATTTGGGATCCGATGGCTCAGGGCTGTTGCTGGTATGTTATATCTGGGGAATAGTGTTTGAAACCCTTATTTTCATCCAAGCCTTCTCTTTCTAAAACCTAGAGAGAAGGGAGAGCAAGGAGGAGGAAGAAGGCCAAGATCCGGTCACCGGCGGAGCTTCGGAGCTCCAAATCACGATCCGAGTCCGGATCCGCGAAGGCGAGGCCGATACGGTGCTTTCCATCCGACTAGATCGTCATGGCGCCGAGGAAAAGCACAAGGGTAACGATTCTCCTCTTGAGCATGTGAAGCTCTTCTTCCTTTGCATGGGAAAACCCCTCTCCCACGAGTGTGCGGAGAGATTGTGGTATTCCTTGGGGGTAGATATGTAAAGTCCCCCTTATTAGAGTTCGGAATCGTAGTACGGACATAGGCATGATGTGTGAAGCCTACTCGGACGTGTTGGTCTGGATCGGTGATGATTTGCTGTGCATTTTTAGCCGGAGAAGACTCCGAGCGTTTTGATTGTTTTCGGGTTGCTATGCGGTAGAATGCATCAGGGAATCTGGGGGATTAACCCCGAGGTGCACCCGGAAATATGGACGGAAACGCATTTCTGTCATACCGGTGGCCTGGGAGCCAACCGGCTACATAGCGGGGTTATGTACCGTGTTTGAACGGTATTTGGGACTGGGGAAGCTTAGTCCGCGTCAATGGCCAAATGGCAATGGCGGGGTGAGCAATAGGCTGGTGGACCCCTACCCGCTCCATCTGCTTGGTTAAAGCGACCTAAAGTTTTACGTGGGACTTACCGAGGTTTGGAGATCGAGTCTAGGCTACGGCTGAAAGGACTAAATGCTCACGAGGTTGCCACCCTGGGGGTGGTGGCGGAGTCAAGGACCGGACGGGGTTCGGACTGGCCCGCCGAGTAAGTGCCCTGAGAGCACGGGGTGTACGGCCGTATGAGCGTGCACCTGTGATGTGATGCTTATTTCGTTATGTTGCTTGTTTTGCTAACAAGTGCAGGGAAGAAGCTTTGCCGCCCCGGTTTGGGGGCGGAATCGTTATAATTTGGTCAGCATAGCTGACCGTTGCCTTTGTTTACCACCGTGCGGTGGATTGTTGCTTGCAGGTGCTGCGGAGCCGAGAGGTAAATAGCGGGCTAAAGCCCGAGTTGCTGTGCCGGCCCTCGAAGGCCAAGTTTTGAGTGTTTTCCTTTTTTGTACTCATGTGTGACTGACCTGCGTGCCAAAGTTTGGAAGACACTTTTTATTAAGCAAACTCTTGTAAGGCTATAAGGCCATTATTCGTGTATTAAACATTCCTTTGTTTTTGGTTTAGTGGACATTCATGTTAGCAGGGTTCTTAATTGTGCAACTTAATAATTGCTTCCGCTAGGTGCTGTGTAGGACGTTGTGATATGTTGAATGGTTTTAATGCGTAACCAACCGGTCTGTCCGTAGTATATGGCGTCGGGCCCCGGCCGGACCTACTGTTATATATTATGTGACGGATAGGGGTGTTACAACTACAACTATCAACTCCTCTCTCTCTCAACTATGCTTGCTAGTTCTCACATCTCGAAACTCTAGAGACAACAAGAGTGCTTCTGCTCGGGTAGTCCTATTAGCTGGCGTATCGTCCTACAACAGCTGGTCGCTACGGTGATCCATCTCCTGTGAATGGTTATTTAAATAACTGTTAGTCACAGAGCTAAGTAGAAACAAATCTCCTCCCCGGATCCATATCCTGGGGACGAGCTCACGCACCCAACAAAATTTGAGCGCATAAATTTCCGAGCGCGACCTAAGGCTCCAAGAATTTGGAAAATCTTCAATTTTTATCCCAAGGTTCTCAAATTTTAATACAACCTTTAAGAGGGCCTAAAATAGCATAAATTTTTTCCAAAATTTTCCGAGCAATTTCAGGCCTCTGAATTGGCCAAATAATTCTTATTTAGGCTTTTAAAAATACCAAATAAATTACAAAAATTCAATTTTTTTTTTCTGTAGATTTCCCTCATCAAGGGGAACGACTTTCGTGTTCAAAATATTTTTCCTAGGAGCCTAGATTAGTTTCCAGAAAATAAATACTAATTTTAATTATAATATTATAATATTTATAATATTATAATATTTATAATATTATAATAATTATAATGTATATGTTGAAGTAGGCGGTCTGGCGGTCTAAATATGGCGGTCTGGAGACCGTGCGGTCTAGCGGTCTGGGGCTGACGGGCTAAATATCCAGTTGGTGGATGCTATGGTTCGGCGGTCTTGCGGGTTGTCTCCAGCGACTTGTATATCTGGCGGTCTGGCGGTCTGGCGGTCTGGCAGTCTTGCGGTCTCCTACGACATCTTCTTCTAGTCTGTCCGGGCGGTTAGCCTGTTGTCTAACCGCGCGGACTGTGCGGTCTATACATGTTAAACCGCCCAGTCTTTGTACATTTATTTAGTCCCACATTGTTAGTTTGTACTCTCCTCTATCTCCTCCATTCTATAAAAGGGAGGCCATACCTTTGTAAATGATATCTTTTTGGATAATAAAAATTTCAATTATTCAAGCTTCCGGCCAGTTTTTCTAGTCGTTCTTCTCTTTTCCACATGGTATCAGAGGACTCGATCTCTGGCTCCTGACTCTGTGCTCCTTTCTAGCCGTGCGACCTCCTTCTTCTTCCCGCGGCCTGTCTTGTTTGCCTATGCCCTGTCTGCGCGGCCTGTTTCTCTTTGTCTGCTTGCGATCTGTTCTTGTCGCAGCCTCCCCTCTTCTCTTTCTTATCGCCCCGGCCTGTTTGCCGGATTCCTCTTTCTCTCCCGTTCGTGCGGTCTGTCTTCCAACCGCCCGACCTCTTACCCTCTGTTTTGGCTCTGCGGCTTGGTCGTGGCTTCTCTAGCCGCTGGTGTCTGACATCGTGACCGCTGCAACTTTCCCTTCTCTCTTAACCGCCCGACTTGATTTCTAACCGCCCGGTTTCGGTCTTCTTCTATGGATAACTCTGACAATTCCACTGCCACCACTCCTGCAGCCACTCTGGCTCCGCCTTCTATCCCTACTCCTTCTAGAAATCTGGGCACTGTTTCTAAGCTCATTGTCTCCAACTATCCGGATTGGAGCGTCTCTTTCATCTTCCTTCTTCGTTCTCAGCGCAAACGTCATCATCTTACCGATGATCCGCCTCCTCCTAATTCTCCTCTCTTTGACGAATGGGATGCGAGTGATGCGCTTGTCCGCACATGGCTGGCTAATAGCCTCTCTGATGAGTGCCTTCCCATCATCCGTCATGATGAGACGGTAAAGGCCGCGTGGCTTCATCTGGCTGCTCTTTACTCCAAGGGGACGCAGACCTCCCGGATTTATACTCTTTATGCGGATCTCTTCGCCCGTTCGTCCATGACTCCCGCTGCGGCCTATCAGCAAGTTCAGGCTCTTGGCGCTGAGATCCTCCAGAATCGCCCCTTCTCTGCGGACTTGGCTCAGCAACACAAACACTTCCAGGAACTCCTGGTTGTTTGTTATCTTCTGCGACTTCCCGAGTCTTTTGATCTCATCCGCCAGCAGATCTTAGGTGAAGCTGAGTCTCCCACCTTGGATGCCACTGCCGCTCGCGTAGCCGCCGTTACTTCTCTGCTCCAGCGCCCTCTGTTATCCTCCCCTCCTCCGCAGGACTCTTATGCTCAGCACACTCAGCGCGGCAGCAATAGTGGCCGCAGCCACTCTGGGGCGCGCGGTCCGTCCAGGTTCCTCTGTTCTCACTGTGGTCGTACCGGTCATACCATTGACCGATGTTGGCAGAAACATCCTCATCTGCGCCCATCTGGTGATACTTCGCCCTCCCCGAACCCCTCCTCTCGGTCGTCTGCTTCGGTGGCGACGACCTCAGGTAGTGCTCATGTCGCTATCCAAGGTAAATGGTTGATTGATTCTGGTGCTACAAATCATATGACAGGCAATCCTCAATGTTTTTCGCTTCTCGAAACGCATGATCGGTTGCCTCCTGTCCTTGTTGCGGATGGTTCTCCTTCCCCGGTTCGTGGGACAGGCATGGTTCAAGTCACCCCATCGCTACGCTTGGTGGACACTCTCTATGTCCCGAAGTTTCCTTGCAATCTTCTATCTGTTACTACTTTATGCAAGCAACTTCAGTGCTCTGTTGTATTCACTCCTACTTCTTGTTGCTTTCAGGACCCGAGAACCCAACGGACGATTGCTACTGGGACTGAGAGCGGCGGCCTCTACTTCCTCGACAACGTTTCCGCTCTGTCCGCCTTCACTTCCTCATCTACTGATCTGCTTCAGTGGCATCTTCGCCTTGGACATCCTCCTGCTCGCATTCTTCGACAGCTTCTGCCCCACTTACCGCCAACCAGTCCTCCGCTCAACTGTGACGCCTGCCAACTTGGCAAACATCACCGCTCCTCCTTCCCGCCCAAGCATGCTCGCAGTTCCTCTAGCCCGTTTGATCTCATCCATTCTGATGTATGGGGTCCCGCTCTTACTCCAACCATTGGTCGGGGTAGTTTGTATTTTTTAACTTTTATTGATGACTTTTCTCGCTGTACCTGGGTGTATCTGTTACGAGATCGCTCTGAACTCTTCTCTGTTTGGGAATGCTTTTATAATATGATTAAAACTCAGTTTCATGTCTCTATTAAATGTCTTCGCTCTGATAATGCTAAAGAGTATCTTAGTCATGATTTTTCATCTTTCTGTATGCAACATGGTCTTATTCATCAGACCACCTGCGTTTACACCTCCCAGCAGAATGGGGTGGCGGAACGTAAAAACCGTCATCTCCTCGATGTCGCTCGCACTCTCCTAACGCAGATGCATGTGCCTCGCTCTTATTAGGGCTATGCTGTTCTCCTCGCCTGTTATCTCATCAATCGTATTCCTTCTACTGTTCTTCAGGGTAAGACTCCCTTCTCCATTCTCTACCACGGCAAGGAACCTTTTCCCCTTCCTCTTCGAATCTTTGGCTGTACAGCCTTTGTGCATGCCCCGTCCGCTACCCGTGACAAACTTTCTCCCCGTGCCACCAAATGTGTCTTTTTGGGCTACTCGGTCACTCAGAAAGGCTACTGTTGCTTTGACCCCGTTCTGCGCAAACAGTTTGTTTCTGCAGATGTCACATTCTTCGAAAATGCAGCCTACTTCTCCTCTCCCCCCCTTCTTCCTCCTGTTCCTGACTCATCACCCTCCCTGTCTGTTCCCTCTCAGCCTATCCACGTTTCTCCTCCCCCTTCCTCATCCTCTCCTCCGTCTATTCCTCTCCCCTCTCCTCCCCCCCGTCTCCGGAGCCGTCTCTCTCTAGTCCCGGGCCAGCTTTCTCCGCTACTGACGCTCCGGTCCCTGAAGCCCCCGACGACCTGGATCTCCCCATTGCTATTCGCAAAGGGGTGCGGGCATGCACTCAACACCCGCTTGCGGCAGTTGTGTCCTATGATCGGCTTACTTCTTCTCGCCGGCATTTTGCTTTAGCTATTTCAGCTACTACTACTCCCCGTACCTACCGGGAGGCGCTGGTTATTCCTCATTGGAAGTCTGCCATGGATGAGGAAATCGCTACTCTTACTGAACGGGGCACTTGGACCCTTGTTTCTCCTCCAGTGGGTACTGATGTGGTCGGATGTCGATGGGTGTTTGTTGTGAAGTTTCGCCCAGACGGGACTGTGGACCGCTACAAAGCCCGACTGGTGGCCAAAGGCTTCACTCAGACTTATGGGGTTGACTACTTTGATACTTTATCCCCGGTTGCTCGTCTCAGCACCATCCGGGTTATTCTCTCTGTGGCTGTCAACCGCAATTGGACTATCTCCCAGCTTGATGTCAAGAATGCCTTTCTTTATGGGGATCTTCATGAGGACGTTTACATGGAGCAACCTCCGGGGTATGTTGCTCAGGGGGAGACCCGTGTATGCAAGCTAAAGAAGGCTATCTATGGCCTCAAGCAGAGCCCTCGGGCATGGTTCGACAAGTTCAGCAGCATTGTGGATGCTGTTGGCTTTACAAGAAGTACGGCTGATCATTCCCTGTTTATTCGCAAAACCGCATCGGCCCTTGTAGTTTTGGCGGTTTATGTTGACGACATTCTTCTTACCGGTGATGATCAAGCTGGGGTGGACTTGACAAAGAAGCACCTCCGTCAACATCTTGTCACAAAGGATATGGGCTCCCCGAAATACTTTTTGGGGATAGAGATCTGTCGGAAGCCCGACTCTCTGGTTCTCTCCCAACGGAAGTACGCACTTGATCTTCTACGGGATGCAGGATTGACCGGTGCCAAACCGGCACGGTATCCCATGGCTACTGGAGAAGACAAAACGTGGACAGATGACTCTCCTCTTATGTCTGATGCCACAAAGTATAGACGTCTGGTGGGTAAACTCATTTATCTCACGGTGACCAGACCTGACATTGCCTATGCTGTTGGCAAGGTAAGTCAGTTCATGCAAGCTCCCAGGGAATGTCATCTTCAGTCTGCCTTGAAGATATTAGAGTATGTTAAAGTAGCACCGGGCAAAGGACTACTCTTTCAGAAGAATGGTCATTTGAGAGTTGAAGCCTACTCAGATTCTAGCTATGCTGATGATAAAGATGACCGCAAATCTACATCTGGTTTCTGCACATTTGTTGGAGGTAATCTTGTGAGCTGGAAGAGAAAGAAGCAGTCTGTAGTTTCAAGGTCTAGTGCTGAAGCTGAATATCAGAGCATGGCGTCCACCACTTGCGAACTAAAATGGTTGCGGGCTCTCATGCTTGATCTAGGAGAGGTCTACGACTATCCTCTTCCTATGTTCTGTGACAACAAGGCCGCTATATATATATCCAAAAATCCGGTCTTCCATGAGAGAACCAAACATATTGAAGTCGACTGCCATTTCATCCGGGAAGAGATCTTGAAGAAACAGATTTGCACTCCGTTTGTCACCTCCGACAAAGAGTTGGCAGATATCTTTACCAAGCCTGTGTCTACTTCATTCTTCCACATTTGTGACAAGCTGGGCATGATCGATATCTATGCTCCAGCTTGAGGGGGAGTGTTGAAGTAGGCGGTCTGGCGGTCTAAATATGGCGGTCTGGAGACCGTGCGGTCTAGCGGTCTGGGGCTGACGGGCTAAATATCCAGTTGGTGGATGCTATGGTTCGGCGGTCTTGCGGGTTGTCTCCAGCGACTTGTATATCTGGCGGTCTGGCGGTCTGGCAGTCTTGCGGTCTCCTACAGCATCTTCTTCTGGTCTGTCCGGGCGGTTAGCCTGTTGTCTAACCGCGCGGACTGTGCGGTCTGTACATGTTAAACCGCCCAGTCTTTGTACATTTATTTAGTCCTACATTGTTAGTTTGTACTCTCCTCTATCTCCTCCATTCTATAAAAGGGAGGCCATACCTTTGTAAATGATATCTTTTTGGATAATAAAAATTTCAATTATTCAAGCTTCCGGCCTGTTTTTCTAGTCGTTCTTCTCTTTTCCACAGTATACATTATATATATATATATATATATATATCTTATTCCTCACGGCCTGCACCAAAGGAACCGTCCTCACGGGCCTTCCCCGCCGCCGACCGGCCATGTCTCCGCCTCCGGCCGACTCCCAGGGGCCGGGCGCTCCCTCCGGCGGCCTGCCGCTGCCGAAGCTTTTTTTTTTGTTTTTTATCGGGTGAGTGGGGGTTGACGGCGGTGGCGCTTCGGCCGCCGGAGCTCGCATGCAAATCGTCCATAAAGAAGGGAGGAAGGAGAGGAGAAGTTTTCCACCTTGTTTGGTGGCCTCCGGTGGCTCTTGGCGAAGTCGCCATGGGAGGTGGCGGTGAATATGAAATTCTGAGAGCTGTAGACTCCTTAAATCTACAATCCTTCCTAATATGATAGAACTTGTTATACCTGTAGCACCGACGTCCTCCTCTCTTCTTCCCATCATCCTGCTCAGGTGGTGGCTTGCTCCTTTCATACTGTGATGAATAAGACAAACCATCACTAACATGCGACTTCTTCTTACTATCCCATCTATTCTTGTTATTGGAGAAGAGAGCGTCGTCATTTCCCCCTAAGATTAAAACTCCAGCCATCTGCCTTGTCAAGCTCTCCTACGAAACTAATAGATTTTCTAGCTCGATCAAAGATGGTTGATTGGCCCAGCCCTGCACAAAAGATACAAAGACAATATACTCCTTCCACAACCAGCGAATGTATTCCTCTTCAGCTTTGCCTATGAGATAGACTCTTCTGGATCCAACTCCGATATTTCAGCGCAGTGGTTCTTCATCTTCAAGAAAAAGGATGAAATTGACAGATCTTCTTGAGTGGCCTTCACCAACTCATTCTCCAAGAACTGTAGCCGAGCTATGTTCTTTTTATTGAACAGATAATCCAAGGCCATCCAAATTACAGTAGCTGACCAACATCCAATGATGTGATCAAACAACTCCTGTGAAATAGCTCGCTTCAGAGTGAACTTAGCCTTTGCATTCATCCTTCTCCAAGATTTCACTGCCTAAGCATTCCCGACAGTAACAACTACTTCTTTCCTGTCGTCTCCACCGATGACCTCCCAAAATTCCTCACCTAAAAGATAAATCTCCATACAAGACCTCCACTTCTTGAATTTGGTCGGCATTAGGAGCTAAATTCCAAGACCTCTTCCATAATCGGCTTCCATTGCTCAAATCTGAATTACTTGAACTTCAAGAAGGAATAACAAACCTTTGAGATTGATGAATTGATAAATCCTCAACATCCCTCTAATACAATGTAAAAATTTCACTAGAAAATCGAAAAAGGTCGCAAGAACACTCAACCATAACCAAGTCAAGTAGAATTCAGCAGCAGTAGAAGCATAAGAGTCTCAAAACTTGGAATAATCACAACTTATTTACAAGGCGAGGCATATATTGTGAGGTATGACTTCATAATGTACCTGATTGAAAGAGAAGAGATAGATACTACTCTAGAGGGGGGGTGAATAGAGTTATCAAATTTTGCACTAGACAAAACTTAATAGTCTGCCCAAATCCCTTGGAGTGAAATGCGGAATGAAAAGATTATAGATATAGAATTAACCCTATAGCCTAACACAAGTGTTGTGCACAAACTCAAGCCAACTGTAATTACAGTTAAGGCTTGGAAAACCTAATCAGCAACTAGCAACCTAGTTATATCTATTCACAGCCACAATGCAGGAATTAAACAAGGTAATCCAGACGACACAAGGAGTTTATAGTGGTTCCCCAAACAACTTGGGTACGTCCACTCTTCTACCCAAATGGTAGGAATCCACTACAGGTTTTTGATCAGGTGCCCTGCCACCACAAGATCTGCTTCAGGTAGATCTAGAAACCCTTTAGACTTTTGATCAGGTGTCTAAAAACCGAACACAGATTTTTGATCAGGTGCCCTGCCACCAAGGGATACTTTTGAAGGGAGTAATAACCCTGTACAGGAGGGGAAAGAAGGTTAAAATGTCTTCTCTATTTTACAAAGATTAGAGAAGCACAAAGACTTGCACTGAGCTAGAAAGCTCAAAGGAATCAAGGCTCCCCCTGGCTCAAAGATGTCCAGGTGAAGTCTTGCTTCAGTGCAGAAAACTCTTCAGAAAGATCTGAAGGAAAAACTACAAGAAGATAATAAATAATAAAATAGAAATCTTCAAGCAGCTGTCTTCTTCTTCTTCTTCTTCAAAAGAACTCTGAGTTTGAATCTTCCTGGAAGCAGGAGAACTCAGGTTTAAGAAGAGCAGAAGAGCTTAACACTTCTCAGTTGAATCAATATTGCTGAGAGCAAAGAACTTGAGCTTGATGAAGGCTTGAATGCTTAAATGAATAACTGGTTAGCTAGCTAAAATCCTTCACCAAAGGATTCCTTTTATAACAGCAACAAGCAACGGCTCTCTTCAATTTGAACTGTTTGTCTTCTTCTGAAACTTGAAACCTGGGCTGCAAATATCAAAAGGACAAACAAACTCTACAGCAAAAACATTCTATAAAAGGAATAAATCTCTTTCGAAGAAGCTGCAGGAAGCAATCTGATAATACAGTACTAAATAAAATCACATCAGAAATAAACTCTTTATAGCAAAAGGAAGACTTTTCAGTCTAACGGCTATAAAGGACTGATAGCAGATAAAGTAAAATACAATGACAGCTAATAAGACAAACAACTTTATCTGAAAAGATTTTACACAAGCAAAAGAGATGGAGCATATATTGCCTGGAAATATTATCATAAAACAACTGAAAAAACATGCCAGAAAATGTATTAATTTATTAAATAAAATAAATAAATACAAAATAAAAAAACAGACAGAAAGCGTCGAACGACCCTCGGAGATCGTCGACCGATGCACGGAGATCGTCGACCTATCGGGCAGATAGTCGAACGATCCAGATAGTCGACCGATCAAAGAAGATAGTCGAACTACCTCGGCAAATAGTCGACCTATCAGAGTAGATAGTCGAACTATCAGATAGTCGATCTATCCGGACAGATAGTCGAACTATCAAGCACAAGCAGATGGTCGACCTATCCAGCAGATAGTCGACCTATCACAGAAACCAAATAGTCGACCTATCAACAGATAGTCGACCTATCAAAAACAGAGCAGATAGTCGATCTATCAGCAGATAGTCGAACTATCAGATAGTTGAACTATCAGGACAGATAGTCGAACTACCAAAGACGACAGATAGTCGACCTATCAACAGATAGTCGACCTATCAACAGATAGTCGACCTATCAACAGATAGTCGACCTATCAACAGATAGTCGAACTACCAAAGCAAGCAGATAGTCGACCTATCAACAGATAGTCGAGCTATCAACGCAGACAGAGCGTCGACCAACTAATAGATGATAGTCGATCAGCCGATAGACGATAGTCGAGCGGCGTTCGACTATAGTCGAACGAAAAACCTACTTAACCAAATTCTTCATCTGGAAAAGCGGGGACTCTACAGCTAGACCACTAACCAATGACCATAGATATTTCTTGGGTCAAGGGACTAAAAAGACAAGACTAAACTCAAATCAAACTAGGGTACCAACACTGATGGAAACTGAAAAACAACTCCAAGCAATGAAGAAACTGTGCGGATAGCAAGCTGTATCCGCACAAGCCGCCAAACCGCAAACCCTATCTGTCGAAACCCCCAAAGTCGCCAACCCGCAACTAACCGCACAAACTGCTTGTTATTGAATACTGATGAACTTGAATAGAACCCGCTGATAGACCAGGAGAACTGCTCGACTTAACGACAACCTCAAGGAAGAGACTTCTGGCCGCCTAGCCGCAACCTATTATATACCACCGACTGTAAATCACAAACTATTACACACCAAGCTTCCCACTAGTTACTTAGCCGCCTGATGCTAGCCGTACAGCCTGCACAGAGAGTCAACTTCACTTAGTTGCGCCGGTTAAAAAAACTTAACCGCCGGATTAAAGTGCGTTCTAAGTTCACTATTCTTGTTATTTATGACAAGTCGGGGACTCCTATTTATAGGCGACAAGAGGAGTGTGGTCATCGCCCATAACGATTGGATAATCTCCCATCATCCTACAACTAGCATCACCTATCCGCACAAGTGCAGATATAATCGTCAGTCCACTAGATAAAACCATCTAGTCGTATATGCGACTAGAATCAACAATCTGCATAGAAGAGCGAACATTTCCCTCAGTCCGCGTGGACTTAAGAAGATCAAACACGAGTCTTGAGCTAAGCCCACTTCCATGACGATCTGCCAGACCAAACATCACAGTTCAGCGGTGTTCGCTCCAGAGCGCTTATCAAATCAACCCACGACTAGGCAACCAACAAGACTTGTCACAACACCATGACTAAGGCTACGTTTGGGCGGACTTATTTTCACCGATCAAGCGGTTATGACCGCATGAACCAGACCTTAATTATGGTCCAGTTCATGCGGTCGTTACCGCTTGGCCGGCGAAAATAAATCCCCCCAAACAGAGCCTGAGTCAATAATAATCCAACGAACTCTGGAATCAATCCGCCTGAGAAAGATCCAACGAACTGTGCGGTTAGCTTTCACAAACCGCGCTAATCGCTTGCCTTCTTACAAGCCAAATAACCTGAATGCTTCAAGAGGACTGTGCGGTCTTACAGTATATATTGCAATAGCAATAAATATGATTCAATAAATAAGACCATAACTTTTGTTCCAGTTGTCCGTTTCCAGCCCAAAAAAGCCCATTGAAAAGAGATCTGAATGATTTATCCATTGGGGAATAGGTTTACTCGCTCGGGCTTGTTTAGCACTAAATAAATATTTCTAAATAAATTTGGCGCAATAAATATGGCTCAATAAAAATGGCTTATTAAATATCTCTAATGAAAATGCTTCAATAAAAATATGGTTCAATAATTATGTCTCAATAAATGTGACTCAGGAAATATAGCTCAATTATAATGGCTCAATTCATATGGCATAATAAATATAGTACAATAAATATAGACCAATAAATAAAGCCATAATTTTTGATCTGGTTGTTCATTTTCATCCTAGAAATGCCATTTAAAAAAACTCAAATAAATCTATCCATTGGCAAACAGGTTTACCCGTTTGGGCTCGTTTAACACTATATAAATATGACACAATAAATATGACACAATAAATATGACACAAATAATTATGGCTCAGTAAATATGGCTAAATAAATATGGCGAAAGAAATATGGCGCAATAAATATGACTCAATAAATATGACCATAACTTTTATTCCGGTTGTCCGTTTTCTGCCCGAAAAAACCAATTTAAAAGAGCTCAAAATTATCTATCTATTGGTCAACAGGATTACCTATTTGGGCCTGTTTGACACTCAATAAATATGGCACAGTAGATATGACATAATAAATATGGGTCAATAAATATGACATAGTAAAAATGACGTAATAAATATATCTTAATAAAAATAGCACAATAAATATGCCATAATTATTATAGGCACATAAATTTGGAATAAAATATAGCATAAGAATATAACTCAAAAATTTTATCGCAATCAATATGACTCAATAAATATGGAGAAATAAATATGACACAATAAATATAGCACAATAAATATGACACAATAAATATGTCGCAATAAATATGGCACAATAAATATGGTCATTATATTTGATCTGGTTGTCGGTTATCAGCCAAAAAAATCCAATTAGAAAAAGCACAAAGGTTTATCCATTGGCGATCAGGTTTACCCGTTCGGGCTCATTTATCACTCAATAAATATGACAAAAAAATAAGGGGCAATAAATATGGTGCAATAAATATGACACAATAAATATGGCATAATAAATATGTGTTAATGAATATATGACATAAAAAATATGACTTAATAAATATGCCACAAGAAATATGACTCAATAATTAAGTCTCAATAAATATGGCTCAGTAAATATGGTTTAATAAATATGATAAAATAAATATGCCGCAATAAATATGACTCAATATATATGACCATAACTTTTGATCCGATTGCCAATTTTTAGTCTGGAAAATCCCATTAAAAAGTGATATGAATGATTTATCCATTGGCAAATAGGTTTACCCACTCAGGTTTGTTCATCACTCAATAAATATCTTATAATTAATACTATGTAATAAATATGGCGCAATAAATATATCTCAATAAATTTAGTGCAATAAATATGGCTCAATAAATTTGGCTTATTAAATATCTCTCAATGAAAATTCCACAGGAATATGGCTCAATAATTATGTCTCAATAACTATGGCTCAGGAAATATGGCTAAATAAATATGACTCGATAAATATGTAGCAATAAATACAGCCCAATAAATATAACCTAATAAATAAAGCCATTATTTTTGATCTGGTTGTCCATTTTTAGCACAAAAATTCCATTTGAAAAAAGCTCGGATAAATCTATACTTTGGCAAACAGGTTTACCAATTCGGGCTTGTTTAACACTATAAAAATATGATGAAACAAATATGACACAAATAAATATGTATCAGTAAATATGGCTTAATAAATATGAACAAAGAAATATGGCGCAATAAATATGACTCAATAAATAAGGACAAAGAAAAGAGCTCGAAATGATCTATCTATTGGTGAATAGGATTACCTGTTTGGGCTTGTTTGACACTCAATAAATATAACACAGTAAATATGGCATAATAAATATGGCACAATAAATATGACACAATAAATATGACATAATTGTTAACCCCAAAATCGGCAATCCTCTCCAAGGTGCCTATTATTTCTGCTCTTCTCCTACAGGTTCCCATCCGCAAGGAGCAGGCTACCTCTGATGTCCACCGTGTCCGCGTAAGGCGGACTGCCGAGTCCAAAGTCGCTCAAGGACGGGTGCTCTGCTAGCCGCCCGCTAAGGGGCGGCCTCAGCCTGCCGGGAGGATTCCCCCGGAATCCGCCCAGGCCGCCCGCTAGGGGGCGGCCTCCGCCTATCGGGCGGACTCCCCCTGGAGTCCGCCCAGGCCGCCCGATAAGGGGCGGCCTCAGCCTGCAGGGCGGATTCCCCCGGAATCCGCCCAGGCCGCCCGCTAGGGGGCGGCCTCCGCCTTCCGGGCGGACTCCCCCTGGAGTCCGCCCAGGCCGCCCGCTAAGGGGCGGCCTAAGCCTGCCGGGCGGATTCCCCCGGAATCCGCCCAGGCCGCCCGCTAGAGGGCGGCCTCCGCCTGCCGGGCGGACTCCCCCTGGAGTCTGCCCAGGCCGTCTGCTAAGGGGCGGCCTCAGCCTGCCAGGCGGATTCCCCAGAATCCGCCCAGACCGCCTGCTAGGGGGCGGCCTCCGCCTGCCGGGCGGACTCCCCCGGAGTCCGCCCAGGCCGCCTGCTAGGGGGCGGCCTCCCCGGTCGGGCGGACTCCCACTGGAGTCCGCCCAGGCCGCCCGCTAGGGGGCGGCCTCCCCGGCCGGGCGGACTCCCCCTGGAGTCTGCCTAGGCTGCACCACTAGTGTAAGACCCCCTTTTTTTTTCTTTTTCAACCACCGGGGTCTTAGGCCCAGAACCGCCGCTTTGCGGTGACTCCTTCACGTCCCGAAGGGTCATCACTACAAGGCGCCGATTCTGCCGGCCAATTTCGATCACAGAAAGTAGCACAATTATTGAGGTAAGAGCAATGCAGTCCACAATAATAAAAATCACATAAATATAATAAGACTCCACGAAGGGAGTGTCCACAGAAACATCAGAGTACTATAAATACGGGCTTATGCCCGGTACAAAATGTCCTCACTACAAGTCTCTCATGCGGAAGCGAAACAGTAAACTACTCGAGGTCGAGACTCACGGTCCCGGCTGTATGAACTCCGGAGCTAGACTGCCCCATCTCCAGGCGCACCGATCTCTGGGGCTGCTCCTCCATGCTGGGCTCCACGATCCCCTAAATGATGCGGTTCGAAAACCGTTAGTCATAAAGACTAAGCCCTATCATCCCCTACCCCTTCCCCCATGGCTCCTAGGTACCGAGCGGAGAGGAAGAAAGGGAAGGACATGAAGGTAAAGATAATCATGAAACAGATGGCAGCGGAAACTAATCTAGCAAGGTGTATTCGGTGAGCAGTTAATATGATTGTTGTAATAGGTCTAGCAGTAAGAAAAGCAATTATATGAATTTAAACCTTCACTTATGCGAGAACACATAAGTAAAGGGATCTTTTGCAAGGCTCCCATCGTATAGAGTGTCCCATACCACTTATACGTTGGGGTGTCGGTTATCAAACAGCAATGGTTGTTATATATTGAAATTAACCTTTGATTTATAAACTTGCCCACACAAGCTTATAGACCAAGGGGTCGTTTTGCAGGTCCTAATGTATAAGCGTCCCATACCACTTATACTTTAGGTGTCAAGGTTTAATGAATCGATTATGCTATGACATGCTAGTGGGTATGATGAAACATGCAAGTGCAACTCACACACCCGACTCTGTGCACACAGACCTTTAGTTCCCCCTTTCGGAGCCGTTACCTCCCAGGATACCTCCGTAGTGGCAAACGGAAGCGGTGGGTTGGGCCTCGCCCACCTCAAAACCAGTAAAAGCACCACTGGTCTGACCTATCGTACGCCTCAACGCTTGGTGCACTAAGCGGACGCCTGCGTACTCTTGCCGGCTGGCGCACCGGACTTCTGTTGGCGAAGTGCTAACCACCTCGCCGAGTCAACGATATCGGTGTCGGTGCAATCGAACTCCCCGATATCGAAAGACCTACCACCTTAACTTTCCTATCTTATGCACATGCAAGTTTAATCGCAAAACAAACAGAACCGAGCCGAAGCTCCCCGGACCAAACGTCCGTCTCCAACCAACCGAGCCGAAGCTCCCCGGACCATCCCGTCCGTCTCCAGAACAACCGAGCCGAAGCTCTCATCAATCTTCCTGTGCCAACAGTGTTTGTGAAAGGTGCAATCCTAGTTACTAAGTTACTCTTGCCAGTTTATTATTACAGTTTACGTTAGCCCAGGACTGCCCCCGGTATACCCCGTGAAGGGCTCTCAAGGGGCACTAGGAACCAAGACGGTGCATTACGGCCCGAAGTTCCCTTTCGCAAGGCACTTATTGTTATTGGTTGTTTTCCCTTAGCCCGATTCCCTTCTCATATTACGATAGACTATCCTAGGGTGATTTTTAAACCTTCCACTCCTCGGGAAAAGCGATCTTTCGCCAAACCCGAGCACCTCTTAACTCTAACTATCACCACTACTCACTACTCTTTATATCTTCATCAGATCATGTTCTATTGCATTTCACAATTTACTAAATGCAGACCAACCTAGGCTACATGTCGAACC
This sequence comes from Platanthera zijinensis, assembly GCA_039513925.1. NCBI lineage: Eukaryota > Viridiplantae > Streptophyta > Magnoliopsida > Asparagales > Orchidaceae > Platanthera > Platanthera zijinensis. The sequence goes on from CM077091.1 coordinate 176,405,660, forward strand.
GGTTATGCAATGATCGATTACTCATCCAAATGCCCTAAACTATTTACTGGAGACTTATCTTGATATAAATAACCTAAATCCAGAAAATGGAAATTTTCCTAATTTATTTGGCATTTAATTAAATTCCTCGAAAATCTCAAGGGCCACCGGTTTGAACATGAACTATCCTAATTATTCATGCAAGATGTCCAGCAAATTTATGATAATTAGTAGGCTATCTCAGAAGGCTAAATCCTAAGTATCATAATTTTCTATCATCAAAATAACCTGAAAAACTATTTGGAAATAATCTCTAATTTCTATAGTTTATGAATCAAGTACAGAAAATATTCTTCCAAAAATTCTAAATAATTTATGACATGAAGATTAAGGCCTAAAATCTGCACTGGCTAAGTTTCATAATTTTCCAGCAAGTGTTCTATCCGTAATAATTTTTTAAACATAAAAGCCCTTTCTATCATTTGTGAATAATGTACTAGATTTACTCAATATAAAATTCTATAAAAATTCAGGGATCAATGTTCTACTAGTCAAGATCTAAATCCAGAATTTTAACTGATTATAATTAATGTAAAGCCACCAAATAATTGAAACAACAAATTGGGCTAATAATTCTTTAACACATGAAGCATAATATATATTAATCATAAAATTCCAGAAAAATTACCATAAGTCTAATACATCCTAAAACTCCCTCCCCCCGAGTTTCATAATTTTTGGATTAGATTTAGTGCTTAAAATAATTAAATTACCTGTTTATCCTATTCCAAAATCTCAACTTTCGAGGTACCTAACTACCTCCAATTCCTTCACTATTTCAACCAGAGGGTTTTCATCATATCCTCCCCCTCTCCTCCAAATTTCAAGGGCATACAAGAGCTGTTGCTCCTATGTCCTTCACAAACCTCAAACTCCCACCCGTTGGAGTTGAGCCAATCTCTTAGGGTAAAATCCACCCTAAGCCACACCATGTTACCCAAGAGGGTAGACATAGACTCAACAAATCAGTGGCCAACAACTTCAGCCTCTTTTGAGGAGATTTGTCCACTCCATCTCCAATTGTACTTTTCCCCAAAGTACCCCTCACCAAGACCTATCAAGGACTTGATAATTCCCTATTCAAAACTCGACCATTCGAGTTGAAATTTTGTACAGATCTTAATATTGATGCCAGGGACCACCACCCAAAATTTGGGGGAGTTTGAGCTTAATTTCATCTCCTAATTAATTTTATATTGATTATTAAATTTTTACAAAAACTTTAGGCAAAAGTTTTCCAAAAATTCTCATTTTTGGACAGCCTCTCGTTATACATATTATAGACCACTAGTCCAAATTTCAAATCATTTGGACATGTTATGAACCGTGGGCAACCATTTTAATTTCTGGTTAACCTAGGTCTTGATCCCACCAAAATGAGTGCTGTGTTCAAACCACTCACCCAAATTGAATAAAATCAATTTTAAATTAAAGTAGACCCCGAGGGCTACAACTTTTGTGTCTGGTCATTTTTCTTTATTCGGCCTCTAAGTGCCTCGTTTTGCAGCCTCAAAAATACATTCAAATAATTTCTTTTCCATTACGTACTATATAATAATCTATGTATTATATATTAAATCTACTGTTCATCTTCTTCAGAACCCGAAACCAGAACCAGGAAGCCATTTTTCCTGTAACGTTTCCGTGATCCGTTGCCGGCCGTCCGGTCACTTCCCTGGCCAGCCACCACCACCACCACCTCCGTTGAGGCGATGGCTAGCGGTCGGCGGTGGTTTGGCCGCCGGAGGTGGCGGTTTCCGGCGAACTCAAAATACCTTTTTCATGGTTATTCCATGAAAACGAGAGATGGATCCGGCTCCGTTGAGCGCGAACCTCCTTTCTAAGAATCCTAAGATCTACCCATGAAAGAGAAGGAGTAGAGGAGGACCTTGTTCGCGGTTTGAAGGCGAGAAGAACGTCGGGGTGCCATGGCGCGGTGGTGGCGTTTGCTGGACTTCTCCTACAGCAAGAACAAGGGTCTGTTCTGATTACTTGAGCGTGTAACCTTCTCCTCTTTCCCTAAGTGGGCTTTTATAACTCAGGAAGTGGGAAGATGAAATGGTAAAAGCCATTATGGCCATGAAGTTTCCCCCTTAACGTTTCGGTTACGGTGAAGGGATAAGAAACGGCGGAACTGAACAGGTGTGTCCAGCTGGCGGTTTTCTATTGGACCACCTTTTCCTCATTTATTATAAAATTTCAGAAGGAAAACGGCCGGTAGTTACTCCTGGTGTAACTTCCCACACCAGCATTTAATACCACGCGTGTTGGAATAATTTCGGGCCTGAACCGTCGTTTCGGCCAATGTCACGGGCGTGACACGTAGGTCACGGGCGTGACAGGTCCGAATAGTCAATCCTGGGTTCGACGATCGTCGAACTGAGATCGACGATCGTCGATGATGGTCACGGGCGTGACACCTTGGGTCACGGGCGTGACAGGCCCGAATGGCATATTTCGAGGTCGACGATCGTCGAATTGAGATCGACGATCGTCGAAGGCTGGTCACGCCCTAGGTCACGGGCGTGACAGCTAAGCCACGGGCGTGACATGCCCGGGATGCAAGGACGACGATCGTCTCACGGCGATCGACGATCGTCGATGGGGTCACGCCCATAGTCACGGGCGTGACACCTTGGTCACGGGCGTGACATGCCCAGACAGCACGTTCGGCGATCGTCTCGTGGAGATCGACGATCGTCGAAGTAGTCACGCCCAGGTCACGGGCGTGACGGGTCGGTCACGGGCGTGACCAACCCGTGACCCGAAAAATTGATCGCTTTATTTTCACTTTTTGTGCTCCCTGGGGTTCTAACTCGACCAACCGACTCCTAGGGGTCTAGCCGGAAATGGGATGTTACAAATCCCAATAAACAAAACAAAAATTTCGTCCCCGAAATTGAGGTTGAGCCTATGGGGATTTCTATCGGAATAAATTAAACTTGTAACATCCCATACGATCTTTCTATTGGGTTCAGGCGACTGTTCGTTTGATAACGAAGACAATCTCCCCAATAAACAAAAGATTAGCCCCTACCTTTCTGATTAAGTGCGCATGCCTAGGTCCTGGATATTCCGTATCTAGTCTTAACATTCCAAAACAAGAAGGCAATCTATAGTATACCGAGAGGTGGTGAGATGTACCTGACTGAACAACTCCGGGTATCTTTGCCTCATCAGATCCTGCGGTTCCCAGGTGTGCTCCTCCTGACCGTGATTTCTCCACAGAACCTTGACTAAGGGGATCTTCTTGCGCCGCAAGATCCGCACTCCTTTGTCGTCGATCCGAACCGGCTCCAAGTGAACAGATCGGTCTGAAGCTACCGGCCCTTCGGTGGTCAAAATCCGCTGCTCCGGGCGTAGTAGAGCCCTTCTCAGCGAAGAGATGTGGAAGACGTCGTGTAGAGCTGCCAGCTCCGGTGGCAACTCTAGCCTGTAGGCTAGGGGTCCGATCCGCTCCAGGATCCGGTAAGGGCCCATATACCTAGGGCTGAGTTTCTTCCTCCGACCACGCACCCGTGAGACTCCGTGCATGGGCCGGATCTTCAAGAACACTCGATCCCCTACCCGAAACTCCACCTGACGATGCCGGGCGTCATAGTATTTGGCCTGTCTGCTCTGCGCCTCCAACATCCTATCTCTGATCAGTCTCACCTGAGCCTCGGTATCCTCCACAAAATCCGATCCCAACAGCTTCGGATCCTCGTCTTGAACCCAAGAAAGCGGGGTCCTACATTTTCGTCCATACAAGGCTTCATAAGGCGCCATCCTGATGCTGGACTGGTAGCTATTATTGTAGGAGAACTCGACCAACGGTAACATCTTCTCCCACGGCTCCCCTCGGTCCAGTATACACAGTCGTAGTAGATCCTCCAACGTCCTGTTGGTGCGCTCTGTCTGCCCGTCCGTCTGAGGGTGGAAGGCCGTGCTAAAAGTCAACCGGGTGCCCAAATATGCCTGCACTGACCGCCACTCCCTGGATGTAAACCGTCCATCGCGGTCCGATACTATCGTCCGGGGCACGCCATGATATCGGACATACTGCTCCACAAACTTCCGTACCAGCACTCCCACCGAGTCATCCTTCCTGATCGGTACGAAGCGGGCCACCTTCGTCAACCGATCGACAACCACCCAAATCGAGTCGTTCCCTGTCCGAGACCGGGGAAGACCATGTATAAAATCCATCGCTATATCGTCAAACTTCCATTCCGGCACCGGGAGTGGCTGTAACAATCCTGCGGGGTTCCTGCACTCCGCCTTCACCAACTGACATGCTTCGCAATGGGTCACGAAGTACATAATGTCCTTCTTCATGCCCGGCCAAAACATCATCTTCTTCAGATCAGCGGTCATCTTTGTGATCCCCGGGTGCACAGAGTACCGGCTGCAATGTGCCTCCGTCATAATATCCTCTCGTATCTGGCCTCCTGCGGGTATATATACTCTGCCCCTGAAATGTAGCAATCCATCTCTCAGGGAATAATCTCCTGTCGAACCCTCCTCTAAGGCTCGGAACATCGGCTCTGCCCACGCATTTGTCCTCTGTCCGTCCCGAATGCGATCCCGAATGTCGTCTATGGCCACTATCGATGCCAGATACTCCCTATACAGAGCTGGGTCATCCTCGGACACTAGGGATATCTGCATATCTCCGAATGACCGGACTAGCTCCATGGACATAACCTGGGGCCGAGCTTCGGAAGTGCCACGTTCCCTAAACTTGGTCTGAGGGAACCCAAGCCAATACTAATTTGCCCAATAAACAAAAGTTTAGCCCCCAATAAACAAAAGATAAGCCCTTGCCTACCTTGGGCTAAGCATCTTTTATATTACCATGTTATCTCCGTCCTAGTTGGGTGCACAATCCCTAGGGCATCAATCTTCGACTTAGGGTTCCAACCTGAAACTTGTTGATATACTTCATACATAAAACTCTCTAAGTCACATTTATGACAACCTTATCCCGGTCAAAATGTTCCTAATCCCAAATGGGTATCTTCCGAACTTGAATTCCTCTTCTGATCGATGTTTGTCTTGGTGGTTGTCTCCGAGTAATCTCATTACTGGTACGAGGGTTAAGATTACTTGTCTTCTACAATTCTGATAATGGATTATTGGTCAGTTCTAATAGATTGAGTAATCCTTGTTAGGGACACCAGAGTTTATGTCTTAGGTATCCATTCACCTATTAAACTCCTCCTTTAATCTCTTTAGGTATTTCCTTACCTAACCAAATTCATACTTAAGGTCTGTTTCAGACTAGGGCACAGTATAAGTTGTCAGGTTAGTCACGTATCCTAGCGGTTGAGTCTAACCTATTGACTAGAGAGTTACAAGAAGAGGTCTTTACAGCCGGGGGATCTCCCTGCTGGGGGCAGGGTTTGCCTCAAGCTACAAAGAAGAATTTCATTTGCTGAAGAAGTGGACAATTTATATGTGATCACCATATGGGCACACCACTGCTTCCGCTGCTTAGTTTGTCCCCAAACTAAACTCGAGCGGGGGTGACCGAGGGTTTGTGGACTGCTACTTCCTTCTGATCGATGTTTGCCTCTGATACCACTTGTAAGACCCCCTTTTTTTTTCTTTTTCAACCACCGGGGTCTTAGGCCCAGAACCGCCGCTTTGCGGTGACTCCTTCACGTCCCGAAGGGTCATCACTACAAGGCGCCGATTCTGCCGGCCAATTTCGATCACAGAAAGTAGCACAATTATTGAGGTAAGAGCAATGCAGTCCATAATAATAAAAATCACATAAATATAATAAGACTCCACGAAGGGAGTGTCCACAGAAACATCAGAGTACTATAAATACGGGCTTATGCCCGGTACAAAATGTCCTCACTACAAGTCTCTCATGCGGAAGCGAAACAGTAAACTACTCGAGGTCGAGACTCACGGTCCCGGCTGTATGAACTCCGGAGCTAGACTGCCCCATCTCCAGGCGCACCGATCTCTGGGGCTGCTCCTCCATGCTGGGCTCCACGATCCCCTAAATGATGCGGTTCGAAAACCGTTAGTCATAAAGACTAAGCCCTATCATCCCCTACCCCTTCCCCCATGGCTCCTAGGTACCGAGCGGAGAGGAAGAAAGGGAAGGACATGAAGGTAAAGATAATCATGAAACAGATGGCAGCGGAAACTAATCTAGCAAGGTGTATTCGGTGAGCAGTTAATATGATTGTTGTAATAGGTCTAGCAGTAAGAAAAGCAATTATATGAATTTAAACCTTCACTTATGCGAGAACACATAAGTAAAGGGATCTTTTGCAAGGCTCCCATCGTATAGAGTGTCCCATACTACTTATACGTTGGGGTGTCGGTTATCAAACAGCAATGGTTGTTATATATTGAAATTAACCTTTGATTTATAAACTTGCCCACACAAGCTTATAGACCAAGGGGTCGTTTTGCAGGTCCTAATGTATAAGCGTCCCATACCACTTATACTTTAGGTGTCAAGGTTTAATGAATCGATTATGCTATGACATGCTAGTGGGTATGATGAAACATGCAAGTGCAACTCACACACCCGACTCTGTGCACACAGACCTTTAGTTCCCCCTTTCGGAGCCGTTACCTCCCAGGATACCTCCGTAGTGGCAAACGGAAGCGGTGGGTTGGGCCTCGCCCACCTCAAAACCAGTAAAAGCACCACTGGTCTGACCTATCGTACGCCTCAACGCTTGGTGCACTAAGCGGACGCCTGCGTACTCTTGCCGGCTAGCGCACCGGACATCTGTTGGCGAAGTGCTAACCACCTCGCCGAGTCAACGATATCGGTGTCGGTGCAATCGAACTCCCCGATATCGAAAGACCCACCACCTTAACTTTCCTATCTTATGCACATGCAAGTTTAATCGCAAAACAAACAGAACCGAGCCGAAGCTCCCCGGACCAAACGTCCGTCTCCAACCAACCGAGCCGAAGCTCCCCGGACCATCCCGTCCGTCTCCAGAACAACCGAGCCGAAGCTCTCATCAATCTTCCTGTGCCAACAGTGTTTGTGAAAGGTGCAATCCTAGTTACTAAGTTACTCTTGCCAGTTTATTATTACAGTTTACGTTAGCCCAGGACTGCCCCCGGTATACCCCGTGAAGGGCTCTCAAGGGGCACTAGGAACCAAGACGGTGCATTACGGCCCGAAGTTCCCTTTCGCAAGGCACTTATTGTTATTGGTTGTTTTCCCTTAGCCCGATTCCCTTCTCATATTACGATAGACTATCCTAGGGTGATTTTTAAACCTTCCACTCCTCGGGAAAAGCGATCTTTCGCCAAACCCGAGCACCTCTTAACTCTAACTATCACCACTACTCACTACTCTTTATATCTTCATCAGATCATGTTCTATTGCATTTCACAATTTACTAAATGCAGACCAACCTAGGCTACATGTCGAACCGGTTATGCAATGATCGATTACTCATCCAAATGCCCTAAACTATTTACTGGAGACTTATCTTGATATAAATAACCTAAATCCAGAAAATGGAAATTTTCCTAATTTATTTGGCATTTAATTAAATTCCTCGAAAATCTCAAGGGCCACCGGTTTGAACATGAACTATCCTAATTATTCATGCAAGATGTCCAGCAAATTTATGATAATTAGTAGGCTATCTCAGAAGGCTAAATCCTAAGTATCATAATTTTCTATCATCAAAATAACCTGAAAAACTATTTGGAAATAATCTCTAATTTCTATAGTTTATGAATCAAGTACAGAAAATATTCTTCCAAAAATTCTAAATAATTTATGACATGAAGATTAAGGCCTAAAATCTGCACTGGCTAAGTTTCATAATTTTCCAGCAAGTGTTCTATCCGTAATAATTTTTTAAACATAAAAGCCCTTTCTATCATTTGTGAATAATGTACTAGATTTACTCAACATAAAATTCTATAAAAATTCAGGGATCAATGTTCTACTAGTCAAGATCTAAATCCAGAATTTTAACTGATTATAATTAATGTAAAGCCACCAAATAATTGAAACAACAAATTGGGCTAATAATTCTTTAACACATGAAGCATAATATATATTAATCATAAAATTCCAGAAAAATTACCATAAGTCTAATACATCCTAAAACTCCCTCCCCCCGAGTTTCATAATTTTTGGATTAGATTTAGTGCTTAAAATAATTAAATTACCTGTTTATCCTATTCCAAAATCTCAACTTTCGAGGTACCTAACTACCTCCAATTCCTTCACTATTTCAACCAGAGGGTTTTCATCATATCCTCCCCCTCTCCTCCAAATTTCAAGGGCATACAAGAGCTGTTGCTCCTATGTCCTTCACAAACCTCAAACTCCCACCCGTTGGAGTTGAGCCAATCTCTTAGGGTAAAATCCACCCTAAGCCACACCATGTTACCCAAGAGGGTAGACATAGACTCAACAAATCAGTGGCCAACAACTTCAGCCTCTTTTGAGGAGATTTGTCCACTCCATCTCCAATTGTACTTTTCCCCAAAGTACCCCTCACCAAGACCTATCAAGGACTTGATAATTCCCTATTCAAAACTCGACCATTCGAGTTGAAATTTTGTACAGATCTTAATATTGATGCCAGGGACCACCACCCAAAATTTGGGGGAGTTTGAGCTTAATTTCATCTCCTAATTAATTTTATATTGATTATTAAATTTTTACAAAAACTTTAGGCAAAAGTTTTCCAAAAATTCTCATTTTTGGACAGCCTCTCGTTATACATATTATAGACCACCAGTCCAAATTTCAAATCATTTGGACATGTTATGAACCGTGGGCAACCATTTTAATTTCTGGTTAACCTAGGTCTTGATCCCACCAAAATGAGTGCTGTGTTCAAACCACTCACCCAAATTGAATAAAATCAATTTTAAATTAAAGTAGACCCCGAGGGCTACAACTTTTGTGTCTGGTCATTTTTCTTTATTCGGCCTCTAAGTGCCTCGTTTTGCAGCCTCAAAAATACATTCAAATAATCTCTTTTCCATTACGTACTATATAATAATCTATGTATTATATATTAAATCTACTGTTCATCTTCTTCAGAACCCGAAACCAGAACCAGGAAGCCATTTTTCCTGTAACGTTTCCGTGATCCGTTGCCGGCCGTCCGGTCACTTCCCTGGCCAGCCACCACCACCACCACCACCTCCGTTGAGGCGATGGCTAGCGGTCGGCGGTGGTTTGGCCGCCGGAGGTGGCGGTTTCCGGCGAACTCAAAATACCTTTTTCATGGTTATTCCATGAAAACGAGAGATGGATCCGGCTCCGTTGAGCGCGAACCTCCTTTCTAAGAATCCTAAGATCTACCCATGAAAGAGAAGGAGTAGAGGAGGACCTTGTTCGCGGTTTGAAGGCGAGAAGAACGTCGGGGTGCCATGGCGCGGTGGTGGCGTTTGCTGGACTTCTCCTACAGCAAGAACAAGGGTCTGTTCTGATTACTTGAGCGTGTAACCTTCTCCTCTTTCCCTAAGTGGGCTTTTATAACTCAGGAAGTGGGAAGATGAAATGGTAAAAGCCATTATGGCCATGAAGTTTCCCCCTTAACGTTTCGGTTACGGTGAAGGGATAAGAAACGGCGGAACTGAACAGGTGTGTCCAGCTGGCGGTTTTCTATTGGACCACCTTTTCCTCATTTATTATAAAATTTCAGAAGGAAAACGGCCGGTAGTTACTCCTGGTGTAACTTCCCACACCAGCATTTAATACCACGCGTGTTGGAATAATTTCGGGCCTGAACCGTCGTTTCGGCCAATGTCACGGGCGTGACACGTAGGTCACGGGCGTGACAGGTCCGAATAGTCAATCCTGGGTTCGACGATCGTCGAACTGAGATCGACGATCGTCGATGATAGTCACGGGCGTGACACCTTGGGTCACGGGCGTGACAGGCCCGAATGGCATATTTTGAGGTCGACGATCGTCGAATTGAGATCGACGATCGTCGAAGGCTGGTCACGCCCTAGGTCACGGGCGTGACAGCTAAGCCACGGGCGTGACATGCCCGGGATGCAAGGTCGACGATCGTCTCACGGCGATCGACGATCGTCGATGGGGTCACGCCCATAGTCACGGGCGTGACACCTTGGTCACGGGCGTGACATGCCCAGACAGCACGTTCGGCGATCGTCTCGTGGAGATCGACGATCGTCAAAGTAGTCACGCCCAGGTCACGGGCGTGACGGGTCGGTCACGGGCGTGACCAACCCGTGACCCGAAAAATTGATCGCTTTATTTTCACTTTTTGTGCTCCCTGGGGTTCTGACTCGACCAACCGACTCCTAGGGGTCTAGCCGGAAATGGGATGTTACAACTAGGGGGCGGCCTTAGCCTGCCGGGCGGATTCCCCCGGAATTCGCCCAGGCCGCCCGCTAGGGGGCGGCCTCCCCGGCCGGGCGGACTCCCCCTGGAGTCCGCCCAGGCCGCCCGCTAGGGGGCGGCCTCAGCCTGCCGGGCGGACTCCCCAGGAGTCCGCCCAGGCCGCCCGCTAGGGGGCGGCCTCCCCGGCCGGGCAGACTCCCCCTGGAGTCTGCCCAGGCCGCCCGCTAGGGGGCGGCCTCAGCCTGCCGGGCGGATTCCCCCGGAATCTGCCCAGGCCGCCCGCTAGGGGGCGGCCTCCCCGGCCGAGCGGACTCCCCCTGGAGTCCGCCCAGGCCGCCTGCTAAGGGGTGGCCTCAGCCTGCCGGGCGGACTCCCCCGGAGTCTGCCCAGGCCGCCCGCTAGGGGGCGGCCTCCCCGGCCGGGCGGACTCCCCCTGGAGTCCGCCTAGGCCGCCCGCTAGGGGGCGGCCTCCGCTCAGTCTACCTGCTCAGGCTGTTCTGCCTGCTTGCTCCTCAGGTCACTCAGCCTGCCTGCCCTCTTCTAGCTGCCAACCGGAAGTCTGCCCCAGCAAAGAAAAGGTCAGTCCGCCGAGTCCGCCGAGATCGTCAACCCCATCTTTCTCAGTCCGCCGAGGTCGTCGATGCTGATGTCACTGGGCCCGTTTCTAGAAGATTCTCCTCGGGCCTAGAAATAGCCCCCAAGGCCTCTCATTCTGCAGGCGGGAGAGGAGAACTGCCACCTTGATCAAAGCATGCAGACTCAGTTTTCCAGGTCGTCAGAGTTGATCTAGCAAGGTCTGCGGCCTCAAATCTCCAGTCCGCCCAGGTCATCAAGGGCTGTGGACTTAGTTTTTTCTATCAGCAACAGCTTGCGCAGCCTCCGCAGCCTCCGATTTCTAGTTCTCCCAGGTCGTCAAGGGCTGTGGACTTAGTTTTTTTTACCCTCATCAGGCAGCTTGGGTAGCACCTGCAGCTTCAATTCTCCAGTCCTCTGCAGCTCCTTTTACTTAGTTTCTGGCATCTCCTTCCTCAGCTGCCAGCTTTCCCCATTGCACCCTCTACTGCTCTTATATGTAATGGTGCAATAGCAAATTGTAACTCTTCTTGAATTAAAGGAAAAGCCCGCCGCAAGAGTGGCATTCAAGCCGCGGCGGGCGAAGTCTGCTGTTGCCGCTGCTAGCGGCCTCCTCTCTTCTTCGCTCCTCTCTCAGCGTCAACCTGCAAAGCTAACCATTCAAGTAGCTGTCTGCTCGACAGTACCTGATCAAGCTCCCTCTCTGCTCGAGCAAGCTTCTTCTCTGCTCGAGCAAGCTTCTCCTCTGTTCAAGTAAGCTTCTCCTCTATCCCCGCAACCCTTCTTCTTTCATCCTTAGCTTGTGAGATCGAACAACACGTTAACTGATCGGTGTCGCATTTCGCATATCAACAGTTAACACGCGACCTTCAGATCTCGATTAGACAGTGAAAGCAGTGGTTACTCATATCAGACCATCAACCAGCCGAGAATCTTTCTCCAAGTCCAAGTGATGATCCTCTTTGGGAGGCCTTAGAGCAATCTCGCAGAGAAACTGCCCAACAGTTTTAAGCCATCAACCGTACTCTAGCAGCTCTCACGCAGCAATTGGCCGCTCAATCTTCAGCAGCGCCAGCTCCTCCAATCAATCCAGCACCAACATCAGAGACTCCTCAAGTCTATCTAAATAGCCGGAAATAGCTCTCAGAATTTCATATTCATCTGAGAAGATCAAAGCTCTTCTGCATTCTTCTTCATCCTGAGTTCATCCTGCTTACAGGAAGACTTTCACTCAGAGGCCTTTATAAGAAGAAGAAGAAGAAAGGAAGCTGTTTGAAGAAGAACAATCATTCAACAATCAAGAATCTTCTTCAAGCTTCTTCTTCAGAACCTTAAGACAATTCTTTGTCTTAGTTCAGAAGAGTTCCTGCACCCTGAAGCAAGACTCCTTCCGGGATATTCTCTAAGCCAGGGGGAGCCTTGATTCTTTAGAGCTTCTAGCTCTGTGCAATCCACTAGCTTCTCTAATCTGTTTAACAATAGAGAAGAAGCCTTAACTCTCTCAACCTCCTGTACAAAGGGTTATTACTCCCTTCAAAAGTGAACTCTTGGTGGCAGGGCACCTGATCAAAAACCTGTGTTGGATTTTGAGCTCCTGATCAAAAGCTCAAAGGGTCTACTTGATCTACCTGAAGCAGATCAGTTGGTGGCAGGGCACCTGAATAAAAACCTGTAGTAGATTCCTACCAGGGTGGTAGAAGAGTGGACGTACCTATTGAGAGGGAACCACTATAAATTCCTTGTGTCGTCTGTATTGCTCATTTAATTTATTGCACTGTGGCTGTGAATAGAAATAACTAGGATTGCTAGTTGCTATGTTAGGACCCAAGCTTAACTGTAATTACAGTTAGCTCTCTCTTGTGCACTACACTTTGTGTTAGGTTCTAGGGTTATCAATATCTATAAACTAATTCCGCAAATTAACTCTAAGGGAGTTGAGTAGGGTATCATAATTTTTGAATACTCTATTCACCCCCCTCTAGAGTTGTATCTACCCTCACTTTCAATTGGTATCAGAGGGAGGTTGACTGACTGTATAGGCTAACACCTAAGTCACAAGATCCTGATAGATACCAAGCTTATAGATATTCACTTCATGGTCCAGTCCAAGGATTACTCTAGCACCAGACCTCCAGCATGCAACTTAGCTAAGTTTAGCATCTGGATGGCAAGGATTAAGTTATATATGAACTCTATTGATGAGAGTATTTTTGCTTCTATTTTGACAGGACCACCAAGAGCACCTGCAGCAGCTACTGCTTCATCATCAACTGATATGAGTGCAGTGCCTCCTCCAGATTACAACGATGAATACAAAAAGGCAAAGATAGCAGATGCCAAAGCAATGAATATTCTGGCTCAGACAATGTCTGATGAAGTATTCCAGAAAGTTGCTGACTACTCCTCAGCAAAAGCAATGTGGGATACACTGAACCAGATTGTAGCTGGTTCAGCTGATGAAAGGAAGGACAGAAGGTCCAACCTTATCTCCCAGTATGAAAACTTCAAGAAAACTGATGCTGAATCAGTTGAAGCAATATACACCCAGCTCAGCTCAATCATCAATGAGCTGAGGACTCTTGACAAGGATATATCATTGACAGAGGTCAATGATAAGATTCTTATGTGCTTCCCTAGCACATGGGATCTGAGGATCTGGCCTATCAAGGAGGCCAGAAGTACAAATGAAATCTCAACAGAAGCTCTCCTTGGCAAGCTCAAGTCTTTTGAGCAAGTGCTGAAGACCAGGGAAGCTGAGGCTGAAGCAAAGACTCCAATAAGAAAAGAGCAATCTCTTGCTCTCAAAGCTGCTGAAGCTTCTGAAGGAAGCCAATCCAATGAGGAACTGATGGCACTCTTTGCCAAGAGGTTTCTCAAGATGGGAAGGAAAGACTTCAGAAAGAAATCTTCACGATATGAAGATAAACCAAGGTATGATCGTTCTCCTGCTAAAGAAATAATTTGCTATGGATGCAGGAAACCTGGACACATTCTACCAGAGTGTCCAGAGGAAAAGAATAAAGAGAAAAGGAAGGAAAAAGAACAGCACAGGAAGCATTCCAAGCCCTCCTCCTACAAAAACAAAAAGAAGGAGAGAGGTTTTGTTGCTGAAACCTGGAGCGATTCTGATGAGGAATCTTCCTCCTCAAGCTCCAGTGAGGATGAGGAAGAAAAGAAGGCAAAGGAAGTTTGCCTGATGGCAATTGATGCCTGCAACAATCACTCAGCTGCAGAGAGTTCAGATTCTGATGAAGAAATGCCAACTGAAGATGAGGTATTGTCTTCTTACGATTTTACATCTGCTGAATTTAAATCAGATTTTAAATCTTTGTGTTTAGATTTAATTAGTTCTGAAAAGGAAATTAAGGACCTTAGAAATAAGCTTGCTGAATCTGAATTTATCTCTAATTAAAACATTAGGTGAACAGTAGAACTCACTAATTCTAGTGAAGAAATAAAATTCCTTAAGAATGAATTAGCTAAGTCAAAAAGGCTAGAAGAATCTCTGAATGGTAGAAGCCTTAAGTTGCTTGAAATAACCAGCATGTCAAACACTAGGTCAGGCAATAATAAGCTAGGCTTAGGAGCTTCATCCTGTGAACCCCCAATTATTCTTAAAAATCATCTTTCAACTCCAGTGAACTTTATCTCAGCTGATGGGATAAAGAACACTGAGCAAGTAAGACAAGTTAATCAAGCTTTAAATAAAGCTAAGAGAGAGAAAAGAAAACAAAAATTTAAGGAAATACAAAAAGCGTCGAACGCTGCTCGACGATCGCATGCTCAGTGGTCGAACGAAGCTCGACGATCTGTGCATCCATCGTCGAACGCCGATCGACGTTTTCAACATGAATTTCAAAATTATAATCAGAACCCTAGAAACCTGAATATGAATAGAAACCCTAGGTTTGTGGACCCATTAACTGCATGGAGCATCCCACCTAGGAGATCTTACCCTTTAGGTTATAAACCCCAACCTGCTTATTCTTTTATTTCTAGCTTTCATTATGTGAAGAATAATGGACCCAAGGTTACCTGGGTCCATAATGTTTAACTTAACTCACTGCAGGTGAAGACCTATCCTATCACTCAGGACAAGTGGTATTTGGATAGTGGTTGCTCCAAACATATGACAGGGAATAGAGAAAATCTGTCAAAGTTCAAGGCCAAGCTTGGACCAAAGGTGATCTTTGGGGATTCTAGCTGTGGTCAAACTGAAGGATATGGTAGGATTACCATTGGAGCAGTAAATTTCAAGAGGGTTACATATATAACTGGACTGAAGCATAACTTTATCTCAGTAAGTCAGTTATGTGATGCAGGATATCAAGTATCATTCACTAACACTCTTTGTAATATTACTTTAAATAGTAATATTGTGTTAGTAGGTATTAGACAAGGCAATATTTATTTAGTAGATTTTAATTCAACCCATTCTGAAATCTGCTTATTTAATGAAGTAACAAATAACAACACTTTATGGCATAAAAGGCTTAGCCATGTTAACCTCAAGAACATATCTAGGTTATCTAAATACAACCTTGTTAGAGGTTTACCTTCTTGCCCCTACAAGAAGGAGAGCCTATGCAAGGCTTGTCAATTAGGCAAGCAAACCAAGAATTCATTTAAATCTGTAAATAAAAGTGATTCACCTAGAATCCTGTATTTATTACATTTGGACCTCTTTGGCCCAATAAATGTACAGAGTCTAGGAGGGAAGTATTACACTTTAGTAATTGTAGATGACTTCTCTAGGTTCACTTGGGTGTTTTTTTTTGAGAACTAAGGCTGATAACTTCAAAGCCCTTACAGATTTTCTATTATGTGTGCAGATTGAGTACTCTACTCATGTGGCCTTGATCAGAAGTGATCATGGTATTGAGTTTGACTCTCTTCTCATGCAAGAATTCTGCGAGAGAGAAGGTATCAAACATAGCTTCTCAGCTCCTAGAACTCCCCAACAAAATGGGGTAGTTGAAAGGAAAAATCGAACCCTGATTGAAGCTGCTGGTACATTATTGGCAGATGCTAACATGCCTCTTTCCTATTGGGCAGAAGCTGTTAGCACAACTAATTATGTGCTGAACAGAAGTCTTATACACAAGCTTAAGTATAAAACTCCTTATGAGTTGCTTAAAGGAAAGAAACCTAAAATAAATTATTTTAGAGTATTTGGCTGTGTAGTTTACATTCATAACAATAATAAAGAATACCTTAGAAAGTTTGAAGCAAAAGCTTCAATGGGAATTTTTCTTGGATATTCCCAAGTAAGCAAAGCTTATAGGGTATTTAATAAATCATCTTCTAAAATTGAGGAATCTGTGCATGTGTCTTTTGATGAATCTCAGATGTCTTACAAGGAGAAGGAAACTTCCCCTTCCTCAAGTTCATTGCAGGTACCAGAATCTAGTAAAGATGTCACTCAAGAGATTCTCCATCTTTCAACTCTTCATATCACTGAATCAGACAGTGATGAAGACTTTGCAGAAGCTGTTGCTGTACCACCAATAGTAGATTAAATTCCTCCTGAGGAATTAATCCCAACTATTGCTGAATATCACATCCCACCTGCTGATGTTGTCACACTTAGAGATCATCCTACATCTCAAGTGATAGGAGACATATCAGCTGGTGTTCAAACAAGACATCAATTAAGACAGGATGTGATGCACGCTTGTTTCCTTTCACAGATTGAGCCCCTCACCATTAAAGATGCTGAGCTAGATCCTCACTGGATCATTGCTATGCAAGAGGAACTCAATCAGTTTGAAAGATGTAAAGTATGGACTTTGGTTCCAAGACTTAAAGGCCAACTGATCATAGACACCAAGTTGGTGTTTAGAAACAAGTTGGATGCAAATGGAATCATTATAAGGAACAAAGCTAGGCTTGTAGCTCAGGGCTACAGACAGGAGGAAGGTATAGATTATGACCAAACCTTTGCTCCTGTTGCAAGGCTAGAGGCAATAAGGATCTTTCTAGCCTATGCAGCCTATATGAAGTTTAAGGTCTTTCAGATGGATGTCAAAAGTGCCTTTCTAAATGGTGAGCTAAAGGAAGAGGTATTTGTTGAACAACCACCTGAGTTTGTTTCTTCAACTCAGCCCTCACATGTTTTCAAGTTGCAAAAAGCTCTTTATGGACTCAAACAAGCACCCAGAGCCTGGTATGAGATTCTAGCTAGTTTCCTGTTAGAGCACAACTTTGTTAGGGGAGTAGTTGATAGAACCCTTTTCGTCAAGCACTATAAGGACACAATCCTGTTAGTTCAAGTATATGTGGATGACATTATTTTTGGTTCCACTGATCCCAAACTGTGCAAAAAGTTCTCTGACTTGATGCATTTCAAGTTTGAGATGAGTAGTATGGGTGAGCTGTCTTACTTTCTTGGTCTCCAAGTAAAGCAAGATGCTGATGGCTTCTTCATCTCCCAATCCAAATATGCCAAGGAATTAGTAAAGAAGTTTGGGATGGCTGATGCTTCAGCAATGCATACACCTATGGCTACTAATGTAGTTATAGATTCTGATGATCAGGGAAAGCCTGTTGATCAAAAGAATTATAGGGCCATTGTTGGTTCCTTATTGTATTTAACTGCAAGTAGGCCAGATATAATGTTTGCTACATGCCTATGTGCTAGGTTCCAGGTCAACCTCAAGGAATCTCATCTGATTTTTCTCAAGAGAATCTTGAGATACCTGAAGGGATGTCCAAATCTAGGACTATGGTACCCAGCTGAGTCAGAATTTGAGTTAATTGGATACTCTGATTCTGATTATGCTGGCTGTAGAGTTGACAGGAAAAGTACCTCAGGAACTTGCTTGTTCCTGGAAGAGATATTGGTCTCTTGGTTCTGTAAGAAGCAGGCTTCTGTCTCAACTTCAACTACAGAGGCTGAATATATAACAGCTGCTAGTTGTTGTTCACAGATCCTGTGGATTCAAAACCAGCTTTTGGATTATGGGTACACACACAAGAACACAAAAATCATGTGTGATAGTACCAGTGCTATCTCAATTGCACAAAATCCTGTGCACCACTCTAGAACCAAGCACATTGAGATTAGACACCATTTCCCGAGAGATTGTGTGGAAAAGAATAAGATCAGCCTTGAGTTCATATCCACTGACCTTCAGAGAGGTGATATTTTCACCAAGCCCTTAGATGAACAGAAGCATCTGTTCTTTTTGGTTCAACTAGGCATGATTAATGGAAGAGACTAAGTGTGACGTCTGCCTGTGTTGAAACCTGTTTGAAGATCGTCGAACGACGTTCGAAGATAGTCGATCGGATCAAGCCTATCGTCGACCTATGGTTGATGATAGCTTATCTGCTTGAAGATCGTCGACCGACGTTCGAAGATCGCCGAACAGGTCGAGCCTATCATCGATCTATGGTTGACGACAGCTTGTTGTTTGTGAAGACAGAAATAGTCGAACGATTGATCGAATACTCTGCTTCAGGAACGATCGTCGAACGACCGTTCGACCATCGTCTCCAGTATCTTTTAAAATAGATCGACTATTGTTGGTTTAATATAAAACCGATGGTCGACCTAGGTTAAGAGATCGTTCTTTTTATTGTCGACGGAGAGCGTCTTCTCGCATTTCGTCTTTCTGCTTGCTCCCTGTCTTGTGATTTCTGCCATTTCGCCTTCACTGTCTCTCTCTCGTCTTCTCCAACCCCTTCGATGGCGATTGCTCCAGCCCTCCTGTCCGTGGTAAAGTTCGATGCTGGTTTCAGTGTGGACTTTGACTCCTTCAGCTGCTGCGAATCTGCTATAGTGGAAATCCTCAACCTATGCAAAGATCAAGGATTGGAAAAGCTCATATCAACAAGAATAAAGATAAACATTCCCGAGATTAAAGAATGGGCATTCACTTCGTCCTCAAATGACGACTCTATGACCGGAACGATAGGCGGAGAAGAGGTAATTTTGACTCCCGCCATTTTAACTGAAATTTTTGGATTATTTAATGGGGAAGAAGATTATGAGCAAGATACCCCAGAGTTTGGGAGAATGTTGACTGAACTAGGACATGCCGACGACATTCCTTCTAAGCTGCTAAAGGTGAATTTTCCGTTGAAGATTAAGTTCCTTGCTGAACTCGTCGGAAAAATGCTACTGGGAAAGCACTCTGCCCATGATAATATTACCAGGCAATAGTTTGCCCTGATGTGTGCCATCGTGAACAAGAAGCAGATTAACTGGGTAGGAGTTTTGTTTGATTTGATAAGGAAAAAGAATAGCAAGAAGGAAGTCACCCTGGGTAGGGTGGTTGGGATTTTTCTAAAGGAGAAATATACCCATCTATTGGTCTCAGTTTCTACTTCAATAAATGCCAGCAAAAAGATGGACCCGACCCTGTTTGTCAAGTGGAAAAGGAGCTTCCTGAAGCCCGCTCCAGCAGGGGTAGCTACAGTTGCATCAGAGAGCACAAGGACTGCTTCAGTCACTCCCCTCCTTCAAGAAGCAGGCTCAACCAATCTCTCCTTTCCTTCCATCTCATCTGCATTACCTTCAACCTCTACTGAAGTGCTACCATCTACTTCAGTTCCATCTACTTCAGTTGAAGTTCCATCTTCTACATCTCTTCTTCTTGATTCCTCCACAATTCTCCATGCATCACCACCAACATCCCCTCTCCCTCATCATCTTGCTAGGATATCTCATCCTAGTTTTGATTTATTGGTTTCTGAGCTATCCACTCCTCCTCAGTCTCCAATTCCTCTTTCTGATCATGTTGATCTTCTTGCATCTACCCATCATTCTCCAGTTCACTCTCCATCTCATCAGGAACACACCATCCCTACTGATCTTCTATCTTCTGTGATTCCCCCACCTTCATTTGAAATCACCCCAGCTTTCATCTCTAGCATCCTGGAGTTAATTACTCCTTCAATCAAAATCATGATTGAAGAGGCAATTGCTCCCCTTGCTTCCTCCATCTCTTCTTTGTCTGATGCCATTCAAGCCCTCTCAAAATCTACTGAGCCCTCTTTATCTAGGGGCCTGGTTTCAGTTTCTACTGAAATCAGGCAGGGGGAAATGCTTTATGAAGATGCCTCTGAGCTGCCTTTGGCCTCCCTTCCAGCAGATCCTCAAGCAGATGCAGAAAAAGAGATAGAAGAATCAGTTCCTCCATTGTCTGAAAAAGATATTTCTGATACTATAATGAAATTTGAGTTTATTGTCAAAGTATGCCTAGAAGAATGCTCCACTCCCCTGGTTGCCCTCTACCTAGAAGGAGTCATTACTTCCTTCCTAGATGAATTATGGGAGTTAGGACATCAAAGGAAAATTCTGAAGGTATCCCTTTTACTCATTTTCTAAACTTGATTACTGACATGCTAATATGTGAATACCTAGAAGGAATGATACGATGTCATTTAACATATTTTTGTTCATAATACTACAGATATAATGGAAGAAGTATTAGATGTCTAAGAGCTTGATCACCAACCAGCTCCAGAAGTTCAAACTGAACCAGAACCAATTGTTCAAGATCCTGAGGCTGTTCAACCAGCTCAGTTAGCAGTGCATGAAGAACTGGTCCCCATGACAGTTGCTGATGAACAAGAAAAAGCTTCAGAAATTCAAATTGAAAAGTATACTGTCTGGGATGATTCCCCTGGATTAGATTTAGACACTCTCTTGGCACAGGATTCCATGGAAGAAGAGTTAGAAAGAATTGCCTTAAAAGAGAAGAAAAGAGCTGTGCAAGAGGCGTATGATCCTTATGATCTTCCTCCTTCTTCAAATTCTGAGGATGAGGATGATTCTGATGAATCTGATGAGTCCAAGAGAAAGAAATCTGCAAAGAAGAAAAGGAAAGTTGTGGCTCCTCCTCCTCCAAATCCTGACAATGATGTTCCCTACTATATCTTGAAAGGTATTGATCCTAAGTCTAAAGAGTTTCAACATTGGATGGCATTTTCTAAGAATCAGTAGAAGTTAAGGAAGAAGTCTAAGAGGTATGACAGTCCTGCTCCAAGATGGACTCCTAGAGGTCCTCCTCCTCCACCTCCCAGTGTAGGAGCCTCTGGAAACTTATCTGCAAATCCTTCTGCTCAGACTGATAGGTTTAACCCATCTCAGTCATCTCAAAGGAAAAGCTCTCAAGGATATCAAGGCAAAATGCAATCTGGCTATCAAAGACATGATGCTGATGTAAAGAAACAAGTGAAGGAGGTGGTTTATCAAAGACCAACTTTTTCTCCTCCTCCTTCCAAAGAATTCAAGAGCACATCCTCTCCAAAGCCAGATCATGCAGTGAAAGCTGTTTCAAAAGGTAAAAGAGTTATTTTCTCTGAAAAATCTAGCAAGAAATTTGCTGAGTTTGCTCCTCCTTTTCTCTAGTTATTCAGGATAAAGAGCCAGCTGAAAGTCTGCTAGATATGTCTATTAAATTTAAAGCTGTGAAACCTGTAGATACAACCTCTGAAAATGTGTATGAAAGACAAGAGCTTGATCCTGATTTCAGGATGGCTCAATTTCTTGAGCTTGTTGGATCAGCCCAAATTAAGAAAGCTAAAGCTGAAGGTAAAGACACTGCAGGATTAACCACTATGTACAAATTCAGAATGAAGGAGCTTGATAAATTCCAGGTTAGACCTGAGGTATTTAACCCTTCAAAATACATGGAAAAGCATCCTGAAGCAGTTGTCCCAAGGGCGTCAGAAACTAAAATCATTGGAGAACAAGACCTAAAGCTGTCAAGGAAAGAAGCTCTAGATCCTTCTAGGAAGATTACTTTTATTCCTAGTTCTTCTGTTCCTAAACCTAATTCTGAAGCTTCTTAAAATTCATTGATTGACAGTTATTTACTTATCTGATTGATTGATGTTATCTGCTTAAATTTTTCCCTTCATGTACTTTATTTATTTTCAGTAGTTTGTTTTATGTTTTGGTTGTTGAGAGACTTAACTCAAATAGGGGGAGATTATTGGTACCCTAGTTTGGATTTGAGTTCTGTCCTCTCCTTCTGTCTCTTAACCCAAGATTTATCTATGGTCAAAGGTTAGTTGTTTAGTTAGTTTGCTCTAGATTTAGAGTTGTCACTTATCCAGATGAAAATTTGGTTAAGTTGTTTTTTGTTCGACTATGGTCGAACGTCGCTCGACTATCGTCTATCGACTGGTCGACGATCGTCTATCAGTTGTTCGACGTTCGTATGTCAGCAGATCGTCTATCTCTGAGTTAGTTCAACTCTTGTTAGCTCGACGTTCTGTGGAATCTGCCTCGCCGATCGTCGAACCCCGCTCGACGTCTTTTGACCAGACAGATTTCTTGATAGTTTGACTATCTGCTTGGATAGTTCAACTGTCTGATAGTTCGACTATCTGTTTTCTTTAATAGTTCGACTATCTATTTGATAGGTCGACTATCTGTTTTTCTTGATAGTTCGACTATCTGCTTGGATAGTTCAACTATCTGATAGTTTGACTATCTGTTTGATAGGTCGACTATCTGTGTTGTTTGATAGTTTGACTATCTGTTTGATAGGTCGACTATCTGTTTTTCTTGATAGTTCGACTATCTGCTTGGATAGTTCAACTATCTGATAGTTTGACTATCTGTTTGATAGGTCGACTATCTGTGTTACATGATAGTTTGACTATCTGTCTTGATAGGTCGACTATCTGTTGTGTTTGATAGTTCGACTATCTGCTTGTATAGTTCAACTATCTGATAGTTCGACTATCTGTTTGATAGGTCGACTATCTATTTTGTTTGATAGTTCTACTATCTGTTTGATAGGTCGACTATCTGTTTTGTGTGATAGTTCGACTATCTGTTTGATAGGTCGACTATCTGTTTTGCTTGATAGCTCGACTATCTGTCTTGATAGGTCGACTATCTGATAGCTCGACTATCTGTTCTGATAGGTCGACTATCTGCTGAGGTAGTTCGACTATCTTCTTTGATAGTTCGACTATCTGTATCGTTCGACTATCTGTTTGATAGGTCGACGATCTCTGTGCTTCGGTCGACAATCTCCGAGGGTCGTTCGACGTTTTGCTGCATGTCTTTAATAATTTTGTCCTCTTCTATTATATGATTTATTTCATATTTATTTGGCATATTATTTCAATTAATTTGTGATATTATTTCCATGCAATATCTGCTCCATTCCTTATGCATGAGCCAATCTTTATCTGACAAAGTGTTTTGTCTTATTAGTTGAAATATATTTTCTGCTTTATCTGCCAGGCTGTCCTTTATAGCCGTTAGACTCAGAAAGTCTTTTCTGGCTGTAAAGAGTTCTTTCTGATGTGACTTGTTTCTAGCCCCTTCTTATCTGATTGGTTATGCAGCTTCTTAGAAAGCTTTATCCTCTTATAGTATGTCTGTCTGCAGAATTTGTTTTTTGCTTTATGCTTTTTACAGCCCAGATTGCTGATTCCAGAAGAAGACAAAGATTCAAACTCAAATTAAAGCCGTTGCAAAGGCTCATATAAAAAGAGCTCCTTTTGAAAGAAGAGAATACACAGAACACACAAAACCCAGATCATATACACTCAGCAGCATAGAAAAAGAGAAAAAGCAAGAAAGTTCTACAGCTCTCAGAATTTCATATTCATCTGAGAAGATCAAAGCTCTTATGCATTCTTCTTCATCCTGAGTTCATCCTGCTTATAGGAAGACTTTCACTCAGAGGTCTTTAGAAGAAGAAGAAGAAAGAAAGCTATTTGAAGAAGAACAATCATTCAACAATCAAGAATCTTCTTCAAGCTTCTCCTTCAGAACCTTAAGACAATTCTTTGTCTTAGTTTAGAAGAGTTCCTGCACCCTGAAGCAAGACTCCTTCCTGGATATTCTCTAAGCCAGGGGGAGCCTTGATTCTTTAGAGCTTCTAGCTCTGTGCAATCCACTAGCTTCTCTAATTTGTTTAACAATAGAGAAGAAGCCTTAACTCTCTCAACCTCCTGTACAAAGGGTTATTACTCCCTTCAAAAGTGAACTCTTGGTGGCAGGGCACCTGATCAAAAACCTGTGTTGGATTTTAAGCTCCTGATCAAAAGCTCAAAGGGTCTACTTGATCTACCTAAAGCAGATCAGTTGGTGGCAGGGCACCTGAACAAAAACCTATAGTGGATTCCTACCAGGGTGGTAGAAGAGTGGACGTACCTATTGAGAGGGAACCACTATAAATTCCTTGTGTCGTCTGTGTTGCTCATTTAATTTATTGCACTGTGGCTGTGAATAGAAATAACTAGGATTGCTAGTTGCTGTGTTAGGACCCAAGCTTAACTGTAATTACAGTTAGCTCTCTCTTGTGCACTACACTTTGTGTTAGGCTCTAGGGTTATCAATATCTATAAACTAATTCCGCAAATTAACTCTAAGGGAGTTGAGTAGGGTATCATAATTTTTGAATACTCTATTCACCCCCCCTCTAGAGTTGTATCTACCCTCACTTTCAATGGCGCAATAAATATGGCACAATAAATATAGCACAATAAACATGACACAATAAATATGATTATTATATTTGATCCGGTTGTTGGTTATCAGCCCGGAAAAGCGCATTAAAAAGAGCACATATAAATTTATCCATTGGCGAATAGGTTTACCATTTTGGACTCGTTTTTCGCTCAATAAATATGGTAGAAAAATATTGGGCGATATATTTGACATAATAAATATGGGGCAATAAATATGCATTAATAAATATGACGAAAAAAATATGGCTCAATAAATATGTCACAAGAAATATGACTCAATAATTAAGTCTCAATAAATATAGCTCAGTAAATATGCTTTAATAAATATGATAAAATAAATATGACACAATAAATTTGACTCAATAAATATGACCATAACTCTTAATCCGGTTGTCTATATTCAACATGGAAAAAACCATTGAAAAGTATTCCGAATGATTTATCCAATGACGAATAGGTTTACCCGCTCGAGCTCGTTCAGTGCTCAATAAATATAATATAAAAAATACTACGCTATAAATATGACATAATAAATATATCTCAATAAATTTTACGCAATAAATATGACACAACTAAGTATGGCTTAGTAAATATGGCTCAATAAATATTGTCAAAGAAATATGGTAGAATAAATATGACTAAATAAATATTACCATAAATTTTATTCCGATTATCTTTTTTCAGCTTGGAAAAGCCCATTTAAAAAGCTCGAATTGATCTATTTATTAGTGAACAGAATTACCCGTTTGGGCCTGTTTGACACTCAATGAATATGACACAGTAAATATGGAGTAATAAATATGGTGCAATAAACATGACACAGTAAATATAGCGTAATAAATATATCATAATAAATATAGCGCAATAAATATGACATAATTAATATGGGTATATAATAATGATATATAAATGTGGCACAAAAATATGACTCAAAAATTTTATCTCAATAAATATGGCTCATTAAATTTGTAGAAATAAATATGGCACAATAAATATGGTGCTATAAATATGGTCATTACATTGATCCAGTTGTCGGTTATCAGCCTAAAAAAGTCCATTAAAAGGAACACATAAAGATCTATCCATTGTCGAACAGGTTTACCCGTTCGGGCATCGTTTAATGCTCGATAAATATGACAAAAAATAAGGTGTAATAAATATAGCACAATAAATATTACACAATAAATATGATGCAATAAATATGTGTTAACAAATATGGCATAATAAATATATATTAATCAAAATGGTGAAAAAAATATGACTCAATTAATATGGCACAATAAATATGACTTAATAATTATGTCTCAATAAATATGGCTAAGTATATATGATTTAATAAATATGGCCCAATAAATATGACTCAATATTTATGATCATAACTTTTGATCATATTGTCTATTTTTAACCAAGAAATGCCCATTGAAAAAAGCACTAAATGATTTATCCATTAGCGAATAGGTTTACCCGCTTGGGCAAGTTCCACGCTCAATAAATATGTTATAATAAATACTACGTAATAAATATATTGCAATAAATATTTCTCATTAAATTTGGCACAATAAATATGGCTCCAAAAATATGGCTTATTAAATATCTCTTAATGAAAATGCTACAAAAACATTGTTCAACAATTATGTCTCAATAAATATGACTCAGGAAATATGGCTCAATAGATATGGCTCAATAAATATGGAGCAATAAATATAGCCCATTAAATACAGCCCAATAAATAAAGCCATATTTATGACTCTCAATAAATATGATGCAGTAAATATGACATAATAAATTTGGCCATATTTATAGCACTCAATAAATATGACATAATAAATATGGCATAATAAATATGACACAATAAATATTGCACAATAAATATGTGTTAATAAATATGGCGCAAAAAATATGGCTCAATAAATATGGCACAAGAAATATGACCCAATAGTTAAGTCTCAATAAATATGGCTCAGTATATATGGTTCAATAAATATGATAAAATAAATTTGGCACAATAAATATGACTCACTAAATATGACCATAACTTTTGATCCGGTTGTCTATTTTGAGCCTAGAAAAGCCCATTGGAAAGAGCTCTGAATGATTTATGCATTAGCGAATAGGTTTACCTGCCCGAGCTTGTTTAGTGCTCAATAAATATGTTATAATAAATACTACACAATAAATATATCGCAATAAATATATCTCAATAAATTTGGGGCAATAAATATGGCTCAATAAAAATGACTTATTAAATATCTCTTAATGAAAATGCCAAAAAAATATGGCTTAAAAATTGTCTCAATAAATATGACCCAGGAAATATGGCTCAATAATTACGGCTCAATAAATATGGCAAAATAAATATAGCCCAATAAATAAAGCCAAAAATTTTGATCAGGTTGTCCATTTTCAGCCCGGAAAAGCCATTTGAAAAAAGCTTGAAAAATATTTCCTTTGCAAACAGATTTACCCCTTCGGGCTCTTTTAATAGTATATAAATATGACGCAGTAAATATGACACAAATAAATATGGTTCAGTAAATATGACTCAATAAATATGCCCAAACAAATATGACACAATAAATATAGCTCAATTAATATGACCATAACTTTTGTTCCTATTATCTGTTTTCTGCTCGAAAATGCAAATTTAAAATAGCTCAAAATGATCTATCTATTGGTGAATAGGATTACCCGTTTGGCTTATTTGGCACTCAAAAAAATATGGCACAACAAATATGACGTAATAAATATGGCGCAAAAAATATGACACAGTAAATATGGTGTAATAAATATATCTTTATAAATATGTCACAATAAATATGGTATAATTATTATGGGTACATAAATATGGTATATAAATATGACACAAGAATATGGATCAAAAATTTTATCTCAATAATTATGGCTTAATAAATATAGAAAAATAAATATGACACAATAAATATAGTCATTATATTTGATCTAGTGGTCAGTTATCAGCCCAAAAAAGCCCACTAAAAAGTGCGCATAAAGGTCTATCCATTGGCAAAGAGGTTAACCCATTCGGGCTCATTTATTGCTCAATAAATATGGCAAAAAATAAGGTTCAATAAATATGGCGCAAAAAATATGACACAATAAATTTGGTGCAATAAATATGTGTTAATAAATATAGCGTGAAAAATTTGGCTCAAAAAATATGGCACAAAAAATTTGACTCAATAATTAAGTCTCAATAAATATGGCTCAGTAAATATGATTCAATAAATATAATAAAATAATTATGATGCAATAAATATGACTTAATAAATATGAGCATAAATTTTGTTTCGGTTGTCTATTTTCAACCTAGAAAAACCCATTAAAAAGAGCTCTAAATGAATTATCCATTAGCAAACATGTTTACCCGTTTGGGTTCGTTCAATACTCAATAAATATGTTATAATAAATACAATGCAATAAATAAGGCCCAATAAATATCTCTCAATAAATTTAGTACAATAAATATGGCTCAATAAATATGGCTTATTAAATATCTCCTAATGAAAATGCCACATGAAATATGGCTCGATAATTATGTCTCAATAAATATGGCTCAGGAAATATGGCTAAATAAATATGGCTCAATAAATGTGGCACAGCAAATATAACCCAATAAATATATTCCAATAAAAAAACCATAATTTTTAATCTGGTTTTCCATTTTTAGCCCGGAAAAACCAATTGAAAAGAGCTCGGATAAATCTATATTTTGGCAAAAAGGTTTTCCTGTTAGAGCTCATTTAACGCTATATAAATATGGTGTAAAAAAGACAGAAATAAATTTGGCTCAATAAATATGACCAAAGAAATATGGTGCAATAAATATGATTCAATAAATATGACCATAACTTTTATTCCAGTTGTCCATTTGCAGCCCGAAAAAGCCTATTGAAAAGAGATCTGAATGATTTATCCATTGGCATATAGGTTTACTCACTCGGGCTCGTTTAACACTAAATAAATTTGTTATATTAAATACTACGCAATAAAAATGGAGCAATAAATATTTCTAAATAAATTTGGCGCAATAAATATGGCTCAATAAAAATGGCTTATTAAATATCTCTATTGAAAATGCTTCAAAAAAATATGGTTCAATAATTATATCTCAATATATATGACTCAGGAAATATAGCTCAATCATAACGGCTTTATACATAAGGCATAATAAATATAGCCCAATAAACATAGCCCAATAAATAAAGCTATAATTTTTGGTCTGGTTGTCCATTTTCATCAAAAAAAAAGCCATTTGAAAAAACTCAAAAAAATCTATTCATTGGCATATAGGTTTACCCGTTTGGGCTCGTTTAATGCCATATAACTATGACGCAATAATATGACACAAATAATTATGGATTAGTAAATATGGATATATAAATATGGCAAAAGAAATATGGCGCAATAAATACGGCTCAATAAATATGACCATAACTTTTATTCCGGTTGTCCGATTTTCGCCCGAAAAAGGCAATTTAAAAGAGCTCGAAATTATCTATCTATTTGTGAACAGGATTACCAGTTTGTGCTTATTTGGCACTCAATAAATATGATACAGTAAATATGACATAATAAATATGACGCAATAATATGACACAGTAAATATAATATAATAAATATATCTTAATAAAAATAGCATAATAAATTTGCCATAATTATTATATGCACATAAATTTGGTATAAAAATATGGCATAAGAATATGGCTCAAAAATTTTATCGCAAAAAATATGGCTCAATAAATATGGATAAATAAATATGGCACAATAAATATGGCACAATAAATATGACACAATAAATATGACGCAATAAATATGACATAATAAATATGGTCATTATATTTGATCTGGTTGTCGGTTATCAGCACGAAAAAGCCAATTAAAAAAAGCACAAAGGTTTATCCATTGGCAATCAGGTTTATCCGTTCGGGCTCATTTATCGCTCAATAAATATGATAAAAAAAAGGCACAATAAATATGGTGCAATAAATATGACACAATAAATATGACACAATAAATATGGCACAATAAATATGAGTTAATGAATATATGACATAAAAATATGGCTCAATAAATATTGCCATTACATTTGAACCGGTTGTTTGTTATGAGCCCGAAAAAGCCCATTAAAAAGAGCACATATAGATCTATCCATGGGCGAATAGGTTTACCATTTCGGGTTCATTTATCACTCAATAAATATGACAGAAAAATATTGGGTGATATATTTGACATAATAAATATGGGGCAATAAATATGTGTTAATAAATATGACGAAAAAATATGGCTCAATAAATATGCCACAAGAAATATGACTTAATAATTAAGTCTCAATAAATATGCCTCAGTAAATATGCTTTGATAAATATGATAAAATAAATATGGCCCAATAAATTTGACTCAATAAATATGACCATAACTCTTTAATCCGATTGTATATATTCAACCTGAAAAAAGCCCATTGAAAAGAGTTCCGAATGATTTATCTATTGGCGAATAGGATTACCCACTCGGGCTCGTTGAGTGCTCAATAAATATAATATAATAAATACTACGCTATAAATATTGCACAATAAATATATCTCAATAAAGTTGGCGTAATAAATATGATACAACTAAGTATAGCTCAGTAAATATGGCTTAATAAATATTGTCAAAGAAATATGATAGAATAAATATGGCTCAATAAATATAACCATAACTTTTATTCCAGTTATCTTTTTTCAGCCTATAAAAGCCCAATTATAGATAGCTCGAATTGATCTATCTATTGGTGAATAATTACCTGTTTGGGCTTGTTTGACACTCAATGAATATGACACAGTAAATATGGCGCAATAAATATGGCATAATAAACATAACACAGAAAATATAGCGTAATAAATATATCATAATTAATATAGTGCAATAAATATGACATAATTATTATGGGTATATAATAATGGTATATAAATGTGGCACAAAAATATGGCTCAAAAATTTTATCTAAATAAATATGGCTCAGTAAATATGTAGAAATAAATATGGCACAATAAATATGACGCTATAAATATGGTCATTACATTGATCCGGTTGTCAATTATCAGCCCAAAAAGGTCCATTAAAAGGAGCACAAAAAGATCCATCCATTGATGAACATGTTTACCCGATCGGGCATCGTTTAGCGCTTTATAAATATGGAAAAAATAAGGCGCAATAAATATAGCACAATAAATATGACACAATAAATATGACACAATAAATATGTGTTAACAAATATGACACAATAAATATATGTTAATGAATATGGTGCACAAAATATTGCTAAAAAAATATGGCATAAGAAATATGACACAATAATTATATCTCAATAAATATGGCTCAGTATATATGATTTAATAAATATGGCATAATAAATATAACTCAATATTTATGACCATAACTTTTGATCATATTGTCTATTTTTAGCTTAGAAATGACCATTGAAACAAGCACTAAATGATTTATCTACTAGCGAATAGGTTTACCCGCTCAGGCTAGATCAATACTCAATAAATATGTTATAATAAATACTACGTAATAAATATAGTGCAATAAATATTTCTCATTAAATTTGGCACAATAAATATGGATCAAAAAATATAGATTATTAAATATCTCTTAATAAACATGGTTCAATAAAAATGTCTCAATAAATATGTCTTAAGAAATATGACTCAATAAATATGGCTCAATAAATATGAAGCAATAAATATAACCCATTAAATAGCCCAATAACTAAAGCCATATTTACGTCACTCAATAAATATGACACAGTAAATATGAACTAATAAATTTAACCATATTTATGACACTCAATAAATATGATACAGTAAATATGGCGTAATTAATATGGCGCAAAAAATATGACATAATAAATATTGCGTAATTAATATATCTTTATAAATATAGCACAATAAATATCGCATAATGAATATAGGTACATAAATATTGTAAATAAATATGGCCCAAGAATATGGCTCAAAAATTTTATCTCAATAAATATGAATCAATAAATATAGCATAATAAATAGGTAGAAATAAATATAGCATAAAAATATGGCGTAATAAATATGGCGCAATAAATATAACATAATAAATATGGCACAAAAAATATGGTCATTATATTTGATCCGATTATCAGTTATCAGCCCGAAAAATCCCATTAAAAAAAGCACATATAGATCTATCCATTGGCGAATAGGTTTACCATTTTGAGCTCATTTATGGCTCAATAAATATGACAAAAAATATGGCACAAAAAATATGGCGCAATATATTTTACACAATAAATATGACGCAATAATTATGTGTTAATAAATATGGCGAAAAAATATGGCTCAATAAATATGTCATAAGAAATATGACTCAATAATTAAGTCTCAATAAATATGGCTCAGTAAATAAGCTTCAATAAATATGATAAAATAAATATAGTGCAATAAATATGACTCAATAAATATGATCAAAACTCTTGATCCGGTTGTATATTTTCAGCCTGGAAAATCCCATTGAAAAGTGTTTTGAATGATTTTTCCATTGGTGAACAGGTTTACCCACTCGAGCTTGTTTAGTGCCCAATATATATGTTATAATAAATACTACGCAATAAATATTACGTAATAAATATATCTCAATAAATTTGGCACAATAAATATGGCTTAATAAATATGGCATATTAAATATCTCTTAATGAAAAAACCACCAAAAATATAGCTTAATAATTATGTTCCAATAAATATGGCTCAGGAAATATGGCTCAATTAATATGACTCAATAAATATGGCGTAATTAATATAACTCAATAAATGAAGCAAATTTTTTTGATCAGGTTATAAATTTTCAGCGCGAAATATCCAATTGAAAGGAGCTCGGATAAATCTATCAATTAGAAAATAGGTTTACCCGTTCAGACTCGTTTAATATAATCTAAATATGGTACAATAAATATGACACAAATAAATAGGACTCGGTAAATATGACTCAATAAATATGGCCAAAGGAACATGGCGCAATAAATGTGACTCAATAAACATGACCATAACTTTTGTTCTGGTTGTCTATTTTCAGCTCGAAAAAGCTCATTTAAAAGAGCTCAAAATGATCTATTTATTTTACAGGATTACGAGTTTGGGCTTCTTTGACACTCAATAAATATGGTATAATAAATATGACATAATAAACATGGCATAATAAATATGACACAGTAAATATGGCATAATTAATATATCTTAATAAATATGACATATTTATTATGGGCACATAAATATGGTATATAAATATGGCAAAAGAATATGCTCAAAAATTTTATTGCAATAATTATTGCTCAATAAATATGGAGAAATAAATATGACACAATAAATATGGTGCAATAAATATGGCGCAATAAATATGGTCATTATATTTGATCTAGTTATCGGTTATCAGCTCGAAAAAGCAAATTGAAAAGGGCACATAAAGGTCTATCTATTGGCGAATAGGTTTACCCATTCGGTCATGTTTATCGCTCAATAAATAAGGCAAATAAATAAGGCATAATAAATATGACACACTAATTATGGAGTAATAAATATGTGTTAATAAATACCGCACAAAAAATTATGACTCAATAAATATTGCACAAGAAATATGATACAATAATTAAGTATCAATAAATATGGCTCAATAAATATAGTTTAATAAATATGATAAAATAAGTATGGTGCTATAAATATGACTCAATAAGACCATTACTTTTGATTCAGTTGTATATTTTTAGCCTTGAAAAGCCTTTAAAAAGTGCTCTGAATGATTTATCTATTGACAAACATGTTTACTCACTCGGGCTGGTTCAACACTCAATAAATATATTATAATAAAAAATGCGTAATAAATATGGCATAATAAATATTTCTCAATAAATTTGGGGTAATTATTATGGGCAAAAAATATGGCTTATTAAATATCTCTCAATTAAAATGTCACAAGAAATATGGCTTAATAATTATGTCTCAATAAATCTAATATAGGAAATATGGCTCAATGAATATAGCTCAATAAATATGGCGCAATTAATATAGCCCACTAAATAAAACCATAATTTTTGATCCGGTTGTCCATTTTCAGCCCAGAAAAGCCATTTGAAAAGAGCTCGAATAAATCTATCCTTTGGCGCATGGGTTTACCAATTCGGGCTCGTTAAATGCTATATTAATATGGCGCAGCAAATATAACACAAATAAATATGGCTCAGTAAATAATTCTCGATAAATATGGGCAAAGAAATATGACACAATAAATATGACCATAACTTTTTTTTTGGTTGTTTGTTTTCAACCCGGAAAAGCCCATTTAAAAGAACTCGAAATGATATATATATTTGTGAACAGGATTACCCATTTGGGTTTGTTTGACACTCAATAAATATGACACGGTAAATATAGTGTAATAAATATAGCGTAAAAAATATGACATAATAAATATAGCGTAATAAATATATCTTTATAAATATAGTGCAATAAATATGACATAATGAATATAGGTACATAAATATGATATATAAATATGGCCCAAAAATATGGCTCAAAAAATTTATCTCAATAAATATAACTCGGTAAATATGGTTCAATAAATTTATAGAAATAAATATGACACAATAAATATGTCACAATAAATATAGCACAATAAATATGATGCAATAAATATGGTCATTATATTTGATCCGTTGACGTTTATCAGCCCGAAAAAGCCCATTAAAAAGAGCACATATAGATCTATCTATTATCCAACAGGTTTACCATTTCGAGTTCGTTTATCGCTCAATAAATATGGCAAAAAACATAGCGGAAAAATATGGTGGAAAAAATATGACGCAATATATTTGAGATAATAAATATGGTGTAATAATTATGTCTTAATAAATATGGTGAAAAAATATGGCTCAATAAATATGTCATAAGAAATATGACTCAATAATTAAGTCTCAATAAATATAGCTCAGTAAATATGATTTAATAAATATGATAAAATAAATATGGCGCAATAAATATGACTCAAAAAATATGACCAAAACTCTTGATTCAGTTGTCTATTTTCAGCCGAGAAAAGCCCATTGAAAAGAGTTTTGAATGATTTATCCATTGACGAATAGGTTTAACCGCTCGGGCTCGTTTAGTGTCCAATATAAATGTTATAATAAATATTATGCAATAAATATTGCGTAATAAATATATCTCAATAAATTTGGCATAATAAATATGCCTCAATAAATAAGGCATATTAAATATCTCTTAATGAAAATGCCACCAAAAATATGGCTCAATAATTACGTTTCAAAAAATATGGCTTAGGAAATATGGCTCAATAAAGATGGCGCAATAAATATAGCCCAATAAATGAAGCCAAATTTTTTGATCCGGTTGTCAATTTTTAGCTCGAAATATCCAATTGAAAGGAGCTCGGATAAATCTATCATTTAGAAAGCAGGTTTACTCATTTGGACTTGTTTAATGCTATATAAATATGATATAATTAATATGACACAATTAAATATGACTCAGTAAATATGACTCAATAAATATGGCCAAAAAAGGTGGTGTAATAAATGTGACTCAATAAATATGACCATTACTTTTGTTCTGCTTGTCTATTTTCAACCCGAAAAAGATCATTTAAAAGAGCTCGAAATGATCTATTTATTTTACAGGATTACCCGTTTGTGCTTATTTGGCACTTAATAAATACGACATAATAAATATGACATAAAAAATATGGTACCATAAATATGACATAGTAAATATAGTGTAATAAATATATCTTAAGAAAGATAGCGTAATAAATATGACATAATTAATATGGGTACATAAATATGGTATATAAATATGGCAAAAGAATATGTTTCAAAAAATTTATCTCAGTAAATATGGATTAGTAAATATGCCTCAATAAATATGGTGAAATAAATATGACATAATAAATATGGTCATTACAATTGATCCGGTTGCGGTTATCAGTATGAAAAAGCCCATTCAAAAGTGCACATAAAGATCTATTCATTAGCGAAATGGTTTAGCCATTCGGGCTCATTTAATGCTTAATAAATAAGGCATAAAAGTATGATGTAATAAAAATGGAGCAATAAATATGTGTTAATAAATATGGTGCAAAAAATATGGTTCAATAAATATTGCACATGAAATATGACTTAATAATTAAGTCTCAATAAATATGACTCATTAAATATTGTTCAATAAATGATAAAATAAATATAACACAGTAAATATGACTCAAAAAATATGAATATAACTTTTGATCCGATTGTCTATTTTCAGTTTGAAAAAGCATATTGAAAAGTGCTCTAAATTATTTATCCATTGGCGAACAGATTTACTCACTCAGGCTTATTTAGTGCTCAATATATATATTATCATAAATACTATGCAATAAATATGTCACAATTAATATATCTCAATAAATTTGGCACAATAAAAATGTCTCAATAAATATGGCTTATTAAATTTCTCTTAATGAAAATGCTACAAGAAATATGGCTCAATAATTATATCTCGATAAATGTAGCTCAGGAAATATGACTCAATAAATAAGGCTCAATAAAAATGGCGTAATAAATATAGCCAAAAAAATATAGCCAAAAAAATAAAGCTATAATTTTTGATCCGATGATGAATTTTCATCCCTGAAAATCCAATTGAAAAGAGCTCGGATAGATCTATCCTTTGGCTAAGAAGTTCAAACATTCAGGCTCATTTAATGTTATATAAAAAAGGAATAATAAATATGACACAAATAAATATGGCTCAGTAAATATGCTTCAATAAATATGGATAAAGAAATATGGAGGAATAAATATGACTCAATAAATATGAGCATAACTTTTGTACCGATTGTCCATTTTTTGACCGAAAAAGCCCATTTAAATAAGCTCTAAATAATCTCTATCGGTGAATAAGTTTTCCCATTTAGTCTTGTTGGCACTAAATAAATATGGGACATTAAATATGGAGTAATAAATATGGTGCAATAAATATAACACAATAAACATTATGTAATAAATATATCTTAATAAATATAGCGTAACAAATATGTCATAATTATTATGGGCACATAAATATGGTATATAAATATGGCATAAGAATATGAATCAAAAATTTTATCGCAATAAATATGCCTCAATAAATATGGAGAAATAAATATGGCACAATAAATAAGGCGCAATTAATATGGCACTATAAATATGATCATTATATTTGATTTGGTTGTCGGTTAACAACCCGAAAAAGTAAATTAAAAAGAGCACATAAAGGTCTATCCATTGGCGAATAGGTTTACCAGTTCGGGT
Organism: Platanthera zijinensis; assembly: GCA_039513925.1. Classification (NCBI taxonomy): domain Eukaryota; kingdom Viridiplantae; phylum Streptophyta; class Magnoliopsida; order Asparagales; family Orchidaceae; genus Platanthera; species Platanthera zijinensis. The sequence goes on from CM077091.1 coordinate 176,442,409, forward strand.
TCATTTATTGCTCAATAAATATGGCAAAAAAATAAGGCGCAATAAATATGGCGTAATAAATATGCCACAATAAATATGGCGTAATAAATACGTGTTAATAAATATGGCGTAAAAATATTACTCAATAAATATGGCACAAGAAATATGACTCAATAATCAATTCTCAATAAATATGACTCAGTAAATATGCTTTAATAAATATGATAAAATAAAGTGGTGCAATAAATGTGACTCAATAAATATGACCATAACTTTTGTTATAGTTATCTATTTTCAATTCGGAAAAACACATTTAAAAGAGTTCGAAATGATCTATCTATTTTACAGGATTACTCGTTTAGACTTGTTTGGCACTCAATAAATATGACACAGTAAATATGGCATAATAAATATGACGCAAAAAATATGACATAGTAAATATGGCGTAATAAATATATCTTCATAAATATAGCGCAACAAATATGCCATAATTATGACTCCGTAAATATGTCTCAATAAATAGGGACAAATAAATATATGATAATAAATATGACGCAATAAATATGGCACAATAAATATAGCATAATAAATATGGCGCAATAAATATGGTCATTACATTTGATTCGGTTGTAGGTTATTAGTCCGAAAAAGCCCATTAAAAAGAGCACATATAGATCTATGCATTGGTGAACAGGTTTACCATTTCAGGCTCGTTTATTGCTCAAAAAAAAGGAAAAAATATGACGTAATATATTTGACACAATAAATATGGCACAATAAATACGTGTTAATAAATATGGAGAAAAAATGTCACAATAATATGTTACAAGAAATATGACTCAATAATTAAGTCTCAATAAATATGGCTCAGTAAATATGCTTCAATAAATATCATAAAATAAATATGGCGCAATAAATATGACTCAATATATATGACCAAAACTCTTGATTCAGTTATCTATTTTCAACCTAGAAAAGCCCATTGAAAAGAGTTCTAAATGATTTATCCATTGACGAACAGGTTTACCCGCTCGTGCTCGTTCAGTACCCAATAAATATGTTATAATAAATACTACACAATAAATATCGCGTAATAAATATATCTCAATAAATTTGACATAATAAATATGGAATATTAAATATCTCTTAATGAAAATGCCACCAAAAATATGGCTCAATAATTATGTTTCAATAAATATGGCCCAGGAAATATGGCTTAATTAATATGGCTAAAAAATATGGTGTAATAAATATAGCCCAATAAATCAAGCCAATTTTTTTGATCCGGTTGCCCATTTTCAGTCCGAAATATCCAATTGAAAAGAGCTCGGATAAATCTTTCCTTTAGAAAACAGGTTTACACATTCAGACTCGTTTAACGCTATATAAATATGGCATAATAAATATGATACAAATAAATATGACTCAGTAAATATGACTCAAAAAATATGACCAAAGAAATGTGCCGCAATAAATGCAACTCAATAAATATGAACATAACTTTTATTCTGGTGTTTGTTTTCGGCCCAGAAAAGCTCATTTAGAAGAGCTTGAAATGATCTATCTATTTTACAGGATTACCCGTTTGGGCTAGTTTGGCACTAAATAAATATGGCACAGTAAATATATCGTAAAAAATATGGCACCATAAATATGACAAAGTAAATATGGCGTAATAAATATAGCGCAATAAATATGGTATATAAAAATGACAAAAGAATATGACTCAAAAAATTTATCTTAATAAATATTGCTCAGTAAATATGCCTCAAAAAATGGAGAAATAAATATGACACAATAAATATGGCGTAATAAATATAATCATTATAATTAATTTGGTTGTCGATTATTAGTATGAAAAATCCCATTAAAAAGAGCACATAAATATCTATTCATTAGCGAACTAGTTTACCCGTTCGGGCTCGTTTAACGTTCAATAAATAAGGCAAAAAATTAAGGCACAATAAAAATGGAGCAATAAATACGTGTTAATAAATATGACACAAAAAATATGGTTCAAAAAATATGGCACATGAAATATTACTCAATAATTAAGTCTCAATAAATATGGCTCAATAAATATGATTAAATAAATATGATAAAATAAATATGGCACAATAAATATGACTTAGTAAATATGACTATAACTTTTGATACGATTGTCTATTTTCAGCCTCGAAAATCCCAGTGAAAAGAGCTCTAAATGATTTATCCATTGGCGAACAGGTTTACTCGCTCGGGCTCGTTCAATGCTTAATAAATATATTACAATAAATACTACGTAATAAATATGTCACAATAAATATATCTCAATAAATTTGGCACATTAAATATGCCTCAATAAATATGGCTTATTAAATATCGCTTAATGAAAATGCAACAAGAAATATGGCTCAATAATTATATCTCAATAAATATGCCTTAGGAAATATGGCTCAATAAATAAGGTTTAATAAATATGGCGCAATAAATATAACCCAATAAATATAGCCCAATAAATAAAGCCATATTTTTTTGATCTGATGGTCCATTTTCAACCCGGAAAAGCCAATTGAAAATAACTCAAAAAAATCTATCCTTTGGCAAAGAGGTTTTCACATTCCGGCTCATTCAACGAAATATAAAAATGGTGCAATAATATAACATAACTAAATATGGCTCAATAAATATGGTTCAATAAAAATGCCCAATGAAATATGGCGTAATAAAAATGACTCAATAAATATGACCATAACTTTTATTCTGCTTGTCCATTTTCAGCCCGAAAAAGCCCATTTAAAAGAGCTCGAAATGATCTATCTATTGGTGAACAAGATTATAGGTTTGGGCTTGTTTGGCACTAAATAAATATGGCACAGTAAATATGGCGAAATAAATATGGCGCAATTAATATGACATAGTATATATGGCGTAATAAATATATTTTAATAAATATAGTACAATAAATATGGCATAAGTAATATGGCTACACAATAATGGTATTTAAATATGGCACAAGAATATAGCTCAAAAGTTTATCTCATTAAATATGGCTCAATAAATATGGCATAATAAATATGATATAATAAATATGGCGTACTAAATAAGGTCATTACATTGATCTGGTTATCAGTTATCAGCCCAAAAAAGTCCATTAAAAGAAGCACATAAAGATCTATCCATTGGCGAACAGGTTTACCCGTTCGGGCATCGTTTAGTGCTCGATAAATATGGTAAAAAATAAGGCGCAATAAATATGACGCAATAAATATGACACAATAAATATGACACAATAAATATGGTCATTACAATTGATTCGATTATCGGTTATTAGTATGAAAAAACCCATTAAAAAGAGCACATAAAGATATATTCATTAACGAAATAGTTTACCCGTTCGGGCTCATTTAGCGCCAATAAATAAGGCAAAAAAGTAAGGCATAATAAAAATAGAGCAATAAATAGGTGTTAATAATTATGGCACAAAAAATTCTGTTCAATAAATATGACACATGCAATATTACTCAATAATTAAGTCTCAATAAATATGGCTCAGTAAATATGGTTCAATAAATATGATAAAATAAATATGACGCAATAAATATGAGTAAAACTTTCTGATACGGTTGTCTATTTTTAGCCTGAAAAATCCCCTTGAAAAGAGACCTAAATGATTTATCCATTGGTGAACAAGTTTACTCTCCCGGGCTCCTTCTGCACTCAATAAATATATTACAATAAATACTACACAATAAATATATCATAATAAATTTGGCACATTAAATATGCCTTAATAAATATGGATTTTTAAATATCTCTTAATGAAAATGCGACAAGAAATATGGCTCAATAAAGAAGGTTCAATAAATATGGCGCAATAAATATAACCCAATAAGTATAGCCCAATAAATAAAGCCATATTTTTTGATCTGATGGTCCATCTTCATCTCGAAAAAGCTAATTGAAAGACCTCAGATAAATCTATCCTTTCACAAAGAGGTTTTCATATTCGGTCTAATTTAATGAAATATAAAAATGGCACAATTAATATGACACAACTAAATATGGCTCAGTAAATATGACTCAATAAAAATGGCCAAAGAAATATGGCGCAATAAAAACGACTCAATAAATATGACCATAACTTTTATTCTGCTTGTCCATTTTCAGCCTGAAAAAGCCCATTTAAAAGAGCTCGAAATGATCTATCTATTGGTGAACAAGATTACACGTTTGAGCTTGTTTGACACTAAATAAATATGGCACAGTAAATGTGCCGAAATAAATATGGCGCAATAAATATGGCGCAATAAATATGACACAGTATATATGGCGTAATAAATATAGCACAATAAATATGACATAATTAATATGGTTACAAAATAATGGTATATAAATATGGCACAAGAATATGACTCAAAAATTTATCTCATTAAATATGGCTCAATAAATATGGCATAATAAATATGGCGCAATAAATATGATGTAATAAATAAGATAATTACAGTGATCTGGTTATCGGTTATCAGCCCAAAAAAGTCCATTAAACATAAAGATCTATCCATTAACGAATAGGTTTACCTGTTCGGGCATCGTTTAGTGCTCGATAAATATGGTAAAAAATAAGGCGCAATAAATATGTCGTAATAAATATGACACAATAAATATAGCGAAATAAATATGTGCTAATGAATATGGCGTAATAAATTTGTTAATGAATATGACGAAAATAATATGGCTCAATCAACATGGTACAAGAAATATGTCTCAATTATTAAGTCTCAATAAATATGGCTCAATAAATATAGTTAAATAAATATGATAAAAAATATGACGCAATAAATATGACTCAATAAATATGACAATAACTTTTGATCATGTTGTCTATTTTCAGCCTGGAAAAGCCCATTGAAAAGAGCACTAAATGATTTATCCATTGATGAATATGTTTATGCGCTTAAGCATGTTCAACGCTCATTAAATATGTTATAATAAATACTAAGCAATAAATATAGTGCAATAAATATATCTCAAAAAATTTGGCGCAATAAATATCGCTTAAAAATATGGGTTATTAAATATCTCTTAATGAAAATACTACAAGAAATATAGCTTAATAATTATGTCTCCATAAATATTGCTTAGGAAATATGACTCAATAAATATGGATCAATAAATATGGCCCAATAATTATAGCCCTAAACCCTAAACCCTAAAGCTTGAAATGATCTATCTATTGGTGAACAGGATTACAAATTTAGGCTTGTTTGGGCCTCAATAAATATGACACAGTAAATATAGCATAAAAATATGACACAATAAATATGACATAATAAGTATATGTTAATAAATATAGCTCAATAAAAATGACATTATTTATATGAGTACATAATATGGTATATAAATATGGAACAAGATTATCGCTCAAAATTTTTAAATCAATAAATATGGCTCAATAAATATATAGAAATAAATATGACACAATAAATATGATTATTACATTTGATCTCATTGTCGGTTATCAGCTCGAAAAAGCCCATTAAAAAGAGAACATAAAGATCTATCCAATGACAAACAGGTTTACCCATTCGGGCTTGTTTAGCTCTCAAAAAAATATGGCCAAAAATAAGGTGCAATAAATATGGCGTAATAAATATGACACGATAAATATGACGCAATAAATATGTGTTAATAAATATGGCGCAAAAAATATTGCTGAATAAATATGGCACAATAAATACGTCTCAATAATTAAGTCAGAATAAATATGGCTCGGTAAATATGGTTCAATAAATATGATAAAATAATATGGCACAATAAATATAACTCAGTAAATATGATCATAAGTTTTGATCTGGTTGTCTATATTCAGCCTGGAAGAGTCCATTAAAAAGAGCTCTGAATGATTTATCCATTGGAGAACAGGTTTACCCCCTCAGGCTCGTTCATCGCTCAATAAATATATTATAATAAATACTATGCAATAAATATGGCATAATAAATATATCTTAATAAATTTGGCATTATAAATATGGCTAAATAAATAGAGTTTATTAAATATCTCTTAATAAAAATGCTATAAGAAATATTGCTCAATAATTATATCTCAAAAAATATAACACGAAAAATATGGCTTAATAAATATGGTGCAATAAATATACCCCAAAAAAAGCCATAATTTTTAATCTGATTGTCCATTTTCATCCCTAGAAAACTAATTGAAAATAGATCAGATAAATCTAATATTTGGCAAATAAGTTTACCCGTTCGCGCTCGTTTAACGCTATATAAATATGTCTCAATAAATATTGCATAAATAAATATGACTAAGTAAATATGGCTCAATAAATTTTGCCAAAGAAATATGGCGCAATAAATATGACTCAATAAATATGACCATAACTTTTATTCCGGTTGTCCGTTTTCTGCGTGAAAAAGCCAATTTTAAAAAGCTCGAAATGATCTATCTATTGGTGAACTGGAATACCGGTTTGGGCTTGTTTGACACTCAATTAATATGAGATAGTAAATATGAATAATAAATATGGCATAATAAATATGACACAGAAAATATGACGTAATAAATATATCTTAAGAAATATAATGCAATAAATATGACATAATTATTATGGATACATAATAATAGTAGATAAATATGACACAAGAATATTGCTCAAAAATTTTATCTCAATAAATATGGCTCAGTATACGTGGAGAAAAAAATATGGCACAATAAATATGGCGCAATAAATATACAATAATATATATGACATAATAAATATTCATTAATATAACACAATAGATATGGTTATTATATTTGATCCGGTTGTCGATTATCAGCCCAGAAAAGCTCATAAAAAGTGCACAAAAAGATCTATCTATTGGCGAATAGGTTTACCCGTTTGGGCTCGTTTAGCGCTCAATAAATATGGAAAAAAATAAGGCGTAATAAATATGGCATAATAAATATGACACAATAAATATGGCATAATAAATATGTGTTAATAAATATGGCGAAAAAATTATGGCTCAATAAATATGGAGCAAGAAATATGACTCAATAATTAAGTCTCAATAAATATGGCTCAGTAAATATAATCATAACTTTTGATTTGAATGTCTATTTTCAGCATAAAAAAGCCCATTGAAAAGAGCTATGAATGATTTACCCATTGACGAACAGGTTTACCCGCTCGGGATCATTCAGTGCTCAATAAATATATTATATTAAATACTACACAATAAATATAACACAATAAATATATGTCAATTAATTTGCCGTAATAAATATGGCTAAATAAAAATGGCTTATTAAATATCTTGTGATGACAATGCCACAAAAAATGGTTCAATAATTATTTTTCAATAAATATTATTCAGGAAATATGGCTCAATAATTACGGCTCAATAAATACGACATAATAAATATAGTTAAATAAATATAGCACAATAAATAAAGCCAAAATTCATGATCTAGTTGTCCTTTTTCAGCTAGGAAAAGCCATTTGAAATTAAAAAGCTCATATAAATATATCCTTTGGCAAATAGGTTTACCCGTTCGGGCTCTTTTAATGATATATAAATATGACACAATAAATATGACATAAATAAATATGGTCAATAAATATGGCTCAAAAAATATGAACAAATAAATATGGCACAATAAATATGACTAAATAAATATAACCATAACTTTTGTTCCGATTGTGTAATTTCTGCCCGAAAAAGCCAATTTAAAAGTTCTCGAAATTATCTATCTATTGGTGAATAGGACTACCAGTTTAGGCTTGTTTGGCACTCAATAAATATGGCACAGTAAATATGACATAATAAATATTGCGTAAAAAATAAGACACAGTAAATATGGCATAATAAATATATCTTAGTAAATATAGTGCAATAAATATGACATAGTTATTATGTGTACATAAATATAGTTTATAAATATAGCACAAGAATATGACTCAAAAATTTTATCTCAATAAATATAGCTCAATAAATATGGAAATATAAATATGACATAATAAATATGGTGCAATAAATATGGTCATTATATTTAGTCCGATTGTCGATTATGAGCCCAAAAAAGCCCACTAAAAAGTGGATATAAAAGTTTATCCATTGGCGAACAGGTTTACCCATTCGGGCTCATTTATCGCGCAATAAATATGGAAAAAAATATGGCGTAATAAATATAGTGCAATAAATATGACATAATAAATATTGTGCAATAAATATGTGTTAATAAATATGGCACAAAAAATATGACTCAAAAATTAAGTCTTAATAAATATTGCTCAGTAAATATGATTCAATAAATATGATAAAATAAATATATCGCAATAAATTTGAATCAATAAATATTACCATAACTTTTTATCTAGTTTTCTATTTTCATCCTTGAAAAGCCCATTAAAAAGAGCTCTAAGTGATTTATCCATTGGCAAACATGTTTACTCACTCGAGCATGTTCGACACTTAATAAATACTACGCAATAAATATGATGCAATAAATATATCTCAATAAATTTGGCGCAATGAATATGACTCAATAAATATTGCTTATGAAATATCTCTTAATGAAAATTCCACAAGAAATATGGCTCAATAATTATGTCTCAAAAAATATGGCTCAGAAAATATGGTTCAACAAATATGACTCAATAAATAAGGCATAATAAATATAGCCCAATAAATATATCCCAATAAATAAAGCCATAATTTTTTATCCGACTGTCTATTTTCAGCCTGGAAATATGGCGAATATGGCGTAAAAAATATGGCTCAATAAATATGGTATAAAAAATATCTCTCAATAATTAAGTCTCAATAAATATGGCTCAGTTAATATGGTTCAATAAATATGTTAAAATAAATATGGCGCAATAAATATGACTCAATAAATATGACAGTAAATTTTGATCATGTTGTCTATTTTCAGCCTAGAAAAGTCCATTGAAAAAGAACTAAATGATTTATCTATTCGCGAATAAGTTTACCCTCCCATGCTCATTCAATGCTCAATAAATAGGTTATAATAAATAATACGCAATAAATATAGTGCAATAAATATATCTCAATAAATTTGGCGTAATAAATATGACTCAAAAAATATGTTTTATTAAATATCTCTTAATGAAAATGCCACAAGAAATATGGCTCAATAATTATGTCTCAATAAATATGGCTCGGGAAATATGGCTCGGGAAATATGGCTCAAGAAATATGGCTGAATAAATATTGCTGAATAAATATGGCTCAATAAATATGATGCAAAAAATATAGCAAAATAAAAAAAGCCATAATTTTTTATCCGGTTATCCATTTTCAGCATGGAAAAACTAATTGAAAAGAGCTCGGATAAATCTATCCTTTGTCAAACAAGTTTACCCGTTCGGGCTCGTTTAACGCTATATAAATATGACGCAGTAAATATGACACAAATAAATATGGCTTAGTAAATACTGCTCAATAAATATTGTTAAAAAATATTACGCAGTAAATATGACTCAATAAATATAACAATAACATTTGTTCAGATTGTCCATTTTCAGCCCAAAAAAGCCAATTTATAAGAGCTCTAAATGATCTACCTAATGGTGAACATGATTTTTTATTTGGGCTTATTTGGCACTCAATAAATATGGCATTATAAATTTGGCGTAATAAATATGGTTTAATAAATATGATATAGGAAATATAGCATAATAAATATATCGTAGTAAATATAGTGCAATAAACATGACATAATTATTATAGGTACATAAATATGGTATATAAATGTAGCACAAGAGTATGACTCAAAATTTTTATCTCAATAAATATGACTCAGTAAATATGACTCAATAAATATAGAGAAATAAATATAAGACAATAAATATGACACAATAAATATGGTCATTATATTTGATCCAGTTGTCAGTTATCTGCCCAAAAAAGCCCATTAAAAAGAGAACATAAATATCTATCCATTAGCGAATAGGTTTACTCGTTCGGGTTTGTTTAACGCTCAATAAATTTGGCAAAAAAATAAGGTGCAATAAATATGACGCAATAAATATGACACAATAAATATGGCGTAATAAATATGTGTTAAAAATATGGCTTAAAAAATATGGCTGAATATATATGGCACAAGAAATATGACTCAATAATTAAGTCTTAAAAAATATGGCTCAGTAAATATAGTTCAATAAATATGATAAAAATAAATATGGCGCAATAAGTATGACTTAATAAATATGACCATAACTCTTGATCCAGTTGTCTATTTTAAGCCTGGAAAAGCTCTTTACAAAGAGTTCTGAATGATTTATCCATTATCAAATAGGTTTACCTGCTCGTGCTCGTTTAGTGCATAATAAATATGTTATAATAAATACTACCCAATAAATATATCTCAAAAAATTTGGCACTATAAATATGGCTAAATAAATATGGCTTATTAAATATCTCTTAATAAAAATGCCACAAGAAATATGACTCAATAATAATGTCTCAATATATATGACTAAGGAAATATGGCTAAAAAAATATGACTCAATAAATGTGGCACAATAAATATAGCCCAATAAATATAGAAGAATAAATAAAGCCATAATTTTTGATCTGATTGTCCATTTTCATCCCAAAAAAGCTAATTGAAAAGAGCTCGAAAAAATAAAGCCATATTTATTGTGCCAAATTTATTGTGATATATTTATTGGGTCATATTTCCTGAGCCATATTTATTGAGACATAATTATTGAGCCATATTTATTCGAGCTATACCCTAAACCCTAAACCTATTTACCAAATGATAGATTTATCCGAGCTCTTTTCAATTAGCTATTCCAGGCTGAAAATAAACAATTAGATCTAAAATCATGTCTTTATTTATTCGGCTATATTTATTGGGCTATACTTATTGCTCCATATTTATTGAGCCATATTTATTGAGTTATATTTCTTGAGCCATATCTATTTAGACATAATTATTGAGGAATATTTCTTGTGACTTTTTCATTAAGAGATATTTAATAAGCCATATTTATCGAGCCATATTTATTACACCAAATTTATTAAGATATAATTATTGTGCCATATTTATTACTTATTATTTATTATAACATATTTATTGAGCACTAAATGAGCCCGAGCGGGATCTGTTCGCCAATGGATAAATCATTCAGAACTCTTTTAATGAGTTTTTTCATGCTGAAAATAGACAACCAGATCAAGTGTTATGGTCATATTTATTGCGCCATATTTATTTTTATCTTTTTTTAACCAAATTTATTGAGCCATAGTTATTGTGACTTAAATATCGAGTCATATTTTTGGTGTTATATTTATTCAGCCATATTTTTTGTGTCATATTTTTTAACACATATTTATTGCACCATATTTATTGCATCTTATTTTTTTGCTATATTTATTGAGAGTTAAACGAGCCCGAACGAGTAAACTTATTTGCCAAAGGATAAATATTTTTGTGCTCTTTGTAATGGGCTTTTTCATACTGATAACCGACAATTAGATGAAATGTAATCACCATATTTTTTGTGTCATATTTATTATCATATATTAATTTCTCCATATTTATTGAGTTATATTTAGTGAGCCATATTTATTGAGATAAAATTTTTGAACCATAGTCTTGTGCCACATATATATACCATATTTATGTACACATATTAATTATACCATATTTTTTGCACTATATTTATTAAGATATATTTATTAAGCAATATTTGATGTGTGACATTATTGCGCCATATTTGTTACACCATATTTACTGTGCCATATTAATTGAGTTTCAAACTAGCCCAAACAGGTAATCCTATTCACCAATAGATAGATCATATTGAGCTCTATTAATTGTTAAAAGCACCACATTTTTGGCTAATCGCACTGCATTTGAGTCTTTTAACACTTAAAATTTGTCACTCTAAAAATATACCCGCACCGCACTGCTGCTTCCTCGCACCGCAGTCCTAAAATCCCGATCTTCTCCTCACGCCTCCTAACGCGTCGCTGGCTCCTCCCGCCTCCTCCAGCCCCCTCCAGCCCTTTTCGTCGCCGACACCGGCAGATATCAGCGCCAACGCCGCCTCTCGTCACGCTCAGATTTTACGCCTTTCAGAAATACGCCTTGTACATGCAATTTCAGGAAAAGTGTTCAACACAAAAGTTGTAGATCTCGACGAGATCTACAACTTTCGTGTTGAACACTTTTCCTGAAATTGCGTGTACAAGGTGTATTTCAAAAAGATGCGAAATGTTAGGAGATTTTTGGGTGCAACTAGCCAATAAAGAGTTGCGGTTAACACTCACATATGTTAAAGGACTTCTGAAATTTCTTTGAGAGTTCATTACTGTTTCTATGTTTAGAAGTAAATTGTTACAATATTATTGGTCCTCATCGTGAATTGTGCCCCGAGTATTATTGGTCCATATTATAGATGTCGTTGATGAAGATCACAAATATTTGAAGAAAAGAGCATAACAATTTGGACAACACATTTGATGGTTTTTTTGTATCAAATATTTTTTTCTATTGATTATATATTAATATTATAATTCAATGAGAACCTATTTTAATTCATAAATTAAGTGCGGTGCGTTTATCTCAATTGCGGTGCAGATAATAATGTGCGGTGCTTTTAACAATATGTGAAAAACTGCGGTGCTTTTAACAAAGCGGTGTGATTAGCTAAAAGCGCGGTGCTTTTAATAATTCCCTATATTTATTGCACCATATTTATTGAGCCATATTTACTGTGCCATATTTATTTATCTCATATTTACTGCATAATATTTATATAATGTTAAACATACCCGAACTGGTAATCTTGTTTGCCAAAGGATAGATTTATCCGAGCTCTTTTGAATTGGTTTTTTTGGGCTGAAAACGGGCAATTAGATAAAAAATTGAGAAGAGTGTTGTGTTGATACACTTACTTCTGGTTTGGACTCCTTGGCTTTCCTCACCAATGATTTGGTGTGCTGGATGATACCTTAGCTGCCTGATAGCTAGAGGCAATCTAACTTCAGCTTGATGTTCTTCATTGTCTTCAGCTTGTTGTTCTTCATTGTTTTTAGCTAGTTGTTCTTCATCCATAACTTGTGAGTCTTGTGCTCCCTCTGGACGACACACATCTTTTCTCATATCTTGGACTACTGGATCATCTTCCTTGATGGTAAACTTGTCCATCACCTTCTATATGTCTGCAGAACTAGAAGAAGAGCTAGACAGCTCACTGTTAATCATATTTGATTCATCAAAGACAACATAAATTGAATCTTCTATAACTTGACTTATCGAGTTATAGATTTTATATGCCATATTGTTGTTGATGTACTCAATAAAGATCCCATTATAGGACTTGGCAGCATACTTAGTCACTTAAGACTTTTCATTGTTCAGTACATAACACTTACTTTCAAAAATCCTGAAGTAGGATAAGTTTGGTTTTCTGCCTTTCAAGATCTCCTAGGGAGTCTTCTTGTGGCTTTTGGTGATAGAAGCCCTGTTAAGAACATGATATGTAGTATTTATTTCCCTCAGCCCAGAAATATTCTCAGAGAGATGTGTCACTTAACAAGGTCCTACCACCCTCTCTAAGAGTTCTGTTTTTCCTCTCAGCAATCCTAATTTGCTGGGGTGTTCTAGGAGAGAAGAATTCTTGGTGAATCCCTTGCTTTTCACAGAACCTTGTCATGCATTCAGATTGAAATACAGTCCCTTGGTCACTTCTGATTTTGACACAGTACTGTCAAGTTCATTCTAAATTTGCTTGGCAAATGTCTTGAAAACATCGGGGGTTTCAGATTTCTTCCTAAGAAAGAACACCCAAGAAAATCTAGAAAAGTCATCAATAACCACAAGGGTGTAGACTTTCCTACCTAGACTTTGAAATGGCATAGGACCAAACAAGTCCATATGCAGGAGGTATATGGACCTCATTAAGTCTTTGACCCCAATGTTCTTGAAGGAGGCCTTGGTCTCTTTGCCCTTTTGGCATGTAGAGAAGATACCCTCCTTAGTACATTTTAACTTGATGCCATTTCTAACTAACTCTTCACTAAAGAGTTTGCCTATGGTCTTGTAGTTCAGATGATCCAGCCTCTTGTGCCATTGGACATAATATGAGACTTTCTCATTTGCAACTAAGAATATAGAAGAGTCCTTACTTTCATATACAAAATTAAGATAATAAATATTTCCTTTCCTAGTGCCTATCAATATGACCACTTAGTCACTTGACCTCCTAATTTGGTACTCATCTTTGAGGAATGAAATGTCAAAGCCAAGATCACAGTGTTTGCTTATTCTTATGAGGATGTGTTGCAAACCTTTCACATAAGCTACCTGTATGATAGTGATTTTGCCATTAGTTATTTTACTATACCCTTTAGTCACTCCCCTATTTGAACTACCAAAGATGACTTTGGGTCCATTCTTTACAAGAGTGTGCTCCTTCAACATGCTCCTTATTCCAGTCATGTGCCTGCAATAATCACTATCTAAGTACCATATAGGGGTATTACCACTTGGACTAACCAGCAAGACATAAGTTAGTTAACCTTAGGACCCCAATTCTAATTGGGTCCTAGGTCTATGTTAGTCTGATAATAACCATGCGTACTTGCAACTCTTATAATAGGTAAGCTCTCTCTTGCTCTTAGCACACATGTATTGTGCAAGCAATCAATAATATAGCGACCCACTTTGCCACAACACCAGTACTCATAAATGTTGTACCTTCTTTTTTAAGAGCTGGTCTTGTAGTAGTACTATCAGCAACTCTCAGTCCTGAAGGTACAACATCAGCCTTTTTCTTGTATCTTCCAGCCACAGTCTGACTTGGGATATGTCTGGCAGTAGAAGTACTTGGAATATCTTAAGCCCTTCCAGCAGTAGTCTTCTTTTTAGAAAACATAACCTTGATGGCTCAAATATGCCCAAGTCTGGCTTACTAACAGACTTTCCCCTGATATGACTTTGGGTTAGGAGATCCTGAGAACATGTAGCTACCTTATTCTTGAGTGTTGGGACAGGTACACAAAACACAAATGGTCTATGATGGGCCATTTGAATCTCCTCATGGGCTGCATTAAAGGCACTTGTACCCTTGCTATATCTTCCACCATAGTGGTGATCATCTTTATTCCATTTGATGGATCTACCATTCATTCACTGACCAAAGATACTTTCTTGGTCATACCTGTTTGAAGGTAGAAGTACTCTCTTAAATAAAACAAGAGGCTTGGAGGCCATTGGCTGTGCTGGAGCTTTGCCCTTTCCTTTAGGATTGGCATCTCTTGTAGATCCCTTGAATCCCAACCCCTTCTTACCCTTTTGGGAATATGGTACAATAAATATATCTCAATGAAAAGAGCATATAAATGGGATAATAAATTATAGCTTTATTTATAGAGCTATATTTATTAGGCTATATTTATCGCACCATATTTATTGAGCCATATTTATTGAGCTATATTTCCTGAGCCAAATTTATTGAGACATAATTATTGAGCCATATTTTTCGTTACATTTTCATTGAGAGTTATTCAATAAGCCATATTTATTGAGCCATATTTATTATGTCAAATTTATTATGATATATTTATTGCGCCATATTTATTGCATAGTGTTTATTATAACATATTTATTGAGCGCTGAACGAGCCCGAGTGGGCAAACCTATTTGTCAATGGATAAATAATTCAGAGCACTTTTTAATGGAATTTCCAGACTAAAAATAGACAACCAGATCAAAAGTTATGGTTATATTTATTGAGTCATATTTATTGTGCCATATTTATTAAACCTTATTTACTGAGTCATATTTATTGAGACTTAATTATTGAGTCATATTTCTTGTGCCATATTTTTTGCACCATACTTATAAACACATATTTATTGCGTTATATTTATTGTGTCATATTTATTATGCCATATTTATTTTCCCTTATATTTTTGCCATATTTATTGAACGATAAATGAGCCCGAACGGGTAAACCTCTTCGCCAATGGATAGACCTTTATGTTCCCTTTTTAATTGGCTTTATCGGGCTGATAATCGATAACAAGATCAAATATAATGACCATATTTATTGCGCTAAATTTATTGCGCTAAATTTATTTATTCATATTTTTGTGCCATATTTTTTGCGATAAAATTTTTGAGCCATATTCTTATGCCATATTTATATACCATATTTATATGCCCATAATAATTATGCCATATTTATTGCACTATATTTATTAAGATATATTTATTACGCAAAATTTACTTTGTCATATTTATTCAGCTATAATTATTATGCCATATTCTCTGTGTCATATTTATTGAGTGCCATGAAAACCCCAAATGTGTAATTATGTTCTCCAATAGATAGATAATTTCAAGCTCTTTTAAATGGGCTTTTTCGGCTGGAAAACGGACAACCAGAACAAAAGTTATGGTTATATTTATTGAATCATATTTATTGCGCCATGTTTTTTTGGCCATATTTATTGAGTCATATTTACTAAGCCATATTTATTTATTTCATATTTATTGTCACATATTTATATATCGTTAAACGAGACCCAACGGGAAAAAATGTTTGCCAAAGGATAGATTATCCGAGCTCTTTTCTATTGGCTTTTTCAGTCTGAAAATGGACAACTAGATCAAAAATTATGGCTTTATTTATTGGGCTATATTTATTATGACATATTTATTGAGCCATATTTATTGAGACATTATTATTGAGCCATATTTCTTGTGTCATTTTTATTAAGTGTTATTTATTAAGTTATATTTATTGAGATATATTTATTGCACCATATTAATTGCGTAGTATTCCTTATAACATATTTATTGAGTGTTGAACGAGCCTGAGAGGTCAAAAATGTTTTCTAATAAATAAATCAATTAGAGCACTTTTTAATGGACTTTTCAAGGCTAAATATAGACAATCGGATCAAAAGTTATCGTCATATTTATTGAGTCAGATTTATTGTGCTATACTTATTTTATCTTATTTATTGAATCATATTTACTGAATCATATTTTTTGAGACTTAACTATTGAGTCATATATTTTGTACCATATTTATTGAGCAATACTTTTTCGCCATATTTATTAACACTTATTTATTACGCCATATTTATCGTGTCATATTTATTGTGCCTTATTTAACGTGCCTTATTTTTTGCCATATTTATTAACCGATAAACAAGTCCGAATGGTTAAACATATTCGCTAATGGATAAACCTTTATTTGCTCTTTTTAGTTGGTTTTTTAAGGCTGATAACCGACAACTGGATCAAATATAAAGACCATATTTATTGCGTCATATTTATTGCACCATATTTATTATGCCATATTTATTTCTTCATATTTATTGAGCCACATTTATTGAGATAAAAGTTTTGAGACATAATCTTGTGCCATATTTATATATCATATTTATGTATTCATAATAATTATGGCATATTTATTATGCTATATTTATTATGATATATTTATTATGCCATATTTACTATGTCATATTTCTTTCGCCATATTTATTGAGCCATATTTATTATGCAAAATTTATTGAGATATATTTATTACGCCATATTTATTGCGTAGTATTTATTTTAACATATTTTTAAGCACTGAACCAGCCTGAGTGGGAAACCTATTCGCCAATGGATAAATCATTTAGAACTCTTTTCAATGGGCTTTTCCAAGCTGAAAATAGACAACCGGATCAAGAGTTATGGTCATATTTATTGAGATATATTTATTGCGCCATATTTCTTTTACAATATTTATTGAAGCATATTTACTGATCCATATTTATTGAGACTTAATTATTGAGTCATATTTCTTGTGACATATTTATTGAGCCATATTTTTTTCACCGTATTTATTAACATATATTTATTATGCCATATTTATTGTGTCAAATATATTGTGCCATATTTATTGCACCATATTTTTTTTCATATTTATTGAGCGATAAACGAGCCCGAAATGACAAACCTGTTCGCCAATGGATAGATCTATTTGTGTTCTTTTTAATAATCTTTTTTGGCCTGATAACCGTCAACCGGATCAAATGTAATGATCATATTTATTGCACCATATTTATTATGCTATATTTATTGCGCCATATTTATTGCCCCATATTTATTGCACCATATTTATTGTGTCATATTTATTTATCCCTATTTATTGAGCCATATTTACTGAGTCATATTTATTGAGTTAAAATTTTTGAGTCAAATTATTGGGTTTTATTTATATACAATATTTATGTACATAAATTAATTATGCCATATTTATTGCGCGATATTTATGAAGATATATTTATTATGCTATATTTAATGTGTCATATTTAATACGCCATATTTATTAAGCAATATTTATTGAGTGCCAAACAAGCCCAAATGGGTAATCTTGTTCACCAATAGATAGATCATTTCGAGCACTTTTAAATGGGCTTTTCTGGGTTGAAAACGGACAACCTAAACAAAAGTTATGGTCTTATTTATTTAGTCATATTTATTGCGCCATATTTCTTATCCATATTTATTGAGCCATATTTATTTGTGTCATATTTGTTATGCCGTATTTATATAGCATTGAACGAGCCAGAATTGGTAAACCTGTTTGCCAAAGGATAGATTTATCCGAGCTCTTTTCAAATGACTTTTCTAGGTTGAAAAATGACAACTGGATCAAAAATTATGGCTTTATTTATTGAGATATATTTATTGGGCTATATTTATCACGCCATATTTATTGAACCATATTTATTGAGCTATATTTCCTGATCCATATTTAATGAGACATAGTTATTGAGCCATATTTTTCGTTGCATTTTCGTTGAGAGTTATTCAATAAGTCATATTTATTGAGCCATATTTATTCTGCCAAATTTATTGAGATATATTTATTGCGCCATATTTATTGCGTAGTATTTATTATAATATATTTATTGAGCGCTTAATGAGCCCGAGTGGGCACACCTGTTTGCCAATGGATAAATAATTCAGAGCACTTTTTAATGGGCATTTTCAGACTAAAAATAGACAATCGGATCAAAAGTTATGGTCATATTTATTGCGCCATATTTTTTTTATCATATTTATTAAACCATATTTACTGAGCTATATTTATTGAGACTTAATTATTGAGTCATATTTCTTATGCCATATTTTTTGTGCCATATTTATTATGCCATATTTATTGTGTTATATTTATTGCGCCATATTTATTGCGCCTAACATTTTTGCCATATTTATTGAATGATAAACGAGCCCAACAGGTAAACCTATTCGCCAATGTATAGACCTTTATATGCTATTTTTAATAAGTTTTATCGGACTAATAACCGACAACTAGATCAAATATAATGACCATATTTATTGCATTATATTTATTAGGCCATATTTATTGTGCTATATTTATTTCTCCAGATTTTTTCAGCCAAATTTTTGACGATAAAATTTTTGAGCCATATTCTTATGCTATATTTATGTGCCCATAAATATTATGCCATATTTATTGCGCTATATTATTAAGATATGTTTATTATGCCATATTTACTGTGTCATATTTATTGCATCATATTTATTTTGCCATATTTACTAGGCCATATTTATTCAGTGCCAAAAAAGCCCAAATGGGTAATCTTGTTCACCAATAGATATATAGTTTTGAGCTCTTTTAAATGGGCTTTTTCGGGCAGAAAACGGACAACCGAAACAAAAGTTATGGTCATATTTATTGCGCCATATTTCTTTGGCCATATTTATTGAGCCAAATTTACTTAGCCATATTTATTTGTTACTTAAATTTTGTGCCAAATTTATATAGCGTTAAACGAGCCCGAACTGTAAAAACTATTTGCCAAAGGATAGATTTATCCGAGCTCTTTTCTATTGGCTTTTTCGTGCAGTAAAAGGGCAACTAGATCAAAAATTATGGCTTTATTTATTGGGCTATATTTATTTGGTTATATTTATTATTTCATATTTATTGAGCAATTTTTTGTGTCATTTTTATTAAGAGATATTTATTAAGCTATATTGATTGAGATATATTTATTGTGCCATATTTATTGCATAGTATTCCTTATAACATATTTATTGAGTGTTGAACGAGTCCGAGCGAGTAAACATGTTTTCCAATGCCCCATATTTACTGTGCCATATTTACCGAGTTATATTTACTATGGCATATTTACTGAGCCATATTTACCGTGCCATATTTACTTTTCCATATTTACTGTGCCATATTTACTATGCTATATTTAATGCCCCATATTTACTGTGCCATATTTAATGCCCTATATTTATTGTGACATATTTACTATGCCATATTAACTATTCCATATTTACTGTGCCATATTAAATACCCTATATTTAATGTGACATATTTAATGGCCCATATTTACTGTGCCATATTTAATGTGCCATATTTACGGTACTATATTTACTTCCCCATATTTACTGTGCTATATTTAATGCACCATATTTATGGTGCCATATTTAATGCATAATATTTACTATATCATATTTACCGCGTCATATTTAATGCCTCATATTTACCGTGCTATATTTACTGTGCCATATTTACTGTGCCATATTTACTGTGTCATATTTACTGTGCCATATTTAATGCTCCATATTTACTGTGCTACATTTAATGTCCCATATTTACTATGCCATATTAACTATGCCATATTTAATTCCCTATATTTATAGTGTCATATTTAATGCCCCATATTTACTGTGCAATATTTGCTGTGCCATATTTAATGCCATATATTTACTGTGCCATATTTATTGTGCCATATTTACTATGCCATATTTACTATGCCATATTTAATGCCCCATATTTACTGTGCGATATTTATTGAGTGCCAATGGATAGATCTATTTTTTTTAATGTGCTTTTTCGGGCTGATAACCAACAACCGTATCAAAGGTAATTAACATATTAATTACATCATATTTATTGTGTTATATTTATTATGGCATATTTAAAGTCTCATATTTATTGTGCTATATTTATTTCTCCCTATTTACTGTACAATATTTAATGAGTAATATTTTTTGAGATAAAATTATTTGGCCATATTCTTGGACCATATTTATATACAATATTTACTGTGGCATATTTACTGTGGCATATTTATTTTGACATATTTACTGTGCCATATTTACTGAGCCATATTTACTATGCCATATTTACTGTGCCATATTTAATGCTCCATATTTACTATACCATATTTAATGCCCCATATTTACTGTGCCATATTAACTGCGCCATATTTACAGTGTCATATTTACTGTGCCATATTTACTATGCTATATTTACTGTGCAATATTTACTGTACCATATTTACTGTGCCATTTTTAATGCCCCCTTTTTAATAACCCATATTTACTATGCTATATATAATGTGTCATATTTACTGTGCCATATTTAATGCCCCATATTTAATGTACCATATTTAATATCCCATATTTACTGTGCCATATTTAATATGCTATATTAACTGTGCCATATTTACTATGCCATATTTAATGCCGCATATTTACTGTAACATATTTAATGCCCCATATTTGCAGTGCCATATTTAATGCCCCATATTTACTGTGGCATATTTACTAGGCTATATTTACTTTTCCATTTTTACTCTGTCATATTTACTGTGCCATATTTACTATGTCATATTTACTGTGCCATATTTACTGTGCAATATTTATTGTGCCATATTTACTGTGCCATATTTAATGCCTCATTTTTACTGTTCTTTATTTACGGTATCATATTTACTGTGCCATATTTACTATATCATATTTACTGTGCCATATTTACTGTGTAATATTTATTGTGTCATATTTATTGTGCCATATTTAAAGCCCCATATTTATAATGCCATATTTAATGCCCCATATTTAATGCCCCATATTTACTGTATCATATTTACTGTGCCATATTTAACATCCCATATTTACTGTGCTGTATTTATTGTGCCATATTTACTGTGCCATATTTATTATACCATATTTAATGCCCCATATTTACTATGCCATATTTAATACCCCATATTTAATGTGTCATATTTAATGCCCCATATTTAATGTGCCATATTTACTATGGTATATTAACTATACCATATTTACTATGCTATATTTAATGCCTCATATTTACTGTGGCATATTTAATGCCCAATATTTACTATGCCATATTTTTTGTGCCATATTTACTGTGCCATATTTTCTATATCATATTTAATGCCCCATATTTACTATACAACCCCGTATCCGGCTGAGCGGGATCCTCCCCAAGTGGCGGACTCAGGACATGCTACGAGCGACGATGTGGTGCAGCCCCGTTTGAAGACGTGCGGGTTCTCGTGCGGGCGCGCGAAGGTTTCGTGTGTATAGGCTTTACTATAACATATATATTATCATGCATACATTATGTTATTTATATATTATATTATATGATATATTATATATATTATATTATATATATATAATATAAGTGAAGATGAAGGGGATAAGTGAGGAAGGGGGAGCAGGCGGGTACAGGCAGGGGAGGAAGAAAAAGACAAAGGAAGAAAAAAGCAGAAGGAAATAAAAAAGAAGAAAAAGAGATTGCAGGGGGGGGGGGGGGGGGGGCTCGGGACAGAGGAAAGAAAGAAGGAAAAAGAAAAAGGCAGGATTTCATTTTTGGGGGGGGCGGGGGAAGCAGCTAGGGTTGAGCGGGGGAATCAACTTGCATCCCGATCTCCCCTCTTCCCGTCGCCGGCCACCTCAGCCCGATGCCGCTCGGCCTCCTCCTCCTCTCCCGTCGCCAGCTTCAGCAGCCCCTCCCTCTTCCTCTCTCTCGCCGAGCCCGAGCTCTTCTCTCTCTGCCATGGCCGCCTCCGTCAAGCCTGAGCCTGAGCTCTTCTCTCTCTGCCATGGCCGCCGCCGTCAAGACCGAGCCCGAGCTCTTCTCTCTCTGCCATGGCCGCCGCCGTCAAGCCCGAGCCCGAGCTCCTTCTCTCTCTGCCATGGCCGCCGCCGTCAAGCTCGAGCTCGAGCTCTTCTCTCTCTGCCATGGCCGCCGCCGTCAAGCCCAAGCCCGAGCTCTTCTCCTCCTGTCCAGGCCGCCGCCGCAAGGAGGAAGCCTCCTCCTTTCCTCCTCCTGTACAGGCCGCCGCCGCAAGGAGGAAGCCACCTCTTTTCCTTCTCCTGTCCAGGCCGCCTCCGCAAGGAGAAAGTCGCCTCCAGCAAGGGTTGCCCGAGCCTCTCATGATGGGGGCTATTGCTACCAAGATCCACAACAACAAAAAAGATCAGAGTTCATACTGCGACGTCCGGATCTGTGCTTGTACGGTCGATAAGCGGTTGCGGCTTTGTCAAATCATGCGTCAAGGGTAACGATGTTTCTTCTCGGGCAGGTGAAGCCCTTATTTTACATTTGCATGGAAGCCCCTCTCCACCAATGGGTGGGGGAAGGGAGCTCTCCGACGGGTTGACGTGTACGTCCCCGCTATTAGTTGCATCTAGTATCCGGAAGTGTGAGTACGGATTTAGACATGCTGTGTGAAGCCCATTCGGACGTACGAGCCGAATTGGTGATGTGCTGTGTGAAGCCCATTCGACGTACGAGCCGAATTGTGATGTTCTGTGTAAGCCCGTCCGGACATATGAGCCGGATCGTGATGTTCTGGGGTTTTCCCTGAGAAGACTCCGTGGAAGTTGGATATATCTATTGCAGGGAATCGCACCCGTAGCCCCGAAAAAGGGTGTGTACGAATTATGTTTGGCCAGCTTATGTTAGCCGACTGTAGTTCGCGCAGTTCGTTCGTCGAGGCATTGACGTACAGGTCTTGCAGTACCAAGCGGGGAATAGAGGGCTTAAGCCCAAGCTTGCGCCGGCCCTCGAAGGCCTTTCTTTTATTTATATTGCCGGCCTGCGTGCCGATGTACGGAATTCATATTCCTGTAATAATTTATAATCTGTGATGCTCTGTGAATGTATGGTTTGCTCTTTTTGCTTTGGGCGAGCGGTGTGCTCGTGAACCGCTCGTCCCGTGGGAGCCTCGAGGTTTATGCCGGGAAGTCCCTGTTGGCCTGTTGATAGCCTTTTAAGGCAGCGGAGTCGCGCTGTTTGCAGCCTAGTTGGGCAGCATATCGTAGAATGGCTTGACGATGTTGTGCCTTTAGTAGCGCGTTTGAGGAGCATTTTGTATAGACCCAAGGAGATACATCTGGATAGGAGAGAGTTGGTCTTGAGACCCTCCTTAGATGTTCCGGTCGGCCAAGAGTGCCCTCCGAAGGTGTCTTAGCTCAGCTTTTGGCTTGGGAGGGGAAGAGTTCGTTAGTCTTCCGGGTATGTGGTGGGTCCTCCACGCTGAGACCTTGGGTCTGTCCCTTACGTTCCTAGTCTAGAGCTTAGATTGTTCATTTGAGTGTAGTAGGTGTGCGGTCACCCCTCTTTTGGGACCCCGAACTCCACGGAAGTCAATTTTGACTTCGGTCAATTTTGGCTTCAACAGTTATGGTGCGGTGAGCGTGGAATAAATTCTGAGTTGTTTTAGGTTCTTTCATCGTGAGGATATATTCAAATGTTAGGTGCATGGAATAAATTCTGAGTTTAATAATCCTCTTTGAGCACCTATATTTATTTCCAAATGTTTGTCGAACTTTTCGAAACAGTTTTGGATCTCACAAGGCGAGGATCATTTGGCAATGTGAGCTTTGTTTTCGCTTGTCGTATAAATTTCTTTAGTTTCCCTTCGTGAAGAACCTAAAGCCATCTTATGACTGGAAATTGGACTTGTTTTATAGAGTTCACATGAATCTAGTTGGCAAAAATGCATTTTAATGTTAGATTTCAATTTTTACCTCAATCCGTAGCTCCGGGAGTTGGATTTTTCACCTGTTTGATGAAGTGAGGTTTTCATCTAATTATGTCGCGCCTTAACTCAGGAGCTTTTGCTTGAGAAATATCCATACTTGTTTTGTTCGCTCGTGTTTTGTTACTTTGCAATACGTCGTAGAGCCAACAAGAGTATGATATTTGCGATAATGTTAGCCTTGCAGGATGATATTTTTGGTAATACTTCGTTTACGGATGGTTTGAATTTTGAAAAAGGTTCAGCTTTACTGGAATCATCTAGATATTTACAAATTCTATCAAAAGGTGTTACTACTTTATTTAACAAATGAAGTGCATATTCTCCTGAGTTCTTTATTTCATTGATCATTACAAATGCTTTGAGACTGATAAGGTTCGTGTTAGAGACGGTTTATCGAGTTACTGAACCTGTTGTTTTGTTATAAAATCTATATTGCCAAGCTGATCTTGCTATACTCAAATAATAGTACCTAGCCAGGGTTGTGTATTCGTTCGATACGATTCAAAAATTAGTCTAATCTATGACTTTCTTTCTAAAATTTAGAGAGTAAAATGAGCTACCTATTACAGTTTGAAAATTCAAAAGAGTTATTATTTTTGGGTTGGCCTAGTTTTTCACTTCAACTCAAAACATTTTCATATTGCCCTATTTTTCTTGACATTCCCCAACTCATTGATTTTCAAACTCAATATTAAGAACTAGTAAATCCAATATTAGTTTTCCAGTTGGTTTTGGATTTATGATGCTGAATATTTTCCAGTTGCTACTGTTATTCAATATTGTGCAATGAACTTTACTGTTTGACATTTACTAGTTCGGTTGTTGCAATTATGCTGACATTTTTCCTTGCTTATGAGGATGCAGTATAATGTTCAGATGGCTTATATGTTTTTGCTTTAGATGAGATTTTGATCTATACGGTTTTCCGTGCTTATTTGGATATGAACTTCACCGTTTTCTTAATACGACCCTTGGTTTTCTTGGATTGGTAAGAGTTTTTTCTGGATCTCATTGGTGCTATCTTTGTGCTTGAGAAGATTAAGATTAATGATCTCAGAAATTTCAAACATGTCGGAAGTATATTTTTTCTCCTTATCAGGCATTGATTTTTGAGTGTACGATTCTAATGTTGGGAATAGTGTCGATAGTTTTAAAGGCCCTTTTCATTTCAAAAATATGTATTATCATTTAGGTGGTTTCTTCTACGACATGAGAGGGAAATGGTTGAATGGAAAGACCCCGAGCTCGGCTCGGCCCCAGGTAGACCCGCTGCGCAGGCTCCCATCTAGCTGGCAGGTCCGTAGGCTCGCCTGTGGGGGAGAGGATTGGTTTGATCGTCATCGGCACCCCGAGCTCGGCTCGGCCCCAGGTAGACCCGCTGCGCAGGCTCCCATCTAGCTGGCAGGTCCGTAGGCTCGCCTGTGGGGGATAGGATTGGTTTGATCGTCATCGGCACCCCGAGCTCGGCTCGGCCCCAAGTAGACCCGCTGCGCAGGCTCCCATCTAGCTGGCAGGTCCGTAGGCTCGCCTGTGGGGGATAGGATTGGTTTGATCGTCATCGGCACCCCGAGCTCGGCTCGGCCCCAGGTAGACCCGCTGCGCAGGCTCCCATCTAGCTGGCAGGTCCGTAGGCTCGCCTGTGGGGGATAGGATTGGTTTGATCGTCATCGGCACCCCGAGCTCGGCTCGGCCCCAGGTAGACCCACTGCGCAGGCTCCCATCTAGCTGGCAGGTCTGTAGGCTCGCCTGTGGGGGATAGGATTGGTTTGATCGTCATCGGCACCCCGAGCTCGGCTCGGCCCCAGGTAGACCCGCTGTGCAGGCTCCCATCTAGCTGGCAGGTCCGTAGGCTCGCCTGTGGGGGATAGGATTGGTTTGATCATCATCGGCACCCCGAGCTCGGCTCGGCCCCAGGTAGACCCGCTGCGCAGGCTCCCATCTAGCTGGCAGGTCCCTAGGCTCGCCTGTGGGGGATAGGATTGGTTTGATCGTCATCGGCATCCCGAGCTCGGCTCGGCCCCAGGTAAACCCGCTGCGCAGGCTCCCATCTAGCTGGCAGGTCCGTAGGCTCGCCTATGGGGGATAAGATTGGTTTGATCGTCATCGGCACCCCGAGCTCGGCTCGGCCCCAGGTAGACCCGCTGCGCAGGCTCCCATCTGGCTGGCAGGTCCGTAGGATCGCCTGTGGGGGATATGATTGGTTTGATCGTCATCGGCACCCCGAGCTCGGCTCGGCCCCAGGTAGACCCGCTGCGCAGGCTCCCATCTAGCTGGCAGGTCCGTAGGCTCGCCTGTGGGGGAGAGGATTGGTTTGATCGTCATCGGCACCCCGAGCTCGGCTCGGCCCTAGGTAGACCCGCTGTGCAGGCTCCCATCTAGCTGGCAGGTCCGTAGGCTCGCCTGTGGGGGATAGGTTGGCTTTTGAGATATTCTGGTTTAGCCACTTCTACGACACCCCGAGCCGGGCTCGGCCCCAGGTAGACCCGCTGCGCAGGCTCCCATCAAGCTGGCAGGTCCGAAGGCTCGCCTGTGGGGGATAGGTTGGCTTTTGAGATATTTTGGTTTAGCCACTTCTACGATACCCCGAGCCGGGCTCGGCCCCAGGTAGACCAGCTGCGTAGGCTCCCATCAAGCTGGCAGGTCCGAAGGCTCGCCTGTGGGGGAAAGGTTGGCTTTTGAGATGTTCTGGTTTAGCCACTTCTACGACACCCCGAGCCGGGCTCGGCCCTAGGTAGACCCGCTACGCAGGCTCCCATCAAGCTGGCAGGTCCGAAGGCTCGCCTGTGGGGGAAAGGTTGGCTTTTGAGATGTTCTGGTTTAGCCACTTCTACGACACCCCGAGCCGGGCTCGGCCCCAGGTAGACCCGCTGCGCAGGCTCCCATCAAGCTGGCAGGTCCGAAGGCTCGCCTGTGGGGGAAAGGTTGGCTTTTGAGATGTTCTAGTTTAGCCACTTCTACGACACCCCGAGCCAGGCTCGGCCCCAGGTAGACCCGCTGCGCAGGCTCCCATCAAGCTGGCAGGTCCGAAGGCTCGCCTGTGGGGGAAAGGTTGGCTTTGGAGATGTTCTGGTTTAGCCACTTCTACGACACCCCGAGCCGGGCTCGGCCCCAGGTAGACCCGCTGCGCAGGCTCCCATCAAGCTGGCAGGTCCAAAGGCTCGCCTGTGGGGGAAAGGTTGGCTTTGGAGATGTTCTGGTTTAGCCACTTCTACGACACCCCGAACCGGGCTCGGCCCCAGGTAGACCCTCTGCGCAGGCTCCCATCAAGCTGGCAGGTCCGAAGGCTCACCTGTGGGGGAAAGGTTGGCTTTTGAGACGCTTCGGTTTAGCTACTTCATCGACGCCTCGAGCCGGGCTCGACCCCAGGTATACTTATTGTAAGTAAGGGTATAAGGGCAGTTCGGTAGCATGGACCGTTACAAGTATCGAGTAGTTCAGAATGATCAAAATGGGCACAGAAAGTTTAGTGTTTTGAATGCAATTTTTGGGTTTTCTCAAAATTTTTCTTTTGGGTCGGCTCCCACTCGCCGGATACTTGGGGTTGGACATTTCTTTCCGAGCTTGTACCAACCTCGCAAAGAGCGGGGATTGTGTACAACCCCGTATCCGGCCGAGCGGGATCCTCCCCAAGTGGCGGACTCAGGACATGCTACGAGCGACGATGTGGTGCAGCCCCGTTCAAAGACGTGTGGGTGCTCGTGCGGGCGCGCGAAGGTTTCGTGTGCATAGGCTTTACTATAACATATATATTATCATGCATACATTATGTTATTTATATATTATATTATATGATATATTATATATATATATTATATATATATATAATATAAGTGAAGATGAAGGGGATAAGTGAGGAAGGGGGAGCAGGCGGGTACAGGCAGGGGAGGAAGAAAAAGACAAAGGAAGAAAAAAGCAGAAGGAAATAAAAAAGAAGAAAAAGAGATTGCAGGGGGGGGGGGGGCTCGGGACAGAGGAAAGAAAGAAGGAAAAAGAAAAAGGCAGGATTTCATTTTGGGGGGGCGGGGGAAGCAGCTAGGGTTAAGCGGGGGGAATCAACTTGCATCCCGATCTCCCCTCTTCCCGTCGCCGGCCACCTCAGCCCGACGCCGCTCGGCCTCCTCCTCCTCTCCCGCCGCCAGCTTCAGCAGCCCCTCCCTCTTCCTCTCTCTTGCCGAGCCCGAGCTCTTCTCTCTCTGCCATGGCCGCCGCCGTCAAGCCAGAGCCCGAGCTCTTCTCTCTCTGCCATGGACGCCGCTATCAAGCCCGAGCCCGAGCTCTTCTCTCTCTGCCATGGCTGCCGCCGTCAAGCCCGAGCCCGAGCTCCTTCTCTCTCTACCATGGCCGCCGCCGTCAAGCCCGAGCCCGAGCTCTTCTCTCTCTGCCATGGCCGCCGCCGTCATGCCCGAGCCCAAGCTCTTCTCCTCCTGTCCAGGCCGCCGCCGCAAGGAGGAAGCCTCCTCCTTTCCTCCTCCTGTATAGGCCGCCGCCGCAAGGAGGAAGCCACCTCTTTTCCTTCTCCTGTCCAGGCCGCCGCCGCAAGGAGAAAGTCGCCTCCAGCAAGGGTTGCCCGAGCCTCTCATGATGGGGGCTATTGCTACCAAGATCCACAACAACAAAAAAGATCAGAGTTCATACTGCGACGTCCGGTTCCGTGCTTGTACGGTCGATATGTGGTTGCGGCTTCGTCAAATCACGCGTCAAGGGTAACGATGTTTCTTCTCGGGCAGGTGAAGCCCTTATTTTACATTTGCATGGAAGCCCCTCTCCACCAATGGGTGGGGGAAGGGAGCTCTCCGATGGGTTGACGTGTACGTCCCCTCTATTAGTTGCATCTAGTATCCGGAAGTGTGAGTACGGATTTAGACATGCTGTGTGAAGCCCATTCGGACGTACGAGCTGAATTGGTGATGTGCTGTGTGAAGCCCATTCGGACGTACGAGCCGAATTGGTGATGTTCTGTGTGAAGCCCGTCCGGACGTATGAGCCGGATCTGTGATGTTCTGGGGTTCCCGGAGAAAACTCCGTGGAAGTTGGATATTGTCTATTTGCAGGGAATGCGCACCGTAGCCCCGAAAAAGGGGTGTACGGAATATGTTTGGCCAGCTTATGTTAGCCGACTGTAGTTCGGCTGGCAGTCGTTCGTCGAGGCGTTGACGTACAAGTCTTGCAGTACCAAGCGGGGAATAGCGGGCTTAAGCCCAAGCTTGCGCCGGCCCTCGAAGGCCTTTCTTTTATTTATATTGCCGGCCTGCGTGCCGATGTACGGAATTCATATTCCTGTAATAATTTATAATCTGTGATGCTCTGTGAATGTATGGTTTGCTTTTTTTGCTTGGGCGAGCGGTGTGCTCGTGAACCGCTCGTCCCGTGGGAGCCCCGAGGTTTATGCCAGGAAGTCCCTGTTGGCCTGTTGATAGCCTTTTAAGGCAGCGGAGTCGCGCTGTTTGCAGCCCAGTTGGGCAACATATCGTAGAATGGCTTGACGATGTTGCGCCTTTAGTAGCGTGTTTGAGGAGCATTTTGTATAGACCCAAGGAGATACATCTGGATAGGAGAGAGTTGGTCTTGAGACCCTCCTTAGATGTTCCGGTCGGCCAAGAGTGCCCTCCGAAGGTGTCTTAGCTCAGCTTTTGGCTTGGGAGGGGAAGAGTTCGTTAGTCTTCCGGGTATGCGGTGGGTCCTCCACGCTGAGACCTTGGGTCTGTCCCTTACGTTCCTAGTCTAGAGCTTATATTGTTCATTTGAGTGTAGTAGGTGTGCAGTCACCCCTCTTTTGGGACCCCGAACTCCACGGAAGTCAATTTTGACTTCGGTCAATTTTGGCTTCAACATTTACTGTGCCATATTTACTGTGCCATATTTAATTCCCCATATTTATTGTGTCATATTTAATCCCCCATATTTACTGTGCCATATTTACTGTGCCATATTTACTGTGTCATATTTAATGCCCCATATTTACTGTACCAAATTTAATGCCCCATATTTACTATGCCATATTTCCCTTGCCATATTTACTGTGCCATTTTTAATGCCACATATTTTCTGTGCCATATTTACTATGCCCTATTTAATACCCCATATTTACTGTGTCATATTTACTTTGCCATATTTAATGCTCCATATTTACTGTGTCCAATTTAATGGCCCATATTTATTATGCCATATTTAATGCTTCATATTTACTGTATCATATTTACTGTGCCAAATTTAATACCCAATATTTACTATGCCATATTTACTGTGCCATATTTATTGTGTCATATTTAATGCCCCATATTTACTGTATCATATTTATTAAGTGTCAATGGATAGATCTATATGTGCTTTTTTAATGTGCTTTATCGGGCTGATTACAAACAACTGTATCAAATATAATGACCATATTTATTGCCTCATATTTATTGTGTTATATTTATTATGCCATATTTAATGTACCATATTTATTATGCCATATTTATTTCTCCCTATTTACTATGCCACATTTAATGAGTCATATTTTGAGATAATATTATTTTGCCATATTCTTGGACCATATTTATATACCATATTTACTGTGCCATTTGAACTGTGTTAGATTTACAGTGCCATATTTACTGTGCTATACTTACTGTGCCATATTTATTGTGCCATATTTATTGTACCATATTTACTTAGCCATATTTACTGTGCTATATTTAATGCTCCAAATTTACTGTGCCATATTTTATGCCCCATATTTACTATGCCTTATTTACTATATCATATTTACTGTGCCATATTTACTGTTCTATATTTACTGTGCCATATTTACTGTACCATATTTACTGTTCCATATTTTCTATGTCATATTTACGGTGCCATATTTAATTCCCCATATTTAATGCCCCATTTTTACTGTACCATATTTACTGTGCTCTATTTACTCTGCCATATTTACTGTACCATATTTACTGTGCCATATTTATTGTTCCATATTTATTGTGCCAAATTTAATGTCCCATATTTACTATGCCATATTTAATTTCCCATATTTACTGTGTGATATTTACTGTGCTATATTAACTGTGCCCATTAACTGTACCATAATTAATGACCCATATTTAATGTGCCATATTTAATGCCCCATATTTACTATGTCGTATTTACTATGCCATATTTACTGTGTCATATTTACTGTGCCATATTTACTATGCCATATTTACTGTACTATATTTACTGCCCAATATTTACTGTGCAATATTTACTTTGCCATATTTACTGTGCCATATTTAATGTCCCATATTTACTGTGCCATATTTACTGTGCCATATTAATTGTGTCATATTTAATGCCCCATATTTACTGTACCATATTAGCAAAACAAGAACAAATAAATCAAATTTCTATACCATATAAACACATATATTGAATATGATATAATAAAAATAAATGTAAGAGATTTAGGCTCCGTTTTGCATGGCAATTTTGCTCAGTGAGTTTGAATAAACAAGCCGTTGCAATAAAATGTATATTTGGCAGGACAACAGTTAATGACAACCACCAAGAGAAAGAAAACTAATTCTGATCATAAAAGTAGATGAAATTCTTTAGGTGAGGTCGGACGTTCACAAATGGGGCGGTTCATCATCACAGCGGTCATGACAACCAACACCACACCAATAACAAATACATCAATATCAAACAAAACCAAGAAAATCTTCCTCAAAATAAGTAGTCTAATAGTTATAATTATAGGGTGATGATATATGCGGACCTTGTTGATTTTTTGTAGCCATTTATTAATATGCTTAGGCCTTGAAATAATATTTGCACATCAATTCAATATTCGCAGACAAAAAAAAACATTTAAGCGTTTTTGAAATGAGTTTTTCATTGCATTTTTGCTATGTTTGGAGGGTCTTATTTTCACTGGTCAAGCGGTTACGATCGTATGAATCAGACCATAATTAAGGTCTGATTGATGCGGTCGTAACCGCTTGACCAGTGAAAATAAGTCCCCCCAAGCAAAGCCTTTAAATGATAAAAGGGAATTGAAATATACATGTTTATAACATCAAAAGTAATACGCATCCCGTTCAAAAAAGACGAACAAACATAAATCATGCATGAAAAAGAAAGAAGTATAGAAAGAGGTATTACTCTTAATAGACTAACCCTAAAACCCTAACACTAAATAAATGTGTTTTGTGTCTTGAATTTAAACAGAAATATGTGAGATTTCTCAGGCAATATCTACATTTCCTCAAACAAACAATGAATGATTCTTCTTCCTCCTCTTCCATTATGCATAAACATTGACCTCTAACGTAATAAAGGCAGGATGAGAATCTAATAAAGCAGCCACTCAGAAACTCAACAAAAGCCTGATTGCTTTGAACTATTAATGCCCCATATTTATTGTATCATATTTATTTGGGTCAATGGATAGATCTATATGTGCTTTTTAAATGTGCTTTTTCGGGCTGATAACCAACTACCATATTAAATGTAATGACCATATATTGCCTTATTTTATTTTATTATATTTATGTGCCACATTTAATGTCTCATATTATTGTGCCATATTATTTCTCCCTATTTACTGTGCCGAATTTAATGAGTCATATTTATTGAGATAAAATTATTTGGCCATATTCTCTAGACGAGTTATATACCATATTTACTTGGCCCATATTTACTGTGTCATAATTTGCAGTTGCCGTATTACTATGCCATATTACATGCCATATTTATTATTTACCATATTTATTATGCCATATTTACTATGCCCATATTTAGCTAGTAATTACTATGATATATTAATGCTCTAAATTTACTGTG